>JBBBDQ010000222.1:8310000-8750000 GCA_037127315.1 Ascarosepion bandense | reverse complement strand
TTTGGTGGGTGATTGGTTGGTTTTATTTTTCTTGTTATTGTGCAGTTATCTGATTCCTTTTTAATGCTTTACTTATTAAATGTACGCGTGAATGTGTGTCGGCAGGTGTCTTCTCAGTTAAAGTGACAAATTCTTTGCACTAAAACTATTAAGGCTCTCGTTTTTTATAATCATATCGCCCCAAGCAAGGCAAATTACTGCCACTCTTGTGCAGGGCGTTACATCGGAGGAAAGTTATGAGAAAGAGTGACAGGTTATAGGGGGCGTCAGGAAGAAGGTAAGAAAAGAATGAGAGTACTGATGAGAGTAGAGTGGATAGAGAAAAGAGCATGAGAGGGAGGATGCAAGTTAGTGAGATAAGAGATGACTATTGACTTTACATTTAAATTCTTCTAGATCGTAGATGTCGGAGAAGCAAGTAAACGGAAGGAAATTTCACAGGCGAGAAGTGCGAGAAAAGAAGCTGTTGGGGTAGAATTTGCGTTTAAAATGTATTGGTTTAACAGTAAACGGGTGGGAATAATTACTAATCTTGTGGCTCTAGTAAATTCATATATATATAGGGAACAAGTGAGCTAAATTCATTGGAGTAGAAGCCGTGAAAATATTTGTAGAAAAATCACAGGGAGGCCACATTGCGCCGCTGAGAAAGTAACTGTGTCTGAGCTGCCAAGTTGGGATCGATCATATTAGAGATTCTCCGTTGGATTTTGTCAAGGATACCTAGGTGGATATCATCAACATCGATATCGAGCACTTTGCAATAAAATACCTGCTTGACAAAGTGCTTTTTATCGGTAAAACTATTGTAAAAGCAAAAATCTTGGGGCCAAAACTATCTCGATTCAACTCTCTCTCTCTATATATATACTTACTCTCTCTCTCTCTCTCTCTCTCTCTCTCTCTCTCTCTCTCTCTATATATATATATATATATATATATATATACACGACGAATTATTTTGCATACATTGAAAATTTTCATATGAAAATATTGTCAATTAATTTACATATTAAATGATTTTTTGAGTATCAGTGGGTTTAGGTCTCACCCCAGATCTGTAGCAGAAGACATGAACGATTTATTACTAAAGATACTATAAAATGGTTCCTATCAAAGAAGTATGTGAATCTCCCAGTTTTACTCTAATGATACGAAACGGATCTAGCCTCAAATGAATGTCTGTTACCATATTCTGGGTTAGAGCTTCCCAGTCCTCATTTGCCTGTCTTTATATAGTTTTAAAAAAGTTACACGGAGTTGTGGGCGATTAATTAATTTTTAACCGAATAAATCTCTTTTTCTCAGACAAACATCGTGATCATCTCGCTGCTGCGCCGCTATTTTTATGACGTTTTCTAACGAAGTGTATACATTAGGAGCACCAGTTCTCATCCTTGCAACTGTGACCCGCAATGCTACGTATACAACGGTGAATCCACCACAGTCGCTTTGTATTTCATTAGGAAGAAGTTAGTTCCGCTATGACGGTCTCTTCCCAAGAGCTGATTCATTGTCTGACCGATTCCGTCCAGATAGTTGTCTTAATCTATAAATTTTTGATCTCAAGAAGATACTCAATATCCTTTCTGCAAGACAACTTGAACTGTTTTCCTTTCTCTACACTGATATCATCACACATGAAATTTTGTCAAAGAAGTAAAATCGTCTCTTTCTATCACATTATGCAGAAACATTTTTCACTTATGTATCTTTAATCTGTCTATCTCAGTCTTTTCATATCTATCTATCTATCTATCTATCTATCTATCTATCTATCTATCTATCTATCTATCACAGTTGTACTATATATTTATACGAGTAGGATCTAGCCTCAAATGAATTTTTTTGCCATATTCTGGGTTGGAGTTTTCCAGCTCTCATTTGCCTGATAGAGTTAAAAAGTGTACAAAGTCTTGTGGGTGATGAAGTAATTTTTAACTTAATAAATTTCTTTTTGCATAGACAAACATCACGATCATCTCACTGCTCAATTCCTATATCTATGACAGTTTCTAACAAACTATGTTCATTAGGATCACTCGTTCTCATATTTGAAACTGGAACCAGCAACGCTACGTACACAATGGTGAATTTACCGCAATCCCTTTGTATTTCATTAGGAAAATGTCAGTTCCGCTTTGACGGTCTCTTCCCAAAAACTGATGCTTTGTCGGAAAGATTTTCACCGGAAAGTTTTCTTAATCCATATATTCTTGATCACATGAAGATATCCGATATCGTTTGTGCAAGACACCTTGAAATTTTTCTTTCCCTACACTCATATCACACATGAAGTTTTGTCAAAGAAAAGTAAAATCGTCACTTCCCATAACCTTATACAAAAAAGTATCTATCTATATCTATTTATATGTCTTTTCATATCTATCTATCTATGTATGTCTATTTATATCTATATATCTACCTATCGCATTCACATCATATTTAACTGCTTTCATTTTTCCCGTGTATGTAGCCATTAGTTAAAGTTCAATGTAATGTAATGTAATGTATGGATTGACGATAATGGACTATTTATTCGGATAGACCTCCTCTCAAAATTATATTGAAACCAAATGTGGAGAAAAGGTGGTTGTTTTATAGGTGTTGTCAATTTTGATTCATTTCAGGAAGAAGATTAAACAAATTAAGTATGTAGTCTTATGTTTACGAGACATGTACTGGAATATATATGGATTGAAGACAGTTAACAGTTTCTTAGGATAGACCTTCTCTCAAAAACGTATCCAAACCAAAACGTAAGAAGATGGCGTTGTTTTATAGGTGTTGTCAATTTTGATTCATTTCAGGAAGAAGATTAAACAAATTAAGTATGTAGTCTTATGTTTACGAGACATGTACTGGAATATATATGGATTGAAGACAGTTAACAGTTTCTTAGGATAGACCTTCTCTCAAAAACGTATCCAAACCAAAACGTAAGAAGATGGCGTTGTTTTATAGGTGTTGTCAATTTTGATTCATTTCAGGAAGAAGATTAAACAAATTAAGTATGTAGTCTTATGTTTACGAGACATGTACTGGAATATATATGGATTGAAGACAGTTAACAGTTTCTTAGGATAGACCTTCTCTCAAAAACGTATCCAAACCAAAACGTAAGAAGATGGCGTTGTTTTATAGGTGTTGTCAATTTTGATTCATTTCAGGAAGAAGATTAAACAAATTAAGTATGTAGTCTTATGTTTACGAGACATGTACTGGAATATATATGGATTGAAGACAATTAACAGTTTCTTAGGATAGACCTTCTCTCAAAAACGTATCCAAACCAAAACGTAAGAAGATGGCGTTGTTTTATAGGTGTTGTCAATTTTGATTCATTTCAGGAAGAAGATTAAACAAATTAAGTATGTAGTCTTATGTTTACGAGACATGTACTGGAATATATATGGATTGAAGACAATTAACAGTTTCTTAGGATAGACCTTCTCTCAAAAACGTATCCAAACCAAAACGTAAGAAGATGGCGTTGTTTTATAGGTGTTGTCAATTTTGATTCATTTCAGGAAGAAGATTAAACAAATTAAGTATGTAGTCTTATGTTTACGAGACATGTACTGGAATATATATGGATTGAAGACAGTTAACAGTTTCTTAGGATAGACCTTCTCTCAAAAACGTATCCAAACCAAAACGTAAGAAGATGGCGTTGTTTTATAGGTGTTGTCAATTTTGATTCATTTCAGGAAGAAGATTAAACAAATTAAGTATGTAGTCTTATGTTTACGAGACATGTACTGGAATATATATGGATTGAAGACAATTAACAGTTTCTTAGGATAGACCTTCTCTCAAAAACGTATCCAAACCAAAACGTAAGAAGATGGCGTTGTTTTATAGGTGTTGTCAATTTTGATTCATTTCATGAAGAAGATTCAACAAATTATTCTCGACAATCTGCGGCGAATATTTAGTTGAGTTGATGATTCGATTTAGTTTCAAATTTAAAAGACGATACGTACTTTTTATATACTTATATACAAAGGGAGCTAGATAAAATTCCGATAATATATATTTTTTAATTTTGCGCATGTCTATTTTTAATTTTTTTGACTTCACAACACACTGCGCTGATTTGGGTGATGTGTGAAAAAGAACACCATAAATTAGAAAATGTTATGCTGTACTTCTTGGCATTTTCCCTGGAAGATCAATTACGAATATTTGAAAGTATTTGATTGTCATTCTGAAGACAGTGCAGAGTTGGATATTCTAATTGTAACTACAAAGATACGGATTCTCCAAAACTCACTCTGATAGTTGTGATAAGAAAAGAAGTCCCAAATTTGATGCTGGTAGCCTCATATTCAACACAGAGGCCTACATCAAAGTAGTTCTGCCTGGGATTAAGAATGTATCTTTTGGAAGTGTATGTCTAGAATCAGTACTCTGCATCATGTCACACAAGCACGGGAACCCTGATATATTTGCCAGACAATATAATCACTTACATTTGGCCAACTAACAGCGCCAACTACAAGCACCTTGATTACTATGTAATGGGCGCAATTTAGTGAAAGGTTAACAAAACTCATTTCGACACGAAACATGTACAAAAGGCAAGGATTATGTCATCTTCCACCAGTTTAAAGAAAATGATAACGGAGTTTCCGTGGTTTGCTGGAGCTGTAGTTAAAGTTAATGGTGTTTTTATTAAACAAATATAGTCTTTAGAATTTTAAGATAGTGTAACTTTGATAAACATACCTGTTAAAATTTGATGTCAGTGATTCTTGCATAATTTACACAACAATTTTGAAAATGCAATTCAAATACAGATGGAAGTGTACCTGTCTTACATAGATTATGCAAAGGCATCCGGCAAAATACGTTACTTGATAATGATGCTCGGCAACCTTGGTATATTCGAGAAAGACATTAGTGTGAACAAGAATTGTACTTGCAGCAAATCGCCTGCATGAAGATAGAAACGAGTTAAGCAGATATACAAAGATACAATAGGTGTAATACAAAGATGTCTATTCTCAGAGATCAATTCAACATATACAGTGACATAATTATGAGATTTATAGAATTCTTGTCAGGATTCGTCATTGGCGGTCGCAGTCTGAACAATATAAGATAAACAAATGATACAGTGATAATAGCAGACACGGAATGGAAACTATAAGGCATCCTACAAAATGTAGTTACAGAAAGCGAACTGAATGAACTACATGTAACCTATTACAAAACCGAATGCATGGTCATCAGTAAAAGAAAGAGCCTACAATGCTAACTACAGACTGGGGATAGTAAGATCAAGCAAGTACAGGAATTTAAATATCTGCGAAGTGTCTTAACTGATGACGGAATGTATGACACTGAGATTCGAAAGCGCATTGTCGTTGCCAATTATTCATTTCAGGAGCTAAAAATAGTATGGAAAGATAGGAACACTTCGCTTGAAATAAGATTATATATATATATATATATATATATATATATATATATATATTATATATATATATATATTATATATATATATATATATATATATATATATATATATATATATATATATATATATAGAGAGAGAGAGAGAGAGAGAGAGAGAGAGTACTTGATTGTTATGTGATGTTTGTCCTTCAATATGGCAGCAAATGCTGGACATCTTATCAAAGATGAAAAAAATATTACAGTGACCGAAATGTGAATCTAAAGAATGATGCAGAGGATACCATGGACCGAATATGTGGGTAACATTTTGGTTTTAGAAAGGATGGAAACAAAAAAGAAACTGGTACTTAACATCAGACTAACACAGCTGACGTTCCTGGGACATTTAAAGAGAGACCACGGCTTGGAGAATCTGAATATCACTGGATGGACAGAGTGAAAATAAAGAGAGTGAGAAGCAATGCATGACATACTTGATGGACTTGAGCAAATGTTTGACGGACCATGTTTTGAGCTATAAAATATGAAGTTGTGTGAAGAGCCACATGAGATAGAAAAACATGGAGGACCATGATCTACGTCCTGAAGAGACACGGCCCATTGAAAGTGAAGAAGACAATTTCTCCACCAGATGCTGTAGATGGATATGTCTTCTGTGAAAAGGAAAGAAAAAGATTATGCCTATCGATACGTATTTTATTATTTACAGAGAAACAACTTGGAACATTATTTTAATCATTTGATCTATCTATTTTAATGATACATTTTAGTTTAAAAAATTACATCTGTCTAAATGGAGACTGAATTAGATTAACAAAAAGCTTTCATGTTTGAAAAATCTCAAAGATGATAAGAATAGGAAATAATATTTGTCTTCCCCTTTTTCGATGATCTATATAGCATGGAAATGAAATGAGAGTATTATTAAAGAACAAGAGAAGCTTGAATTACCTGTGTTATGAAAGAGAGTAAATAAAATTTTATAAAAATTTATGTTATGTATGTTATACATGAACATAATAAAATAAAATGGAAATAGCAGAAGAGCAAGGATGATAAAATAAATGAAAGAAGAGTAAGTATAATAAAGTAAAAAAGACGACCAACAATATATATAAAGATATATAAAAAAAAGTAACTAAGATAAAATAAACAAAAGAAAACTAGGTTAATAAAAAATAAAAGAAAAGCAAGAATAATTAAATATACAAATAAAGAGAGAAGGTGATACAGTAAATAAAAAAGAAGAGAAAGCATAATAAACAAATTAATAAGAACAAGTATAATACGATAACCAAAAGAGCGTGGAAAATAAAAGAAGATATAGTAAATAAAAGAAAAGAAAGTATAATAAAACAAATAAGAACAAGTAAAATGCGATAAACCAAAGGGCGTAGATAAAAAAAGAGATAAAATAAATAAAAGAAAAGAAAGTATAATAAAACAAATAAGAACAAGTATAATGCGATAAACCAAAGAGCGTAGATAATAAAAGAAGATATAGTAAATAAAAGAAAAGAAAGTATAATAAAACAAATAAGAACAAGTAAAATGCGAGAAACCAAAGAGCGTAGATAATAAAAGAAGATATAGTAAATAAAAGAAAAGAAAGTATAAAACAAATAAGAACAAGTATAATACGATAAACCAAAGAGCGTAGATAATAAAAGAAGATATAGTAAATAAAAGAAAAGAAAGTATAATAAAACAAATAAGAACAAGTAAAATGCGAGAAACCAAAGAGCGTAGATAATAAAAGAAGATATAGTAAATAAAAGAAAAGAAAGTATAATAAAACAAATAAGAACAAGTAAAATGCGAGAAACCAAAGAGCGTAGATAATAAAAGAAGATATAGTAAATAAAAGAAAAGAAAGTATAATAAAACAAATAAGAACAAGTATAATACGATAAACCAAAGAGCGTAGATAATAAAAGAAGATATAGTAAATAAAAGAAAAGAAAGTATAAAACAAATAAGAACAAGTATAATACGATAAACCAAAGAGCGTAGATAATAAAAGAAGATATAGTAAATAAAAGAAAAGAAAGTATAATAAAACAAATAAGAACAAGTATAATACGATAAACCAAAGAGCGTAGATAATAAAAGAAGATATAGTAAATAAAAGAAAAGAAAGTATAATAAAACAAATAAGAACAAGTAAAATGCGATAAACCAAAGAGCGTAGATAATAAAAGAAGATATAGTAAATAAAAGAAAAGAAAGTATAATAAAACAAATAAGAACAAGTAAAATGCGATAAACCAAAGAGCGTAGATAATAAAAGAAGATATAGTAAATAAAAGAAAAGAAAGTATAATAAAACAAATAAGAACAAGTATAATACGATAAACCAAAGAGCGTAGATAATAAAAGAAGATATAGTAAATAAAAGAAAAGAAAGTATAATAAAACAAATAAGAACAAGTATAATACGATAAACCAAAGAGCGTAGATAATAAAAGAAGATATAGTAAATAAAAGAAAAGAAAGTATAATAAAACAAATAAGAACAAGTAAAATGCGAGGAACCAAAGAGCGTAGATAATAAAAGAAGATATAGTAGATAAAAGAAAAGAAAGTATAATGAAACAAATAAGAACAAGTATAATACTATAAAACAAAGAGCGTGGAAAATAAATGATGATATAGTAGGTGAAAGAAAAGAATGTATAATAAAAACAAATAAGAACAAGTATAATACGATAAACCAAAGAGAGTGGGTTATAAAAGATGATAAAGTAAATAAATGAAAAGAAAATATAATAAAACAAATAAGAACAAGTAAAAAAGTTACATAAAAGAAGAGTAACGAGGAAGAATAAGTAAAGAAAAAAACTAAAAAAAAGACAAATAGAGGAGAAATGATATGAAATAAATAAAAGGAGAGCAAACTAAAAGTAAATAAATGAAGAGAAATTATATAAAAATAAATAAATAAAAAAGAATAATAAAATAAGTATAAGAAGTGTACGGATAATAGCATAAATAATTGAAGTGCAAAAATAATATAGCAAATAAAATAAGATCAAGTAATATATATAAATAAATAAGAAAATTTAAAATGAAATAAATAAAAGTAGAGTAAGGATGGTACGTAAAATATAAGCAAGTATAATTAAATAAATAACAGATCAAGCATAAGAAAGTATTATAAAAATAAGAGTAAGTGTGGTATGATCCATTTTACATGTTAATGTATCTATTCTGAATACATATAACTCTACTTCTTTTCAGACCTCATTCTATCTTATATTTAAGCCCCTTTTCATTGTCGCTAACAATTAATTCTACTACGATTTAATGGACTCTCTTTCTTAACAATTTTGATAACAGCAAACCCACTATGTCTAGAGAAACTTATTATGTACGTCTGACATCGAACTAAAATATCGTCACTGAAGACAAACTTTCATAATCTTCTTGAATAAGAATAGCGACTAAAATTCTAAGATGCACTAATTCACGAAATATGTCTCCGCACAATTTTTCGAATATTTCGTAGATGCATCATCTAACTAACAGCCTTTAATAACATTGGAGATTATTTACTTGAAAACCTTAGACATTGCCTACTAGGAGGCAACAGCATTCGGATTAAATTGACAGATTCTATCAAGCGTTAGCAAAACTAAGAAAGACTGTTCATTTTTCTTTGGTATCAGCGGAACAATATCTAGCCGAATATATACGCAATAAGTTCATAAATGTGCTTCGGTGCATGGATATCAGACTACGAATGTTCAAAAATAGATTCTTAACGTTACAGATAGTTTAAGACCAGAGAAGAGTACAAGAAAAATGTTAAATATACGATACAAATGGTATTTATTTGCATAATACATACAAATTGTAGCACAAGGCCGGAAAGGGAATGGATAGAGGGTAGTCTTCAGTATCTATCCTATACCTAGCTAACACTATCACGACCCAATCACTCATTACAATTTGCACATTCAAAACAAGGACCCATCCATCACCTCTCAATCCTTCACCCACCACAATACCACATATTTACAAGGGACATCTAAAATCGAGAAAATAAACCCATGACAATAAATATGCAGCTATGTACAATATATAATATAATCTAAAACATTTAATGCAATCTGAAATGATAAATATACGATACAAATGCAGTAACGCCAGAGAGCTCTTCACCTATTTTGCCGACTCCCAATTATCTGAAAAAAAAAAACTCACTTGTTTTTTCTTCTTTTCTGATAAGCGTCATGCAAGGTCATTAGTCTCCGCTAGAAGGGACAAATTCAGAAAGCAGACACATTAGGCTCAAGTGTGTAGAAATAAGAGGAGCGAAACGTTATCTTGTTTGGCATTTAGTGGCTATATTTGGCTTTCCATCAATTGCAACGAGAGAGATCACGGCTGAGGAACATCCTCCAAAATCATTGATTGACACGGGGAGACAGAAGATTTCCTTAACGCAAGCGTTGTTAAAGAAAACTGACATAAAACCTACCTATGTCTAACCGAAATGTAGACGTATTGGGATATTGTTTATTTGACCTACAAATAAACCGCCCGCTACGAAATCTAGGCGACACACCGAGGAGAAAAATACATAAAGAAATTGAAGTTATTCATATGTTGAAGGAAGTTATAATCAAACCAAGTCATACGCCGTGGAGAGAAGAGGACAAATTAAACGGTAATTGACTAATGATAAACATGTTTATTTTGCTTGATGGCTACCCTCGATGAAAAATAGACGAGATTATGAAAAGTTGCCCATAACAGTGTACTTAGTACTATGGCCTTAAAAATGGTAGCTATAAGGCCAGCGATGAACTATATACGGCCTTTAAGTCTAGAAACAATCGTTTTCGCAGAAGAATATTTGGTGTAAATAATAAGGTAGCCAAATTTCAAAGGGTGAGGGACCAGATATTCTCAAAAGAGCTTCTATGGTACCTATGCTTGCATTGATAAGGCAAATATTTGTGGGAAAAATCTAGCGGAACTTGCCAGAAAACTCAAATTACTCATGCCGGTGTATAAAATTACAAGCTGACGATTAAGTAAGAGGAGTGTTATGTTAGGTGTAAATAAAACAAAACTATAGGATGCATATTCAGTAAAAAAAAATTTAAAACCTAATCCAGAACATCTGAATCCATCACTCAGCCTGCTGGTTTTAAAAGATTTACCGGCTATACGCCGTACATAAGAACTGTTTGCACAATATACTCACTGAATATCGTCGTTTTTTAAAGAAATAATCGCCCTAACAACTGTATCAAAATTCTGGTTATCTTCCATGGCAGGAAAATAGTTTAACGTGTAAAAGAGGGGCATAGCGAAAGAACTCATTACCTACATCCGATCATACCGTACCTACCCTGGTAGACTATGATCTTCAGTATGCGTCATAGTAACCTCTTTAAGACAGTCTGGGAGATCCAAATATTTTTTCTCCAGAATCTTGTCTAAATCAAAACGTAGGCTTTCCTCTACAGGGAAAGAAGCATTTAAATCCAAGAAAATGAAACGATTATTACATCGAGTGACACATGAAACTAATTACAAACAAAAATCCGTCGCATTTATGTTGTAACACGAAAATGGCCAGCAAGACCAAAATATGTGAAGATAGCCAAGTGGCGGATAGAATTCTTGTGTTACTCCTTCGATGTAACCGCCCGAGTAAATAATACGAAGCTGAGAACGCCTTCTCTCTTACATAGAAGTAAGCCGCTGGCAACAAAAAATTAAAGAGATTACATTGAGAGTTGTGCAACCATGATGTTATACGCATGATCCACAAGACGAAAATAAAAAATCTTAGAGATCGGGAAAGGGATTAAAAACTGATGTAAAACTTGCGCTTAAAACTAAGTCCAAAGTTTTCCGTTCTAACATCAGCAAGGTAATAAAAGCCACGCAATCCTGTGAAAAATTCGCATTTGATTTTAAAAATCCGCTTTTGTCAAAAACATGTAACAAATTCATGTTCGCAATAATTGACGAATGTTTGCGGTTTCGCTTCGTGATTACCTGCCCAGATGTTCTATAACACTGTCATACTAGATTTTCACCTAGTTTTTGTCGTCTTCAGGTTACACGCGTATTTTTATTCGGACTGAGGGGGTTTCATTTGTGTCCGAAAGCTTACAATTATTCATACAATATCAAAGAGTATTCAGAAATAGAACACCACATAACCCTCAAGGCAATAACTAGTGCGACAGTTATAATTAAATAATAAAGATCAGTGTTTCCAAATCTATGGCTAGTGACCACCTGTGGGTTAACAAGCGGATTGTTAGTGGATCGTAACGTTATACTAAAATTAAGAATTACCTTCGATTAAACGATATTTTTTCAATGCCAAGCTTTTGTCGCAATAAACAGTATGTTGTTTTGACAAGCTTAAGGATTCAGTGTTGATCATGTCTTTTATTTGAATTATTCGTCATAAAATGAAAACCAATTTTCATCTATTTATATAAATATTGTTTATATTGCTTCATGCGTTTTTCTTTCCCCCAGTAAATTTGAGTTGACTGCCATAAGATTTGGTCATGAAAAGTAGGTCGGGATACAAAACAGTTTGTGAACACCCGATCTATTTTGGTGCAGTGATTATCGACTAAGAACGACAAATCATGGAGCCGAGTTCGAATTTCAGTTGAATTCTTTGCACCACTTATGCACAAATACCTATGCCAAAGGTATTAATCCGTCTCTTCCCTCCAGTTATTGGTTAAATAATAGGACAGATTGGGTTCTATAGCCTTGGTTGGTAACCAGTTTACCGGAGAAATAATGGCTGAGTACTGCGGGAAAACCTTCTGCCCGGTCAGTCATGTCTCCTTCGAGACCTGATTGCCCAAGGGTGTATAAATTTGCATCAGATGATGAGTGTAGCTAAAAATAATTGGAAACAATTACTACAAGAGGCTAAGCGTGCTATTAGAATGCTTCTAGGCACAAACACAAACGCAACACCCTATGAATGATTTCTCCCGTTTCCTAGAAGTTCTGTTGGAGCATCTCTAACTTATCGGCTCTCGAAACCGAGAATGATATTATCAAAACGACACATGTGACTGAATTAAAACGGACCACTGGTGGATGAAGTATGTACGTATAAGTTACCTGGATGGATGAGGAAGAGTTTCACTAAGAGACTTCAGCAGGTGACAAATCGGCGCTCACAGTTGTAAGAGAGCGCCCTCTTAGAGATAGGTATTATCTCGCAAGTAGCGACGAACGAATTTATCATAAGTGAGCACACACACCTACTGATATTTCAGAGGATGAACAAGTCAATCGAAGTCTATGAAAACATAGTAGGATTAATTCCACTTTAAGTGAGAACAGAGAAGAACGTAATCATGCTCCTGGCAATCAGCCACTGCTTTGCAGACAACAAAGAATTTTTGCTCTGTTCAAGAAATTCTTTCCTCTGTAGAAACAAGACAGGAAATTGTGGTACGATTCATTTCTCTCATGAAAGGATCTATGCTGAATACATATATTCACGAGAACTCCACTTGTATTCAGAGTTCATAAAACTCTGTTAGAACTCACTACCTTCTGGCTGCGAGAAACCCTGACGAGCCTTTGCCGAATGCCAATGTCACGTTTAAGGAAAAGCAGACATGAGCCAAACCCTGGACATACTAGGTCTTTTTTTTTATCATTTCAACCCAAGCAAAGCCGTTTTACTAATATTGCTGTTCAAGGGGTTACATAGGGGAAAGTGATAAAAAAGGGAGTAGGTTAAAAGGGAAGTCAGGAGGTGAGTAATGAACGGATGAGAATACCGGTGTAATGATGTTGGAGTGGATGGAGAATTGAGCTTGAGAGAAAGGATGCGAGTTAGTGAGATAGGAGATGTCGATTGACCTTACATTTAAATTCTTGGAGATCGTAGCTGTCGGGGAAGCAAGTATACGGAAGGGAAGTCCATAGGCGGAAAGTGCGAGGAAACAAACTTAAAGAGTAGAAATTGCGGTTATATTTTACCGGCTGCACTGTAAAATGATGGACAGTTACTAGCTCGTGTAAATTCATACATAGGGGCACCAGTGAACTAAGTTTATCGAAGGAGAAGACGTGAAATTATTTGTAGAATAGGCAGAGGGAAGCATCGTCACGCCGGTGAGAGAGAGACAGCAGCCGAGCTGGTAAATCGGTATCCATCACATTACAGATTCTCCGTTGGATTTTGTCAACAACCCCAAGGTGAATAGCAGGGGCACCCGACCCGATGTGGCAACAGTATTCAATACCCGGGCGAATGTTAGATTTATATATGTGCAAAATGGATTTATACTGGAAATCCTTCTTTGCCAAGCACAGTGAACCGACCGTCTTAGCAGCAGATTTGGCTATTTATTCGATATAATCATTCCACTTGAGGTCTGATAAGAACGTTAGGCAAAGTAGGCGTAGTGTTTTGCTCTCAGGGAGGCTAGTCTGATGGGGGTGGTAAAAGCGATTGTCAATGATAGTTAATAGATAGCAGATTCGTTTGGGAAGCATTAAAATTTACGAGTCATTTCTTACCCCAGTCTACCACAGACTGGACGTCTTTCTCAAGCTCGTCAGCGAAGTTCGCTTTGTCAACATCACAGATTTTTCATCCAAGCGAGAGTAAACGGTGGTATCGTCAGCATATATGCCTACTTGGTATCGTATTACATCGGAGAGATCGTTAATATAGATCAGGAAACGAGTAGGACCTAGAATAGAGACTTGATGGACACCAGCGTTCGTACGGTATTATTGGGAGACATGTCCGTTCAATCCTACCTTGTGCGATTTGAGAGGAATGACTGGATTAGGTAAAACAATTGCTCAGTTTTACCATAGCTCTTCAGCTTGCGTAGAAGGCCAGCATACCAGACTCTGTTAAACGCTTTAAAAATATCCAAGGAAACAGTTTGAGCTTCGCCATTCTTTTCGATAGCCTAGTATATATACTTAGTGATGGTCGTTAGCATTTCAGCAGTAGACCTGGTGAAGCGGAAACAATACTGTTTATTCATGAAGAGTCTGTTGACTGTGCGATGCTGAACTACCTCGGCGTTGATAATAGCTTCGAACATTTTAGGTCTACGGAGAATTTTTGCATACTCGCTCGAAAACCTATGCAAAACTCTGTCTCGTGCTACATCCTGTCTTAGTGGGGAACCTTTGATAAATACCGAGTTCATTAAAACTCTATTCTTGTCAGATTTCTTGACGAGAAGAACCCAGACAAAGCAATGCCGAAGGGCAGTGTGTACGTGATCTCGGCGAATCATAAACAACCTGATGTAACTGCTAATACATACGATTAAAAGTTTTAAAAAATAAAGATACATTTAAATATCGTATAAAGAGAAATTTTTTAAAAAACTCTTTATTAAAGGGTACTTTTTACTTTCGCTTTTCGTAAAAAACTGTAATTGATAACGTTTAATTAAGCTGAGCAAGCTTTGTTGCACATGCGTTTTTTAATTTTATTTTTGTAACACGTATACTGTGATGTATTCGAAATATTATATACTTTCCTTCTCCCAAGTCTTTTTTAAAGTGACCTAAGGTAAAGGCATCATAAAGAATGATGATCTTATATATATATATATATATATATATATATATATATATATATATATATATAAATTAAAAATTGTGAGGAAAATCATAGTAAACAAACTACAGACATCGGTTTCGTTTTGGAAGAAAGATTATGCCGAATTAATTTGCCCTATAAAGATACAATAATTTAATTTGTAGACTTTTTTTGCTGTAAATTCTAACCAACAAAAACGTATAAATTTACTTTCCTTGTATGTTGGGGTTTTATGACAAATCTAATGATTACTTTCTGAAACAAACATTGCCAGGGGAATGAATGAGCGTGGTTTGGGTGATAGCAGTGTCAAGAGAATGAAGCCAAGATGCCAGATCATGACCAATAACATTAGTGAATGAATGTAGTTAAAATAATAGCAGTGTCAAGAGAAAAAACATCCTTTTGACAACTAAATTGGAAATTTGAAAAATTTAATGGATAGCTGATGGGCGGAACTTGTCGGCGTTGTTTGGTCGAACATGTTTGGGGGAGTTTTTGCTGTCGTAGTGCACCTTATTTAAATTACACTCCCCCATATATATGTCTGCGTCTGTCATGACGACAGATTTCCCCCACTTCCACAAAAATACATGAATATATACAACCTTACATCTTATCTATCTATCAATTGGAGTAGATAGACTAAACTATCGCCCGGTTCACACTCCACCAACGTCTATTGAACAGGTGAAGAGGCTCATCCCTTGTTCCCTGTTTAGGATGTGGTTTCCGGCTTTCTCTTTTCCAATCTTTTCACTCCTATGTAGCCCCCTGCGCTTCAGTGGCGTTACCGCCTTGCTCGGGGTGATATGATTAAAAAAAAAGAAAGATGTTTCACTTTTTATGTACATCTGGTTAGCGGCTATGGATGAAAGTCAGCCGGCTGAGAGAAAGATGGTATGCGTGGAAAGTGAGAAATGAAAAAGTGTTGGACAGAGAGAGAGAGAGAGAGAAAGAGAGAGAGAGAGAGAGGGCCTAAAAAGAGTAGGTTTCTAGTTCCGTTGAGGGGTCGGACGCAATGTGGTTGCTAAAATGATATAAAACAGTTATACTTATAAGGTGAGAAATGGCGAGGTGAATGCAAGTAGAAATTAGGGTTAGATAACCTGTGTACTACGAAATTCACAGGAAATAATATTAGCTAAGGTTGCTAATGGAGAAATAATTGAATAAAAAGAGCCAGGTGAGGAAAATATTATAAAACAAAAGAAAGAAAAGAGGATGAAACGGCAACCCATTGCAGTAGACCCAGTGGCAGAATAGCTGGAGAAACTATGAAGAAGTCTTAAAATAGAAGCCGAAACTTCGTAGAATAGAAACCGAATCAAGTAAACGAAAATAGCAAGAATATAAATAGGCTCGGTTGAATAGGACCTGCCTGACGAAAGGATGTGTCCTGGTGGGAGTTCGACCGCCGCTTCAGCATACTTGTCCGTTGTCAGTGGGGCTTGGCGTGAAAGTAATTATTGAGAAGAGAAGTAAAGCTAAAAGGGAACTGAAAGTTAAAAAGATAATACGTGAGAGTAATTAAGTGAGAAATTAACTGGGATAACTATATAGAAATACAGAATCCGATAGCAAGGAAAATACTCAAAATTATGTTAAGGAATGATCTGGGTGGATGGTAAGGAAATATTCTAATAAATTGGTCATCAGTTTTAGGTTCTTTAATATTCATTACTGCAGTAGTAGCAGCAATATGGAAATGTTGACCGGAAATCGATATTGGAGAATTGTGGCAGGTTACACTGAGAAAAAATTTGGGAGTTACCATATGGTGTCTATACACCTGAGGAACCAACCCCATCGGAGCAGAGAAGAACATTGTCCAAGAAGGACAAGTCATGAAAAAAAAGAAAAAGATACCTCTATTCCCACACACAAGGAGTAGAGACTTTTTATTGAAATTTCTTTTTTATCTTTGAATAAAATTTAGACGATGACCGAGAATGAAAATAAGGAACATTTTCCCGTTGTCTGTAGAGACTTTTTAAAAAAGGATTTTTTTAAAATTTGCATGGTTTGTTTAAATACAATGTAGATGGAACCAAAAATGGAAAATGAACCAAAGGTGAAAAATGAACCAAGGGTGAAGAGACTTTTTTAGGAAAGGACTTTTTCCTTGTTGAATATGCATCGCTGGGAAGAAAGAAAAAAAGAAAAAGAAGATCTTGTAAAGTTGTTTGTTGAGATAGTGTCTCGGATTTATAATGTCATTTAATGCTTAAAATGACAGGAAGATTGACGGAGGAATGTGACACTATCTTCTGCGGTATATTTCCTTTTGTTGGGGTTAATACAACAGAGAGAGAGAGAGAGAGAGAGAGAGAGAGAGAGAGAGGAGATTAAATTTAGTGGTATTATTAGTTGTGCTTTATTGTAATTTGCGATGTGAGCTTATGTAAAAAAAAAACGCTATTTTAAAAATATCATGTACTTGTAAAATCCGGGAAATAAATAAATTAGCTGACAATTTGAGGGAAAGAGAGAAATATCATTTTCTTTCTTTTTTATTACAGGTTTCTTTCTTTTTCATACACGTACGCATTATTTTACGGAAGTGAGAAATTCGACAAAATTCTCGCAGTCATAATAAAATGTCAGAATTTGCTTGATGAGTTCAAGTAAGGTTAGATCCCACAACAGATGTTCCCTGAGAACAGAAATGTGTGAGAACTGAAAAATCTAAATATGATGTAATCGAAAGAGTCATCTGTTGATATTTCATTCGTCGAGTCACGGCTCCCGTGACTCGACGAATGAAATATCAACAGATGACTCTGCAAATCGTTTGGTTGGAAAACGGTCTCATTGGTCAAAATCTTTGAGTTAGCCGATTTTCCCGAGAGGATTGGGGATGGTTATAAAAATCTGGACTCAGCGAGAAAATTCAGTTTTTTAGTTGTTGGTGTGTCAAATAGTAAGGACCGGGGAAAAGGGTTCCCATCTGGGGGAGCCATGACCCACTGCCGGTCGCCTACCACAGAACGTATGGCTTGAGTTAATCTCGAATGAAGCCTGCCGCCAATTATCTAAAAGAGTTAATTTTGAATAATGCGCCTTCGATAAGTATACCGAAAAAACGTTATTGTTTTTTAAATCTTGGGAGAATCGAAAATTTTGATTCCTCGTTCGTTCTACTTCGGTAAAATCCGTTAAACTCCGATAAGAACCCGAAAAGACCTTGTTAATTTAGAAGTTGCATAAAGAATTGACAGCCTTGATTATAGAGAACATGTGAAAAGACTTTAGTGAAAATTTGAAGAGCTCTGTTTACTTTCACGAAGCATAGAAAAGACATTTTTATTTAAAGATTGAAAGCTCTGATATTTTTAAACGAACTCTCTCTCTCCGTTGTAAACTGGCATTCCGACAACTGTATTATCATTCCGACAACTGTATTATCATTCAGACAACTGTATTGTCTGTTCTGTGACTAATAATTGTTTTTTTTTTATAAAGACATTCTCCGTAACTCTCCAGGCGTGTTCGACCTAACTCATTATTTATTATGTATTTTATTTTATTTTATTTATTTATTTATTTATTTATTTATTTTTGGTGCCGTGTTTTATTTTTAACCACAAGTGTACAGCAGCGTCCGGTCTGGTTTTGATGGAAAGACGGCTACTAAAATCATCGAAGTGGAATCCGTTCCCGAACGAGCAACAGCGACCGAACTAACCGGCTAGCCGAGTGGCAGTGTTATAACTCGTGCCGCCACGACCGTCGAGGAGAAAAAGTCACAACGAGCCAGCCGGCTATGGCATAAGATATCACATCTGGTTGCCGTGACCAAGGATCAACCCTGAATAACCACCTAACGAGTCGAAGACTCTAAGGTAAAATGTGTTACAAAATAACGCAAGTAAAATATATAAAATAATCATTAATCATAACGTAGTGAATTGAAACAAATCTTTTCATTGTTCTGTTTACAATGTTTCATTTTATAACATTTGCAATTTTTTTTCTCTGTTGGTTTAATCTTATATATTTATCATACTATAAGAGTGGTTATTTTCTGCTTTTCTCTGTGTGATATATATATATATCACAGAGAAAAGCAAAAAACAACCACTCCCAACCCAAGGTATAATAAATACAATGCAAAACTCAACAAAAAGAAAGTTGACCAATATATGCTTATAATATAAGCTGTCACCCTCAGCTACCGGATAGCTGGGGGTGACAGCTCATTTTCGGAGTATATATATATATATATCAATCTCTCAAATATTTTCCAGTAATTTTCGATGAGAGGAGAAAACTCATTAGAATATAATTGATTAACAAATTGATATGGCATTGGATGTGCAATGGATATAATCTCCGAACGAAAAATCGGAGATCCGAATTCGAATTCCCGTTTAATTCCCTGTATTCACTTACGCGAAAATACCCTTCGAATTGTAATAATCCGTATCTTTTTCTCCAGCTATGGGTAAAATATTAAGGCAGATTGGGTTCTGTAGCCTTAGTTGATAGCCAGTCTAGCGCAGAAAGTTATGGCAATTCACTGGTCAGTCATGTATCAAAAGAGACCTGATCGTCTAAGCGTGTATCACGTATGGCATTTAAGTGGGTGAATATGGTATTACATTATAAATTTTTAAGAAATTTATTTGGCATTATTAGATTATTCATAGACGGAGTTTTAAGAAAATTGAAATTTAATTCATACGAGATTAATGACTTTGTTTTGCGATATAATTTTTTATGAACTTTACATTTCCAGATTATACGTTTTTATTATTTAATAACTGAAATTAATGTTATTTATTCTATTATACTAGGTCATTTTCTGACAAATTATGCCACTTAATGCTATCAAAAGTATGCAAGACACAATGATTCCGCTTCAGTTTTTTGTGTCCAATAATGACTTCCTTTAAGATAATTGATGAAATCAACTTGTATTAAAATAGTTATCTTGTCAGAATCATAAAAAATTGTTTTGACTTTTATCGGGAGTTAGTATGTTTAGATTAGGACTTCTTAATCTCGCGGACGACAGGCATTATTTTCTCTTTTTAAAAATGCATAAGAAAATGTCTGCTTAAATATGTGCAACAACTAACAGCAAAACTATCGTGCAAATTATATAAATCGATCATATATTTAATGAAATAATGTGGCATTACAATATAATTAATGTAACTAAATCCTATGATTTGTGAATATAATTTTATTAATTAATTTCGTAACGTTATTTATATTTTGTAAGGAAAATATGTGGTATCAGAATCTAGCAAAGAAAATGTCATTTAATATTAGAAAGAAACAGGTGAAAATGTCTAAGGCCCAAAATAAAATGTGCTTGGAATATATAACACACATTGCATACTATAGGCTTGTGGAAATGGTTGAAAAAACAGAGATTAAATGGGTAGAGAAAAGACAATATTTACTAAGACCTAAAAAATACAGGTAGCTGTGAAGAACCATTATCGTTCAGATACTGAAGGAACGCGAATCGTGCAAGAAGAACAGTAATATTCTTATAATGAGCTTTGCTTTAATCAAAAAATTCTAAGATGAATAGAATTGCTCAAACATATTAACTTTCAATAACTGACAGATTGTTACATTCACTTAAAGATAGGTATCTGGATGGAAAGTTTTAATCTATCTTTTCTCTCTTCAGCTATGGCTTCAATAGCAGCACAGATTGGGTGACATAATTTTGATTGGCAAACAGTCTACCGCACGAAAAAATCGCAAACTACTGCGGAAAGATCTTTTGCCTAGGTAGACATGGATCGAAAAAGACATGATCGCCAAAGTGTGTATCACGTTTGGCACTTAACTAACCGATTGATTTATTTCAAGACATGTGTTCCACTGACACTTGAAATATTTCTCCCCTTTGTATCACTAAACCATGTGTTTGCCTCATTATCACTACCAATTCATGTTTTCTCGTCTATTTACACAGGCCATATAGGTATCTTACTCTATGACATTGTTCTCATCAATATTTTTCTTCTTTTTAATCTACAATTCATCAGTGCCACCTGGCTCGATTCAGTCAGTCAGTTAAGTACCATACATGATACACGCTTGGGCGACTATGTCTTTTAAGAGACTGTGTGGGCAAAAGACTATCTCGCAGTTGATTGTCATTACTTTCTGCTATAGAGCCCAATATGTCCTGTTATTTAATTCCTAACTGGAGTGAAGAGACGAACATCCACCCGGCTCGTTTAAGTTTCCTAAGGATGATTTCTCAATTTTGTGTCTCAAATATTTTTACTATCTCTTTCTGATTCTGTGTATTTATTTTCTGTCCAATATTTCCTGATGCTTGCATGTTCCGACCATGTATTTTGCGGAATTCATCAGTAAAAATTGATTTCCTTTGCCTCGAGATTTTTCATCTGTTCCGAAACTGTCCAGCATTCACTGACATATGGTTGGAGTGATATTTCCTAAGTGTTAACTATACATTTATTTGTTGATAATGAAATGTATCAATTTCTTAACTGCATTGCAACAACATGCTTTTAAAACAGTATAACGTATAAAGTTGTTCCATAACATTTCACCGGTCACTAGTGAGACAAAGAAAATTTAGTCTAAATACTCCAGTAGTTTTTAATGCAAAAAACTAATATTATTATAGCTTTTTTTTCAAAACCATTCATTACTGCGTATCTAGATTTCCAAATCGATTCTTAAGAAAGGTGCAACTGTATATTTTTCATCATCATTTCAACCAAAGCAAGGCAGTACTTTGACTGGTGTGCAAGGGGTTACATAAGAAGATAGTGATAAGTAGGAGGAACAAGTTACAGTGGTTGTCAGAGACAAAAAATTAGTCTTTATTTTCATCTGAAATTAAAGCCAAAATACAATGTTCAGAACGGCTCATGATTAAACATAATAGACATTCATTGTCTGTTATATTTACTAGAATATTTCGAAGCATATATATATATATATATATATATATATATATATATATATATATAAATCTGGCATCACTTGTGCCCGCAGACACTCGTCTATTACATACTAAGATGGCTGGCAAATCTATTCTGCTGTGTCACGTTTGTGTATGACCAACACCTAGAGAGTCCAGCTGTGGTTTATACTACGATTGTACTGAGCAAACTTTAGCTAATTTTGAGGGAGAGTGCGTGTTATCTAGCGTGATCAACAGTCATAACAAAGACAACTCACTCAAAACCTCGGTCACGATAAATTATGACTTATGATTTCCTGAAGAGCTCTACGCATTTGCACTCAAAAGCTTGGGTCAAACCGTCATAATATCTACAGTACCTTTCCACACACACACACACACACACACACACACACACACACACACACACACACACACACACACATGTCCGAGATTTTTTGTTTACTATCTAATAGGGTGGTTAGCCAAACTAGTCTGCTAAGGCAGATTTATGCATCTACAAATCATATTGAGCCAGACAGATAACAGTAGTTATCAACTTCCTAACAAATTGACTATAGTGAGATGCGAACCTGAGATTCGTCATCAGAAAGGGCTTGTTTCGGGTTTTCAATTCTGGCTAAAAAAGCAATCGGAGTCTAACCATAATGATGAGCTGTGATACAGCGAAACAGATCTGTCTGCGGATGACTATTTACGCTCTCACACCCTGATTGAGCACTCTGGAAGAATGGTAGATTATGAAAAACAGTAGCTATTCTGGCATGTACGCATCGCTCATTCCGTAATGAATTAGAGCACTCTGGCTATTGGGCATGTATAACGAGAATGCATACGCTTAAAAGTCTGCCTTATTCTACCGAGCGTCTATAGCCCAGAGGTAGAATCGCCGAATGACGCCAATTCGCTCGGGTTTCAATCATATATATATATATATATATATATATATATATATATATATATATATATATATATATATACTAAATAAGCATCATCCTACGTATAGACCCGGAATCGGAATTTCATGCTTTATTCAATTATCAAGTACTTAGTTTTCAATTTATATTTACTCTATTTTCATGCGGATTAAATCTTATAAAGGTATGTTACACTTTTTTAAATTACATAATTAAAAATATAAATATTCCAGAGTTAGATGTAGATAAAGATTTAAATTTTAAATCTGAAATTAAAATGAAATTGAAAGTAAAATAAAAAATGCAGGGAGAAGAAATCAAAGGGGCGTATATCATGAGTTTTCAAAACTGAAAAATAAAGGGAAAATTAGAAATTTAAATTAAACTAAAACAAAATGAAATAAAATTAATATTGGGAGGTAAAATTTAGAATTAAGAATTAAAAATGTAAGAAGCAAAATTAAAGTAAGCTTAATTCATAATTGTTAAGAGTAATATTGCAAGGGAAAAAAAGAAACAAACGAGCAAAGAAATAGACAAGCGTAAAGAAGGATCGAAAGCAATCTAAAAGCATGTGGTCATTAAATCACTTCTTTTATGAAGCAAACTTGGATTCCTGATATGGTTTAAGATGACAAGTACTGATGATTGCATAATGCATAAAATGCCGTGTCGTATATTTATTAATGTATATAAAATACAGCTCTGCTCATACATTGAGCACTGTTTTACTAACAACTGAATTTTACTACTATATATATACCATCGTCATATGTATATTTATTTATTTACATTATATATATATATATATATATATATATATATATATATGTTTGTATCTATATACCCTCACACATAATATTTAGAGAGGAACAATATGACTAAAAGAAAGAAACAAGAAGTATTTGAAATTGTTCCTTTTCTTTCTTTCGTTTAGTTATATATATATATATATATATATATATATATGTGTGTGTGTGTGTGTGTGTGTGTGTGTGTGTGTGTGTGTAGATTTGTTTTCTTGATATTTTGCAAAAAATTTTCTATACTAGACTTGGAATATATATAATATATATAAACATTTCTTTTTTTTCTTTTTATTTTTTTATAATCTTTTCACCCAAAGAAAGCTAATACTGCTACTGAACAGGGGGTTACAGAAAGAAGAGAGGGAAGAGAAAAAAAAATAAACGGTACGGGGGATGATAAAGAAAGGGTACGAGATTAGAATTAGATTAGAATTTTAAATAGTATGCTATCAGATCACACACACACGCACACACACTTATACATACATATATATATATATATATATATATATATATATATAATTACTAATATTTTGGTCATAATAAAATTAGACCTGTACACAGTTGTATTAAAAATATTCAATACAGTTATATTATAAAACTTTTGAATATTTTTAATTTCTAAACCACTTATTACGCGACCTAGGATTCTACCATGTGGTGTCTTCAACCGATTTGTAATAACTGATTTTACTTTTTTTTTCATAACGCTCACGTTATGCACGCGCCATTTTCAAAATTAGAAGAAATTATAACGCTTTAATCTTTGTTTGTATGAATTTAATAGGCATTTTATGCTCTGTTTTCACATTTCTCTGTTTTATGACTTAGTCATAATTTCTGTTTTTTAATTCAATATGTATAACCACTCCATAAAATACCTATTAGGTTAATACAACTATAGATTAAAACTTTATAATTTCTACTAATTTTGAAAATTGCGCGTTCATAAAAACCCCGTTACGTGAGCGTTAAAAAAACGGAAAATACAGAGGAGAGCAAGCGATTCCGATGTCATCTGGAGGCCGTGGTTGAAGCCA
This sequence comes from Ascarosepion bandense, assembly GCA_037127315.1. NCBI lineage: Eukaryota > Metazoa > Mollusca > Cephalopoda > Sepiida > Sepiidae > Ascarosepion > Ascarosepion bandense. The sequence goes on along the minus strand of JBBBDQ010000222.1, from coordinate 8,725,290 downwards.
ATGCTGATTTTATTGAAACAGTTTACCCTTTAGTATTTCTATATATTTTGTGTAATTCTTGTAATTGTATCTGCTAAAATGACATGTCAGTTTTATTTTCAATTTTACGTTATTTAGATGACATATTATCCATCGCAACATTTATGTGTGTGCCCGTGCGTGTAGTTATTGACGTGTTCTCATAACCTTTAGCGTATTTTCCTGTGAGTATCAATATTCTTTACTAATTATCAAAAGACAACTGCCTGCCAAATGTAACTTTTTAAATTAAATTCAGGTTAAATGCAAAAGCCATAAGACATTTCGGCGTTCACTTCAGTAATTCTTCCCAAAGAACACAAGTATGCAAAATGTTGCAGAAAATAATTAAAGTTTTGCTAGATGAGCTGAAGTAATTTTAACTGAAGACAAATTGTAATCGTCGATAAAATCTGATAACGAACTCATTTTTCCTAACGTTAGAAACACTTATAAAATTACAGATGTAAAGTTTTTCAATGTTTTAAAGTTGTGATTTAATAAACAATAATATTAATATATATATTATAATTTATATATAGCATAATAATAATCCACGTATACTGGGTTCATATGCATAGGAAAAACTACTAAAAATTTGTAAGTTAAAAATGTATTTTTTGACAGTATTTATTTATTTCTATTATTATATATATAATAATAGAAATAAATACTGTCAAAAAATACATTTTTAACTTACAGTTTGTAGTAGTTTTTCCTATAATTTATATATATATATATGTGTGCGTGTGTGTATGTGCGTGTGTGTGTGTGTTTGTTTGTGTGTGTGTGTAGCATAGTAAAACCTAAATCTAGCTAGATCAATTATGACTGAGTAATAAAAATGAATCAGCAAAAGATACAATCCAAAATGCCAAATACATGTGGGGGATAACAGAATCAAACAAGTCCAAGAATTTAAGTACCTAGGAAGTGTTCTAACAGGAGATGGAAAGTGCGACACGGAGATCCGAAGGCGAATTGGCATGGCAAAGGACGCGTTCCAGAAGATGAGCAAAATACTAACACAGGAAAATCTCAATAGAAACGAAGAAAAGAGTGCTAGACTGCTACGTGATGTCAGTTCTTCAATACGGCTGTGAATGCTGGACAATATCATCGAAAATGAGGACAAAACTGGAAGCGGCCGAAGTGTGGTTCTACAGAAGGATGCTACGGATATCGTGGACTGAGCATACAGGCAACGACGAAGTGTTAGAAAGAATGGCAACAAAAAGGAAATTGATGCTGAGCATCAGGAAGAGACAACTGAAGTTCCTGGGACATGCAATGAGGAAAGAGAGCCTGGAGAACCTGATACTAACTGGACAGATAGAAGGAAGGAGAGACAGAGGAAGGCAGCGGATAACATATTTGCAGGGTCTGATCAGGTGGATGACGGAACGGGGGTTGCCAGGAGCAACAGGAGAAAACATACTAAGAGCCACAAGGGATAGGTGTAATATAACAATCTGGCCCCACCCGAGGAAGTGATGCAAGCGATGGTGTTTTCCATCGGTTAAGGGGGCGGCGAAGCGACAAGACAGGTGTTTGTGAAATACATCCTGTCGAAGCCGGAGCGGATGTCGTTTTGACCTTATTTCCGACAGTGGCGGAAATGGCTACAGAGGCAAACAGATCAGGTGCCTCTTAGAATTACGTGGGCGTTGCGTGGACGAGGCAAAAAACCGGAAGGAAAGTCCCGGTTCTAGAGGACTATATAAAGACCTCGACACACGGATTCGCCAGCAGAGAACAGCCAGTGGAAGCAGAGAGAAACACCACAGGCAAAACTACACTCCCGTCAACCCAACTATGTGCCTCTCACCCTTCCGTTCTCTATTCCACACGGTCCGTCGTTAATAATAAAAATATAACCTTATATTTTTATATATGCGTGTTTGTTGTTTTGTCGTCGTACGGCGATATATAACATAGGGAGACGTGAAGATCCATGATCGCCTACGTCCTGAAGGGACAAGGCACATAGAAGAAGAAGAATAAAAATGATCTTCAACAGTGCCCGGTAATTGCGGCCGTGTGCTGTAAATGAAATACGACAAGTCAGGCATTTGGGCTACTCAGCATGGTGTTATAAAAAATTGTTAAACAGAACTTGTCCATAACAATTAACAAAACATGTTTGATATATATGATCCAACATCTCACATTCCACAGCCTAACAAACAATATGGCTTACACTTCGCTAGATCTACCGCTGATATGCTAACGACCATCTCATATACCAGACTCTCGATAAGAACTGAGAAACGCGAACTGTAACCTTAGATATCTCCAAAGCATTTAGCACAGTCTGGCACACTGGTCTTCTGCCCAAGTTAAGGGCCATGGTATAAGTGGACGCTTTTTTATTTAATTAAATCGTTTTTATTAAAGCGCGTAATGCAAGTCGTATTGAACTAGCTTACTTCCATATCTTATTATACCAATGTGCGAGTCCCTTAAGGCTCTATCATAGTTCTTACCTCTTTTCTAGTCTTCATTAACGCTCCCCCTGTTATAATGAAATCCAAAAAAAACATCTAGCTTGACGACACCACCGTTTACACAAGCATTAATAAAAATCTGCAAAGGTTGCTATAAAAAAAACAACTTCCTGCTGATTTGGAAAAAAGCCATTAATCTGTGGTGAACTGATATAAGAAATGGATCATCAATTTTATTGTTTCCAAAACGAAGCTGTCATACTTTAACCACCACAAACAATCTCCCTACCCCTACCATTATCATGGATCACTCTAGTCTCCCTGAAAGCACTGCACTTTTTCAAACTCATTCTCTCAGCCGACTTTTCAATCGAACAACGTCAATGAGTCACTGGCTAAATCTACTGTTAAGAAGGTCGAGTGAAGGTATTTGTGTCGGTAGTTGTTTTTTGTATGAATCCATCTTGCGCATGTATAAATGTACCATCCACCTGTGCTTTGAATACTATTGCCATATCTGGTCGCGCGCTCCTGCTATTGTTTACGGGGCTCTCGACAATATCCAAAGAAGAATATGCAATATAATCGATCTCGATCTTGTAACTCAATTCCAGTTACATTCTCAGCAACGGGATGTGGATTCTCTCTTTCTCTTCTACAAATATTATCAAGGCTTCTGATACAACAAAATAAACTTCCTAGTTCCCCAGCTACACAAATTTAGCTACTAGACTGGTAAATTGGTCAACTGCATTTACAGTCGAAAGAGCCACCACTCCTTCTCTACAGTTTTATATATCGATTTTCAAGCCTGTGTAACTCCATTCTATTTACTTTTCCCCTGATAGCTAAGATCTCCAGGAATTTAAATACAACATCAATTGACTGTTATCTCCTGGATTTCCATCCTTTTGTTATCCTTTCCCCGACACCCCTTGTATTTTGCTCTTCTTTACACCAGTTTTACAATCAACGATTATATATATAAATGAATAGGAACGAAGATAATTGCAACGTTCAAAACATTAATTTAAGATAGTGCTCAATATAATAAATATCAATTGATAATTATTACTTTAGAAGATTTGCAAAGGATAAAATAGAACTACACTGAACATTTTTTTGACATTGAAAGAACAATGTCTTATAGCGGGTATCTCTTCTCTTATTTCATTTGTAGTGAGGGGTAGTAGGATTCCGTAGCATGTTAACGGAATTTGGCCTTGTGGGAAGATAGTCCACTATAATTCATAAATTCAAAAAAGCAATTTTTGAGTGTAAAATAACATTTATACATATATACATTTCAATCAATGTTTTACAAAATAAGTAATGCTTGAAATAAAAGTTCAACGGAGGTAAAAGAGTTCATGGAAGGTGTGATGATCTGAAAGAAAAGAATGTTCATTTTCAGGATGCCGTTTTTAAGGTCAGTGAGTCAGTGAGTTGGTTTGTGTAGAATGTCTTAGAAAAGGTCAGTTAGTACTTTGAGAACAGGTGAGGAAGAAGAAGGCGAGCATAGTAACAGCTTGACATAGGTCAAGGAAGAAACTAATTACTATTTTCTCCTCTGTCTGTGCCTTTCTGTTTTTTGATGCTTAGTCTCTGCTTTTTATAACAGCATTTTTGGATCAACTGGCTCGTTTCGAAATTCTTCCTTGTATTTGGATCCGGGCTTCTCATTGGCTGATAAATAAAATTGGTAATTTGATCTTTGATTAATTTTCATTTTTCAACCGGAACATCTACGCGGATCCGGATGCGTACGACGATTTTTTATTCATTTGATTTTTAGTTGTGAGAGAGCAAATATCCGGTTCATCGGTTTCTATCGGTCGGTATCACCACAGTCTCGTCAGGTAGAACAGTTGAAATAATTTACTTTCAATATTGAAACAAAATATGTAATTTCGTAGTAGTTTGTAGTTTGCCTAGATTCTAAATTAATAATTATTAATATACACGCGCAAACACACGGATATATGTATACAGCACGAATGCTGGTGTCCCACAGGGTTCTATCCTGAGACCGACGCTCTTCCTTATTTTCATCAACGACCTCCCAGATGAGATAAAGTCCCAAGTAGGCATCTACGCAGATGACACTACAATATACTCCCGCACCAGTAAGAAGCTTGTCGTGGCGGAGAGACATAATCTCGCTACTGACCTTGAACGGGATCTACACTCTGTGGTGAACTGGGGCAAGAAGTGGCTTGTCAAATTCAATTCATCTGAGACCAAGCTGTTGTCTGTCAACCATTACAGGCAACCTCTCCTGCCTCCCATAAGCATGGACCGGAGAGCATACACTACGCCTCCTCTGACTTACCCTGTTCTCAGACCTCAAATGGGACCACAATATTGAATCCATAGCAAAATCTACTGCTGAGAAAGTTGGTTCACTATGTCGACCCAGGATGTTTTTTCCACCTAAATCCATCCCGCAAGGCTCAACTAAATAACGTCCACATTACACCCTCGCTGGTCGCCAAGATAATTGCACAACTTGATCCACACAAAGCAAGCGGCGGTGACGGAATCGCAGTCATAGTACTGAAGAATTGTGCCCCAGAACTCTCTTCTGTCCCCTCTAAACTCTATAACCTCTGCCTATCTGCTTCCTGCTTTCCTGCCTTTTGGAAGTCCTCCTGTGTAGTTCCTATATTGAAGAATTCTGGCGAACACTGAGACGCCGCCAATTACCGTCCTATTAGTCTCCTTCCAATCTTTGGCAAAGTTTTCAAAGCCATTATCAACGCCGAGGTGATTCAGCATCTCACGGCCAACAGTCTTCTCTCTGACAAACAGTACTGGTTTCGCTTCACCAGGTCTACTGCTGATATGCTAACGACCATTACCGAGTACATATAACGGGCACTTGACAAGAATGGAGAAGCCCGAATCGTTGCCTTGGATATCTCAAAAGAGTGAGACAGGGTCTGGCATGCTGGCCTCTTATGCAAACAGCGGAGCTACGGGAATAACTAGACATCTGTTTGACCTCATCCAGTCATTCCTCTCTAACCACACATTGAAGGTGGTATTAAATGGGCATGCCTCCCAAAACTATCATACGAATGCGGGCGTCCCTCAAGGTTCTATCCTAGGTCCGACGCTCTTTCTGATCTACATTAATGATATCCCCGACGCCATTAGATCCCAAGTTGGCATGTATGCCGATGACACAACAATCTACTCTCGCATCGATCAAAAACCAGGTGTGGACGACAAAGTGAACCTTGAAAAGGACCTCCAATCCGTAGCATCATTAACATGGGACAGGTTAGCCTCCCAGAGAGTAAAATACTACGCCTCCTTGGCCTTACACTTTCGGCGGACCTCAAATGGAATGACTATATCGAATCCATTGCCAAATCTGCTGCTATGAAAGTCGGTTCTCTGTGCAGGGCCCGGAAGTTTTTCCCACCTGAAACTATTCTGCACATACACAAATCTACCATTCGCACGTGTATTGAATATTAGTGCCATAACTGGTCGGGTGCCCCTGCTGCTCTCCTTGGGCTTCTTGACAAAATACAAAGGAAGATCTGTAACATGGTTGATACTGACTTGGCAGACCGGCTGCAACCACTCTCTCACAGGTGTGATGTGGCTTCGCTGTGCCTTTTCTACAAGTACTTTCATGTCTTCTGCTCTGATAAGCTTAGATCATTGATGCCGCCTAAGCACAAATTTACACGAGATACTAGGTTAGAAACTAGGTCCCACCCTTTTACAGTTAAACAAGTAAGATGTAACCCTAAATTCTACTCCAACAGCTTCTTTTCTCGCGCTTCCTGCCTTTGGAACTCCCTTCCACAAGTCTGCTTTCGCGATAGCTACAATCTCCAGGTGTTTAAATGTAGGGTCAATAGACACCTCCTATCACACTAACTTCCAATTATTCTCACAACACTCTCATCTACCCAACCCTCATTCTCGGTATCCTTACCCGCCTATCACTCACCCTCTGACATTTTCTATATTTAACCATTCTCGGTATACCTACCCGCCTATCACCCACCCTCTGACATTTCCTATATTTAGTCATCCTTTCTCCACTCTATGTAGCCCCCTGCGCAGTAGTGGCAGTGACATGCCTTGCTCGGGGTGAAACGCTTATAAAAAAAAGTCAACCATCCGTCCGTGCATGGAGTACTGCTGCCATTCATGGTCAGGCGCCCCTGCCGTTCTCCTCAGTGTTCTTGACAGGCTCCAAAGGAGAGTCTCTAATGTGATAGGTACTGATCTGGCGGCTCGACTGCAGCCATTTCCCCATCGTCGAAATGTGGCCTCACTTTGTCTGTTCTATAAATACTTTCATGGCTTCTGCTCCAACGAACTTAAGTCACTGGTGTCTCCTCAACAGGTGCTTACTCGTGCAACCAGACTGGCAACTGGGTCCCACCCATTCACAGTCAGGTTAGCCAAATGCAGACGACAATTCTACTCCTACGGCTTCTTCTCTCGCACTTCCCGCGTGTGGAACACGCTCCCGTATACTTGCTTTCCTGACGGCTACAACCTCCAGAAATTTAAATGCAAAGTAATACTCATTTTCTAACCACTGGACTCTAGCTCTCTCCCCACCCCCGTATAACCTTCCCTTTCTCTCCACCTACGTATCTATCATTGCACCTGCTTACTCAGCTTTCTGTTGTTCCTTTCTTACTAGTTTGTACTCCTCATTCTTTTCTAATTAAACTTTTTTACATTTATGTAGCTCCCTGCACATTAGTGGCATTTCCGCCTTGCTCTGGCTGAATGATTATATATATATATAATTTATTCATAAATTATAACATGGATATGTGACAATATCACTCCAAAAGTAGCTATTCTGTTTCGACGCTTTTGTGTCTTGTCAAGTGATGTGATAGTTCTTCAATGAATGGTTTAAGAATCTGAAGACGAGCATGTGCCATTTAATCCGGGAGGTATTATTGCGTATACAATGTGGACCAATCAGATTAAAGCAACTTATCATTTGGAAAATATGCGGGCAGGCTTAAGGTTAATTTTATTGGGTATTGTTATTAAGATTTGATTGAAGTCAGGTCATTATTAGTAATTAATACTTATATGCGTAGCGTCTTGAGAGGGTGCTCTGATCAACAGTTGAATAATATCGGGGTTCCTGTAGTGCCATTTCGCGCATGGACGGGCGTCCCTGCATGATATCTTAGCTATATGTGAGACTCACCTTGACCCGTCTATCCCCTCTTCAGAGCTGTTCGTTCCTGGTTACCTTGCTCTCTTCAGGAAGGACTCCAATGTCCATATGCATGGGCTTGGTGTATATGTCAGCGAACATCTCCCTCTAGCCAGGGTCACATCTCTTGAATCCCTTGATCATTCCTTCATGTGCTTTCGCCTCTCACTTCTAAGCTCGGTTAGCTATCTCTTCTTCCTCTACCGCTCTCCCTCCTCCTCTGACTGTACGGTACTTGATTGCATCTCTACTAATATCGACAGGGCCATTTCTACTCACCCATCTGCCCATATATATGTATTTGGCGATTTTAACGCCCACCACACCAAGTGGCTTGAAAACTCAGCCACCGACCTTGCTGGGATCCGCACCATGCACTTTTCAATAGCCCAAGCTCTAACGCAAGTGGTGGACTTTCCCACGCGTTTCTCTAAAAACCCTAACGGAAGGGACTCTTTACTCGACCTTTGCTTTACCTCCATCCCAGACTCCTGCACTACCAGGCAACTCTGCCCCCTCGGAAACTCTGACTACGCCGTAGTCTCCGCAAACATATCAATCTGCACTAACTCTACCCAAGAAAATCAGACCAGCAGAATATCATACTGCTACCAAAGAGCCGATTGGGACTTGTTCAAGGACTTCCTCTGCGACGTCCCCTGGAACAAAGTCTTCGATCTTCCTGTCGAAGACTGTGCCTCCGAAGTCTCCTCTTGGGATAAGGCTGGCATCGATGCTTTTATCCCGGCCACGAAATTGCAACTAAAACCAAATTCGTCCCCCTGGTTCTTATCCGCTTCCTCGGCCGCCATTGACCACCGGAACCATTTCTTCCGGCTCTATCGAAGCTGCTCGTCGAACCAAAACAGGCGCCTTTTCACCTCAGCATGGAACAAGTGTAAAAAAGTACTGAACGAAGCCAAGAGGGCGTTTGCTACCAGAATTAGGCAACGCATAGCATCCTCTAAGTTTGGTTCCAAAGATTACTGGCGTCTCTGCAAAAGCGTGCCCAGCAGGAACAAGACTTCAATACCCCCACTAATCAACGAATTTGAAGTTCTCACCTCCCCAGCCGACAAGGCTGAATGCTTTGCTCGTAGATTCTCAACCAATTCGATACTGGACTCGTTAGGAATACCTACACCAGACTTCCCACCCAGAACTAAGGCTCAACTAAATATCGTCCATATTACACCCTCGCTGATCGCCAAGATAATTGCACAACTTGACCCACACAAAGCGAGCGGCGGAGACGGTATCCCAGTCATAGTACTGAAGAAATGTGCCACAGAACTCTACTCTGTCCTCTCTAAACTCTATAACATCTGCCTATCTGCTTCCTGCTTTCCTGCCTGTTGGAAGTCCTCCTGCGTAGTTCCTATATTTAAGAATTCTGGCGAACACTCAGACCCCGCCAATTACCGTCCTATTAGTCTCCTTCCAATCTTTGGCAATGTTTTCGAAGCCATTATCAACGCCGAGGTGATTCAGCATCTCATGGCCAACGGGCTTCTCTCTGACAAACAGTACGGGTTTCGCTTCAGCAGGTCTACTGCTGATATGCTAACGACCATTACCGAGTACATATACCGGGCACTTGACAAGAATGGTGAAGCCCGAACCGTTGCCTTGGATATCTCCAAAGCATTCGACAGGACCTGGCATGCTGGCCTCTTGTGCAAACTGCAGAGCGATGGGATAACTGGACATCTGTTTGACCTCATCCAGTCTTTCCTCTCTAACCGCACATTGAAGGTGGTATTAAATGGGCATGCCTCCCAAAACTACCAGACGAACGCGGGCGTCCCTCAAGGTTCTATCCTAGGTCCCACGCTCTTTCTGATCTACATTAATGATCTTCCCGACACCAGTAGATCCCAATTTGGCATGTATGCCGACGACACAACAATCTACTCGCGCATCGATCAGAAACCAGGTCTGGACGACAAAGTGAACCTCGTTGCCGTAATTGAAAGGGACCTCCAATCCGTAGTAGCCTGGGGTAGGAAATGGCTGGTAAATTTCAATGCCTCTAAAACAAAGCTGTTATCAACTATCCACCACAGACAATCGCATCTACCTCCCATTAACATGGGACAGGCTAGCCTCCCAGAGAGTAAAATACTACGCCTCCTTGGCCTTACACTTCCGGCGGACCTCAAATGGAATGACTATATTGAATCCATTGCCAAATCTTCTGCTATAAAAATCTGCTCCCTGTGCAGGGCCCGGAAGTTTTTCCCACATTAATCTATTCTGTACATATACAAATCTACCATCCGCCCGTGTATTGAATATTGCTGCCATTACTGGTCGGGTGCCCCTGCTGCTCTCCTTGGGATTCTTGACAAAATACAAAGGAGGATCTGTAACGTGGTTGATACTGACTTGGCAGACCGGCTTCAGCCGCTCTCTCACCGGCGTGATATGGCTTCCCTGTGCCTTTTCTACAAGTACTTTCATGGCTTCTGCTCCGATGAGCTTAGATCACTGGTGCCGCCTAAGCACGAATTTACACGAGATACTAGATTAGCAACTAGGTCCCACCCTTTTACAGTTAAACAAATAAGATGTAACCGTAAATTCTACTCCAATAGCTTCTTTTCTCACGCTTCCCGCCTGTGGAACTCCCTTCCACAAGTCTGCTTTCCCGACAGTTACAATCTCCAGGTGTTTAAATGTAGGGTCAATAGACACCTCCTATCACACTAACTTCCAACTATTCTCAAAACACTCTCATCTACCCAACCCTCATTCTCGGTATCCTTACCCGCCTATCACCCACCTTCTGACATTTTCTATATTTAATCATCCTTTCTCCACTCTACGTAGCTCCCTGCGCAGTAGTGGCAGTGACATGCCTTGCTCGGGGTGAAACTCTTATAAAAAAAAAAATATCTACTTTGTTCTTGTTGCTAAAATTGTAATACAGTAATAGTATACAAACTTGTATGTGTTTAACACTGATTACGCACACACAGACAGACATACGCACGCCATGGCCGTGACATATAAATCTTCAGATGAACTAGATAGATAAAGCGATGTTCATGAAATTGATACTCTTTAGTCAGGTCAACGAGTCAAAAGAAAGCATCGAACCGGGGTCCTAACTTGAGTACGCACACGTATACACGCGGGTACATGTCCAGCGGTTGGGATACGCTCACACGTAGATGCACACATATATACATACATGCACACATACTCACCCCACCACACATATATATATACAAATAAACATATACATACACACACATAGACATATATATATAAACATGCATACACACATACACACACATATACATACCCACATATATATATATATATATATATATATATATATATATGCCCACATGCACACACGTACATATATAAGCATACACCGATATACATATACACGTATGCACATAGACACGTACTCGCACGCGTGTGCGCGCACATACATGCACACCTACACACAGATGTTGTACATATACTCATATACAGCATCAGCAAATGGCCCTGAACAGCTCTTCGTAGGGGAGTCTATAATATTTTGAATTCATATTTTTTAGTTACTACAGTTTGTTAGACGATCGAAAGGCGTGAGACCTGATACAACATATGTCTTACTATCAAATGTTCATACATGTATATATAGAGCACACGTACATACATATATACGTGAATAAACACATGCACACATATTCACGCACGCATAGGCATCCATATCTATCTATACCTGCATACACATATACCCGCACAAGAGCATACGTACACCCGTTTCAGATATACATACATAACCCAACAAGTAAATGGAATACACGTACATACACATCAGTAAGTGATGCGGATATTGGTATACTTGACCAGTATGGGAGGACAGACGCGCGCCCATATGCACATACACTCATGCATGCGCAAAAATACACACATAGGCATGCATGCACATACACATGCACACACACATACACGCACAAACATACGCAAGTGCACACATACACACATGTGCACGCATGCATACGCATATATAAAGCCACGCATATATATCTGTCTCTATAGACACACTCATATACACATACACATACATATGTATACAATAACATTTAGACATTAATCTACCAATACTTGATGGGCACTTCCGCCCGACTCGAACGCCCAATGGTGAACGCATACCTGAACAGCTATGGAGCATCCAAATGGACATCGATTATCACGCTAATGTAATATATATATATATATATATATATATATATATATATATATATATATATATATATATATAGTAAAAAAAGAAATAGGGGTTCTTCCAACGAGAGAAATCAGTATGGGGAAAAAAGTGCGAGATACCGTAAAAATTTTGTTTAAAGTGAAGATATATAATTGCTATTATTATTATTACTATTATTTGCTTTTTGTATGATATATTAAGTGTCTATAATGGCATTTGTGTCGCTACATGTGTTTCGAGTTCAAATTTGATTCTTTCCAGGCAAATAAACTTTTGACTTTACATATCGAAATTCCTTTGTTTTTTCACATTGTCAAAATATCGTGTATATATAAGCAGGTCAGAAAATTTCTACGCGCGCCTGTTTGTTTGTTGGTTTGTTTGTTTGGTTTTGTTTTTGTTTTTTGTTTTTTGTTTTTTGTTTTTTTTTGGTTTTTCAGACTCGCACGTTAAATCACTTCCCTTTTGGGAATCAGTATCTTTCGTTGGCCAGAAAATGTTTTTTACATTGACTTGCGAATTTTCATTGGGTTTTCAAAATTTTTTCAGCGATTTGGATTCAGTTCTACTCTGGGGTCATCTAGTTTTTTTGTTAGTTTTTAGAATACTATTTTTTGAAACGGTTCACAATTTTTTACCGCGTTTGAAATAAGGGTGTCTGTGTGTATGTAATTTATGTAAGTTTTTCATGTTGTTTTGTTGAAGGAAGACTTGTATATATTTTTAAATATTTCTTCCTGCATCATGTGCGTGTCATAATCTGCATTTTGATAGATAGGCATTACTCTGAGATTACATCCACTATATTCGTGTAAATGTCAAGAAACGTACAAATTTCTGTTACTGGCTAAATAATGTTACTTCTGTGCAAAGCTACTCTTTTATTCAGGCATTTTGTCGCTTCCACGTATCTTTTTGCGCATTTGTTGCATTTTGTCGCTTCCACGTATCTTTTTGTGCATTTGTTGCATTTTGTCGCTTCCACGTACCTTTTTGTGCATTTGTTGCATTTTGTCGCTTCCACGTATCTTTTTGTGCATTTGTTGCATTTTGTCGCTTCCACGTATCTTTTTGTGCATTTGTTGCATTTTGTCGCTTCCACGTATCTTTTCGTGCATTTGTTGCATTTTGTCACTTCCACGTATCTTTTTGTGCATTTGTTGCATTTTGTCGCTTCCACGTATCTTTTTGTGCATTTGTTGCATTTTGTCGCTTCCACGTATCTTTTTGTGCATTTGTTGCATTTTGTCGCTTCCACGTATCTTTTTGTGCATTTGTTGCATTTTGTCACTTCCACGTATCTTTTTGTGCATTTGTTGCATTTATCGCATTTTAAAGCAAAAATTACGTTTTTAGAGTTGCAACTCAGATTTGTTTTTGGTTTCGAATGAAAAAGTATTGTCAAACGTAACGTAGTTTCTTTCTATTTTTAAGATGCATACCACACATAGTTTTTTGCTGCATTTTGTGATCCCTTGTATTGCGTGTTTCTCGAATTTTGATGAGGTTAGTACGTTTATTTTGGGTTGGCATTTGCTTTTAATTATTTTAGTTGTCTTTACATTTTACTTTAATTTATCATTTTTGTTCACTAATTATATATATCTTTTTATATTTGTTAATAATTATGGGTTGTTTTTGTTTTGTGTGGATGCGTATGCGAGAATGTTCCTTCATTTTAATGTTTTTTGTGATTCCAGAAAGATTCTCATTGTATTTCTTCTGCCACTTGGAAACACTTTTTTATTAATGAAATGGGGTATGTGTAGTGTTTGTCGTAGTTCCCTAGGCGTATTAAACGAAGGGTTTCATCAGCGTCTATTGTGCAATTTTGTTGTGCTAGAGTGTAGGGGATGGATTTTAGACAATTTATACGATGGTAACGATTGAAAATAATATATTTTCTAATATATTGATAATAAAATTATCAATAAAATATTGATAAATAGAACATACATATATATATATATATATATATATATATATATATATATATATATATACATATATATATATGTTGTTTTTCTCAATATTTTATTAATTCTTTTGATATTTCTAAATTAGTAGTGTTATGTCATTATACATTTGCCAATGATTATTTTTTCCTATTTTATATTATATTTCACGTGTTCTTTCTAACGTTATTACATTCGATTTCAAGGATTTTGTTTCGTGTATATTTATGCAAATGTTCTTTTTTAAATTCCGTTTTGTACTTACTTCCTAGAATCACCTTTCTTTTGTAAGTCAAGCCACTTAAGATGATGCTATATAAGCTGTCAAACAGGAATTTATATATATATATATATATATATATATATATATATATGTGTGTGTGTGTGTGTGTGTGTGTGTGTGTGTGTGTGTGTGTGTGAGAGAGATGTTCTGAAAGACAAGGTAAATATATTCAAGTGAAAAAAACTAGATGATAATACATGATTACGAAATATTTATAATTCTCGTAAATCGATGAATAATCTCTGATATTTCACTGTGGTTTCGGCAATCGACATTTCTTTACATTTTTTTCTTGTCCATTTCTCTTCGTTGACGATCACTTAACGGCGCATGTACATGTATTTTTTACTCACGTGTACATTGGTTAAACATATGTTCATTTATTCAGTAGCTATATCAGCGCTTGAATAAGAAAACAGTTCCAACATTATAAAAAGCATCCCTATATATAAAAGGCAAGGTGTTTGTGTGTGTGTCTGTTTATCTGTTCGCCTGTCTGTATGGCCTTTATACAAATTCACAAGTTTTATCCAATTTACACCAAACATCACACAAATAGTCTTTAGGCGTCCGGTCAGGTCATGGGCTACTTAGTTTTTTTTTTCCCATTCTCCAACCCCGATATCGGAAATCGATACCCCAATATCCGATCAGGTTTGATCAAAATCAAGATTTCAGTCCTTTTATCGTGGTTCTTGCTGCAGAATTTGCTTTAACTTTAGAAAATTATAGTTTTTAGTCGCAAACATTAGTAGATAATCTCAGACGACTCATTTTCCCCGATATCGGAAACCGATACTCTCGAGATTGTTTCGATTCTGATCAAAAACTGATATTCAGCCTTCAATATGGTTCATTTTCTCCAATTTTACTCCCGATGGGTACCATAAGTTTTCATGGACATACTTAGGTGAGTTTATCCTTGAATGACTTATATGACTCCGATATTGGAAATCGATACTATTCTATCGGGTCTGATCAAAATCTAGTTTTCAGCCCTTTTATTTTAGTTTTTGCTTCGGGTTTTGCTCTAAGTAAGTATAATTGTAGTTATCCATGATACCATTTACTCAGAGGAATTATTTAGCCTTCACAATTCAGTTTGCGACGGAAAAATTATTTGACATCGATACTAAAAATTAAAAATTTGACTTACATCCATTCATTTTTCTTTCAACTGGAAACAACTATTACTTTTTAGTCTTTCGTGCCAATGTCCAAAGTGTCTGAGCTATAAGACCATGGATTAGTTTTAAGCCTTTCATTGCATCCGAGCAACACCGGGCTATACTGCTAGTTATAAGTAAAACCCATGTGTTGGTTTTGTCACACATACCATAAAAGAGCTTTAGTTCTTTTGTATTTGTAGAATGTATTTTAATCATTTCACCACAAGCAAGATTTGATTGCCACTAATGCGCTGGGGATTTTAGTGAAAGGAAAAACAAGGTACAGCTTGTATTAAAGGAAGTATAAATAATGAACAAGAATCAAGTATATAAAAGATGGCCATTGATGTTGCGTTTGTAATTTTGGAGATTGTAGTTATCAGAGTAGCCAGAAATTATTTGGGGGGGGGGGGGAAATACGAGCATTGAAACTATTCGAGTAAAAGAGGCGGTTAGATTTAACTATTTCAACAGTAAATTGTGAGACCTACATCCTAAGCTTTTAGTACGCTTAAAATCACGTGTCCGATGCACAATATGTAAAAAGTTCATCAGAGCAGTCAACATTAAAAAATTATAAAAATGACAAAGGGAACTACGCACCTCGGTGAGAAAGTAACTGAAATTAAGATGCGAAGTCGGAACCTTTAACACTGCAGTTCCTTTTTTGTTTGTTTCGATTATTTCAAGAAGAATAGCAGAAGCACCCGACCATATATGGCAACACTACTCAACCCTGATTCTTAATAGTTTTAGAAATGTGCAAGATGGCTTCTGACGATAGAAACTTTCTAACCCGACACAGAGACCCAGAATTTCTAGCAGTCACTCAGTCAGTTAAGTGCCATGCGCGATACACGCTTGGGCGATCATGTCTCGAAAGAGACATGACTGACTGGGCAGAAGATTATCCCGCATTAGGTTGCCATTGCTTTCTGCGGTAGACTGATTGCCGACCAAGGCTATAGAACACAATCTGTCCTATTATTTAACCCATAACTGGAAGGAAGAGACGGATTAATACCTTTCCCAAGGGTATTTGCGCGGAAGTGAATGCAAGGAATTCAACTGGAATTCGAACTCGGTTCCCCGAGCCGCTATCGACTGCGCCACAACGCACATCCATTCTAGCAGTAGATGTAACAATATATTCGATGTATTTACTCCAATTCAGGTCGGTTGAAAATTGAGGTCAAGTAGACGCAGTGTGCTGCGCAGAAGGAGAATAGCATCAGCCATGATGATGGGTGGCAGAAAATATTTTGCATGGTGGTTATTCCTAATAAACAAAGACTATAATTTCAAAATAAAAATCAAAGGTAATTTATTCTTATTGAAATTTCGCATCATATTGTGGTCACTAGAAATTATGCGTGCTTATATTCAGGATCATAAAGAAAAACTTGTATATTAAGGAACGGATTAAGTGGACAAATCCTTTTGAAAATTAAGTCTAACCTAACATATTGAAGCAAAAGAGACAAGGATTTGTTATATCCCACAAAAACCGACGAGCAAATATTATTATTACTATCTACACACAATCAGACATTATGGATATATATAACCTGAAGAGACCCAATGCATAAAAATGTTACATAAGTTAACTCTAATATCGACTTCATTTAGTTCGGCGTATGACAATAAAATCCATCCGGTTTGAAAACATCTGATGAAGATATTGGTGTCAATGAGAAGCCTGTAACGACATGCTATCTGAACTTTCCGGTGGTTTTAGTACCTGCAAAGGACCCAGCTATGGATAAGCACAAAACAAAGTAAAAACAAAACACTATGAACGTATAAAGCTATATTTTATACTAAACATACTAAGAATACATTTTAATTGTGATTGTTCTTCCTTTTGTTCGTTCATTAGTGCAACAGTTACCTCCTGCCAATATCCCGTAATTAATAGATTATTCCGTTTAGATCGCGTGGAAAGTCAAAAACATTTCAGAGACTCTAATTGTTTTCAGTGAAAAAGAAGAAAGAAAGCTAAAAGAAAGAAAGAAAGAACGAAATATGAACAATGTTTAACATCTTCCGCTAAATAACTCGTAACTCATGGATTATTCTATTTAGATCGCCTGAAAATAAAAAGAGACATAAAATACGCTACTTGGTTTCAATGAGAAATGGAAAGAATGATAGGAACAGAGAAATATTTAATGACTGTTTCAATGAAACCGGAGAATTTTCAATGCTAAATATGTACAACTTTACTTTAAAAAATGAAACGTTACATATATATTCTATAGTTACTACAATATATTATTAAAGATATTATACTCAAAGATTAAACAATGCGGTAGCAGACTTCTGTTATCATAAAACGCGTTATGAGTTTAATAAAAAATTAACTGAAGAATTAAGATTCATCAGAAATTTTTAGAAGGAAACGGTGAAAATTTCACGTTTTATATCTACTTAGAAACGATATTTTCATTATCATTCAGTTAAATGCAATACTAGAAAAATGGCAAGACATAAATATATTTATTCTGTTTGACAATATTGTCATTTTAAAGGATGTAATGTTTCTCTATAGAAATGATACTACATTCGGTGATTGAGATTAAGAGTACAAAAATGTGTAGTATTAATAGCAGTATATTACAAATATTATTATAGTCGTAATTATCTTTAACTAAGGAAGTACTATTGTTAATTTTATTTCATTCAGAAATTCTTGTAGAAATTTGACTTTCAAAGGGAATATTGAAGGCAAGTAATGCAGAAGAAAACAGCAAATTGTTAACACCCTGATGTAATATAAATGAAGAAATTTGCTTCGTTTTACAAATCATAAGAAACTGAGGAGAGATATGACATCCACTTTCAGAAGGAAACATTTGCATAAAAACAAATAATTGGTAACTTGATTTATGGCATGTATATTATTGAAAAAATATTCGAATGAAATGATGCAAGCAAAAAATTCCACTGAGAATATGCTTTGTTTAAAAATAATAAAAGAAACTTGCTTGTGTCATTTACCTGTCATAATGTTGCAAATATAATTTTTATATTAGATGTGAAGATGTCAGTTTATCAAGCATAATAAAATTTAAAGATTCTTGCACTTATGAAAATGTATTAAAAGTTACAACCTGTTTTGTGGAAGATGTTTTCAGTAATAGATTATGCATTTCACTTATTCATCACTTCACAAATCTCAAATCTCTATTTTAAAAGATTTAAGCATTGTAAATAAACGATGTAGACTTATACACATAAACTATGTCATATATATCAATCAACGATGTATAAATATATAGCTATAAACCATGTACAAGTATTCTCATCAAATATCATATTCCCCAAAAAGATATTCACATATACCCATAAACAATGTAAACATATACCCATCAACCATGTACATATATATTTTGACTGGTGCCTGCAACAGCACCGCCTCCATATCACCGTGACATTCCTTAATAATAGCAACAAAAGACAAATATTTTAATTATAACTTGGAAGTTGGACAATCAGACCAGCTAAGCCGAACCAACGAAGGTTAGAAAATTGTGACTAACAGTGATTAGACGACAACAGGCAATCAGAAGACGGAATGGTGTCGCCAAAGAAGAACGACCATGAGGAAAAATAAAATATACGCAGTTGCAGAAATTAGTTGACTCTGTATTTACGTCATCACAATATTTGTAAGAAGATATTTGGCAGAAGAAGAAGCCGGAGACACGATGCAACACAACCATGAAAATGATTGAAACATGGCAAAATTGGAGAAATATATACTGCGCCCAATACTATTAAAATAAGTATATCTTCAAAAACTCTGTTGACTTCAACTCCGAGGACAATGAATTCTTACATTTTCACTATAAAAATAGTCAAACAGAGATTCTTGAACGGAACCAAATGAAAAAGGAATGACAGCTTCCAAATTTAATTTATTAAAAATAAAATTCTGAACAAACAACAACAACAAAAAACAAAAAACGAAAATAATTGCAAACAGAGAAGTTCACATATCCCCATTCCGTAATGTTCCAGCATACATGCAGATAATCAAAAAGTATTTAATGCATGCATCATTACATAAATATAATAGGGGCTCCACAAAAACTTATGCTAAATTTTTCCATTCAGCATTGCTAGATGCTATCAGTAGACTTCATTTCTATCATCTGTTTCTATTATGTTTTATCCTGTTTTTAATAAAACTGATAGTTAATGGAAATTTTCATGTTGCCTTGTTTATGATGGCAAATCTGTTCAATTCCATTTTTTCTCCAGGCGTTAGAAGTTGAATACGGAGAGAATGGCTTCTACTGTATTCTTGTATTCTTTCTTTTTCTTTTTGTGTTGAGGGCAGATGAAGAAATTTATTTACAGTTCAAGGTATGCAACCCAGACTAACATTGTCTTTAAATATGTAACAATACCTATAAACGATGTACACATTACAGTATTTACATTATTTTGACTATTGTCCTCATCTTTGTTGCAATTTGTAAGACGTTTGTAAGAAATTTTGAACATTAAAGACTCGTTATAGACGTTGGTTAGTTCCTGTGACTTGACCCAAAGACTTGTGAGTTCAATACCACCTACAGCAGTGGTGAACAAGTTACTTGCAGGTTTAGAGGGAGATAACTCATGACTTCCGAAAGAGGCATTACTACGCAAGTGATGAGAATGATATACCCCAGTGATTGTAGTAAAGTTATCGGTTCAAAATTCCTAGTACCTGAAGAAGGCCAGGGCTTAAAACGGCTGAAACTTTGTACAAATGCAACAGAGATGGGGACAATAGTCTGAATAATATAAATACTTTAAATACTACCTTATCTCAGAAATATAGACAGATGTATACATATATCCATAAACAACCACATGATAACAGAGAAACAATATTTTTCTGAGAGGTAAAAATTACTGGGATTATCTACTTATAAACTAACAGTGCTTAGCATGGTACTGAAAAATCTTATTTCATTTGTCGAGGCAATATATAAAGAAACCTGCCTTGAGCATCTATTAGTACTTTAGTTCAAGATAAACCTCTATTAAAACTCGTACATATGAAACAACCCTGAAGATTCTGCATAAATGGTCGGATTCCTGTATGCTCCGGTAAGTACCTGGTTCATCATGCTATCATTTCTTTTTTACAATAGCCTAGATAAAACCAAACTGGGATCCCTATTGAAATATATAGAGCAGTCCAGTCACTCCTGTCAGGATAGACGTTAAAATGGTCTTTATGTTCTGTCTAACAGACGAATAATTCCCAGTCTCTAGCAACTCTTCAACTATTTTCCAGTGATATCGGCTGATTTTTTTTTTATAAGCGTTTCACCCCGAGCAAGGCATGTCACTGCCACTACTGCGCAGTGGGCTACGTAGAGTGGAGAAAGGCTGATTAAATATAGGAAATGTCAGAGGGTGGGTGATAGGCGGGTAAGGATACTGAGAATGGGGGTTGAGAATAGTTGGGAGTTAGTGTGATAGGAGGTGTCTATTGACCCTACATTTAAACACCTGGAGATTGTAACTGTCGGGAAAGCAGACTTGTGGAAGGGAGTTCCACAGGCGGGAAGCGCGAGAAAAGAAGCTATTGGAGTAGAATTTACGGTTACATCTTATTTGTTTAACTGTAAAAGGGTGGGACCTAGTTGCTAATCTAGTATCTCGTGTAAATTCCTGCTTAGGCGGTACCACTGATCTAAGCTCATCGGAGCAGAAGCCATGAAAGTACTTGTAGAACAGGCACAGGGAAGCCACATCACGCCGGTGACAAAGCGGCTGCAGCCGGTCTGCCAAGTATAGATTCTGTATCATTTTGATATCCTCCCCAAGGATGTTAAAGTTACATATCAGTCTCAATAGTCTTTGTAATTAACTTTTTTGCATAAACTTTATAAAAAAAAAGTTATACATCACTGTTTGCATTTATATCGCTCTTTGTCTTATATCATTCTGAGTATAAATATCACATTCCTTGTACCAGTATTATAACAAAATCAGAAAATTGGTGATAAGTTTTGTTATATGGCTCGTTAGATTGGTTATTATATAAATTTCAAATATTTTTCACCTGACTTCTTACTTAGTCCATGCTAAGAAAATGGATCTTCTTAGATCTTCAGATGCATGGTAACTTTTGTATATTTCATTTATTACCTCTGATTTAAGGCAAAAATATTGTTTTCGGTCGCGTTTGTCTGTCTGCTAGTTCGTGGACATGTAATTTCAAGAGTGATTCGGGTGAAACTTTCAGGGATGATTGGCCCGGTACACATTGATTAGATAAAGTTTCTGGGTTATTCTTCCTCGTTTTCTTTTTAATATTTTTCGTACCTTTCATTTTTTTTTTTCAAAAGTACATTTAATTTTGAGAGCGGTCGATTTCGTTTTTTGTATTTTCACTCTTGAGAGCTGTCAAGTTTATTGCAGTTATTCTCATTTTAATAATCATCTCTTGCTAATCGCTGATATGATGTCAGAATTAGCTTGGCGGAAGATTGTGGTCATCGACTGGTCGTATATCTGTAATCTTGTCAATAACAAACTACTCTAAGGCTCCCATCATGTTTATTACAAGCGCATCTGGTTCTGCTTTATTCTTTTTTCTTTTAAATTTGCCCAGTTTATATTATTTTGTAATTTTTATTACTGTTCCTTCGATATTACTATTTATTTCGGATTGTTCTTTTTTATAGAAGTTCTCTGATTTGTCTGCTCCAAATCAGAATAAAGTAAAATCTGTTCAAAAATTACCATAATAAGTTGGATTAGGGAAGTATCAAAATAATCAGCCAACCAAGATTAGTTAAGATGGTGATTTGCTTGCGAATGCCGCTTTTAAATAGTTGTCAAGCCTAAATGCAGTGCAAAATGTTTTAATGTCATCTCTTCTTTCGTGTCAGTAAATTATTTAATTCGACTAAAGATTATATTTTAACTATTTACTTACTTTGTAATGCATTTTACCCGAAATAAAAATTAACTTATAAACAGATCGTAAATTCTGGCAGTTCTGAGTCGCGCAATGATCTTGTCTAGATGATGATAAAAATTGTGTTCTGGGTAACCAATACATGCAACTTGTGTTAAATGAACCCATGAAAAGTCAAGTAAAACGTGCGTTTCAGCATGGAGTACTTAGTGGGTTTAATCCTCATTTGGTATCTTTTAGTTGTGGTTTTTTACAAATTCTTAACGATTTATTTTCGGTGATATATCGCTTGTACTGTGTGACCTTTCATGTGACCTGAAATTTTATTAAATATTTGTTTTGCCTACATTGTCACGTAGTATAATTGATTTCATTCTGTTTTCATTTTCTTTTTCTTTTTTTCGTTATTTTCACTTTTGTTATTAGATACTCAACATTCTGAAAAGAAGGTGATCTGCAAAGAAAGGATATATTTTGTTAGACCCTGATCGGAAATTTCTTTTTGTCGGATTACCTAGCGTTTAAGGCAATTTCTATACATATTTGTCTTTGTAAATTGCTTTCTCTTTTAATTAAAGCAACATTTTCAAATAAAAATAATATAGTCAGCCTCATTTCAGTGATCTAACATCGGTTCTTTCGAAAAGAGTTATGTCCTTACTAAGGTCCACAAACTTGCAGTTTTTTGTCAATCTACGATTCTTCTTTTATCTGGCCTCTCTTCTGGGCGAGAGCGATTATGGCTCTCGAACATCTTGTCTCTTCGCTGTCACTACCAAATCATGTTCGGCCATGTTCAGTTACATAAGCATGAGAGTTTGATTAAGCGCAGCTTTCAATTATCCTCCTGCCTCACAGAAATCTGAACGCACATTAATATAGCAAAAGATGCCTCCCAGAACTTAAACAAAATATTCAGATATGGAAAAATCGTGTTCGAAACAAAGGAAAGGACTGCTGAACCGATATGTCATCACAATTACCCTATACATAGTGCGGTAGAGAAATTTAGGCTTAATGACAAAAAAATGAAGATAACGTCGACATGTCATTTTAACAGATATATAGAGTACAACAGATGAATTTTCGTCTAAATGAGGCTATAATGAAAATAACACAAAAAACTTATTTTAACAGATATATAGTGTGCAATGGATGAATTGTTATCTAAATAACGCAACAATTGAAAAAACTTTGACATCCCATTTTAAACAGATATATTTACCAAAATTAGACAAAACTATCTTGGAAATACGAAAGATTCAATAAAACCGCCATTGGTTTCAACTACAGCCCATAGATGACTTTAAAATCCTTTGTAACTCTATATGTCATCTCAATTACCCTATACATAGTGCGGTATAAAATTTAGGCTTAATGACAAAAAAATGAAAATAACGTCGACATGTCATTTTAACAGATATATAGAGTACAACAGATGTTATCTAAATAACGCAACAATTGAGCAAACTTTGACATCCCATTTTAACAGATATATTTACCAAAATTAGACAAAACTATCTTGAAATACAAAAGATTCAATAAAACTCGCCATTGGCTTCAACTACAGCCCATAGATGACTTTAAATCCTTTGTAACTCTATATCATCTCAATTACCCTACGCGACAGTGCGGCAGAGAAATTTAGGCTTAATGACAAAAAATGAAAATAACGTCGACATGTCATTTTAACAGATATAGAGCACAACAGATGTTATCTAAATAACGCAACAATTGAGCAAACTTTGACATCCCATTTTAACAGATATATTTACCAAAATTAGACAAAACTATCTTGAAATACTAAAAGAGTAGATTTATTCAATAAAACCGCCATTGGTTTCAACTACGTTTCGAGGATAATTTTGAAATCCTTTGTAACTCTATATGTCATCTCAATTACCCTATACATAGTGCGGTAGAGAAATTTAGGTTTAATACGTAAAAACGGAAAATAAATAACGCTTATACGTCATTTTAACAGATATATAGAGTACAACAGATGTTATCTAAATAACGCAACAATTGGAGCAAACTTTGACATCCCATTTTAACAGATATATTTACCAAAATTAGACAAAACTATCTTGAAATACGAAAGATTCAATAAAAACGCTACTATTTTAACTACAGCCCATAGATGATTCCTGCACCTTGTAACTCTATATGTCATCTCAATTACCCTATACATAGTGCGGTAGAGAAATTTAGGCTTAATGACAAAAATGAAAATAACGTCGACATGTCATTTTAACAGATATATAGAGTACAACAGATGTTATCTAAATAACGCAAAATAATTGAGCAAACTTTGACATCCCATTTTAACAGATATTTAACAAAATTAGACAAAACTATCTTGAAATACGAAAGATTCAATAAAACCGCCATTGGTTTCAACTACAGCCCATAGATGACTTTAAAAATCCTTTGTAACTCTATATGTCATCTCAATTACCCTATACATAGGCGTGCGGTAGAGAAATTTAGGTTGATGACAAAAAATGAAAACAATTGTCGACATGTCATTTTAACAGATATATAGAGTACAACAGATGTTATCTAAATAACGCAACAATTGAGAAGAAACTTTGACATCCCATTTAACAGATATATTTACCAAATAGAGGCAAAACTATCTTGAAATACGAAAGATTCAATAAAACTGCCATTGGTTTCAACTACAGCCCATAGATGACTTTAAAATCCGAATTTTGCGTCATCTCAATTACCCTATACATAGTGCGGTAGAGAAATTTAGGCTTAATGACAAAAAATGAAAATAACGTCGACATGTCATTTTAACAGATATATAGAGTACAACAGATGTTATCTAAATAACGCAACAATTGAGCAAACTTTGACATCCCATTTTAACAGATATATTTACCAAAATTAGACAAAACTATCTTGAAATACGAAAGAGTAGATTTATTCAATAAAACCGCCATTGGTTTCAACTACAGCCCATAGATGACTTTAAAATCCTTTGTAACTCTATATGTCATCTCAATTACCTTTTTCTATACATAGTGCGGTAGAGAAATTTAGGCTTACCGACAAAAAATGAAAATAACGTCGACATGTCATTTTAACAGATATATAGAGTACAACAGATGTTATCTAAATAACGCAACAATTGAGTAAACTTTGACATCCCATTTTAACAGATATATTTACCAAAATTAGACAAAACTATCTTGAAATACGAAAGATTCAATAAAAACCGCCATTGGCTTCAACTACAGCCTGCAGATGACTTTAAAATCCTTGTAACTCTATATGTCATCTCAATTACCCCATACATAGTGGTAGAGAAATTTAGGCTTAATGACAAAAAAATGAAAATAACGTCGACAATGTCATTTTAACAGATATATAGAGTGACAATGATGTTATCTAAATAACGCAACAATTGAGCAAACTTTGACATCCCATTTTAACAGATATATTTACCAAAATTAGACAAAACTATCTTGAAATACGAAAGATTCAGCCGAAACTGCCATTGGTTTAACTACAGCCCATAGATGACTTTAAAATCCTTTGTAACTCTATATGTCATCTCAATTACCCTATACATAGTGCGTAGAGAAATTTAGGCTTAATGACAAAAAATGAAAATAACGTCGACATGTCATTTTAACAGATATATAGAGTACAACAGATGTTATCTAAATAACGCAACAATTGAGCAAACTTGACATCCCATTTTAACAGATATATTTACCAAAATTAGACAAAACTATCTTGAAATACGAAAGATTCAATAAAACCATTGGCTTCAACTACAGCCCATAGATGACTTTAAAATCCTTGTAACTCTATATGTCATCTCAATTACCCTATACATAGTGCGGTAGAGAAATTTAGGCTTAATGACAAAAAATGAAAATAACGTCGACATGTCATTTTAACAGATATATAGAGAGTACAACAGATGTTATCTAAATAACGCAACAATTGAGCAAACTTTGACATCCCCCATTTTAACAGATATATTTACCAAAATTAGACAAAACTATCTTGAAATACGAAAGATTCAATAAAACCGCCATTGGCTTCAACTACAGCCCATAGATGACTTTAAAATCCTTTGTAACTCTATATGTCATCTCAATTACCCTATACATAGTGCGGTAGAGAAATTTAGGCTTAATGACAAAAAATGAAAATAACGTCGACATGTCATTTTAACAGATATATAGAGTACAACAGATGTTATCTAAATAACGCAACAATTCGAGCAAACTTTGACATCCCATTTTAACAGATATATTTACCAAAATTAGACAAAACTATCTTGAATACGAAAGAGTAGATTTATTCAATAAACCGCCATTGGCTTCAACTACAGCCCATAGATGACTTTAAAACTGTAACTCTATATGTCATTCCAATTACCCTATACATAGTGCGGTAGAGAAATTTAGGCTTAATGACAAAAAATGAAAATAACGTCGACATGTCATTTTAACAGATATATAGAGTACAACAGATGTTATCTAAATAACGCAACAATTGAGCAAACTTTGACATCCCATTTTAACAGAGGATATTTACTAAAATTAGACAAAACTATCTTGAAATACGAAAGAGTAGATTTATTCAATAAAAACCGCCATTGGCTTCAACTACAGCCCATAGATGACTTTAAAATCCGTTGTAACTCTATATGTCATCTCAATTACCCTATACATAGTGCGGTAGAGAAATTTAGGCTTAATGACAAGAAATGAAAATAACGTCGACATGTCATTTTAACAGATATATAGAGTACAACAGATGTTATCTAAATAACGCAACAATTGAGCAAACTTTGACATCCCATTTTAACAGATATATTTACCAAAATTAGACAAAACTATCTTGAAATACGAAAGATTCAATAAAACCGCCATTGGTTTTCAACTACAGCCCATAGATGACTTTAAAATCCTTTGTAACTCTATATGTCATCTCAATTACCCTATACATAGTGCGGTAGAGAAATTTAGGCTTAATGACAAAAAATGAAAATAACGTCGACATGTCATTTTAACAGATATATAGAGTACAACAGATGTTATCTAAATAACAACAATTGAGCAAACTTTGACATCCCATTTTAACAGATATATTTACCAAAATTAGACAAAACTATCTTGAAATACGAAAGATTCAATAAAACCGCCATTGGTTTCAACTACAGCCACATAGATGACTTTAAAATCCTTTGTAACTCTATATGTCATCTCAATTACCCTATACATAGTGCGGTAGAGAAATTTAGGCTTAATGACAAAAAATGAAAATAACGTCGACATGTCATTTAACAGATATATAGAGTACAACAGATGTTATCTAAATAACGCAACAATTGAGCAAACTTTGACATCCCATTTTAACAGATATATTTACCAAATTAGACAAAACTATCTTGAAATACGAAAGATTCAATAAAACCGCCATTGGCTTCAACTACAGCCCATAGATGACTTTAAAATCCTTTGTAACTCTATATGTCATCTCAATTACCCTATACATAGTGCGGTAGAGAAATTTAGGCTTAATGACAAAAAATGAAAATAACGTCGACATGTCATTTTAACAGATATATAGAGTACAACAGATGTTATCTAAATAACGCAACAATTGAGCAAACTTTGACATCCCATTTTAACAGATATATTTACCAAAATTAGACAAAACTATCTTGAAATACGAAAGAGTAGATTTATTCAATAAAACCGCCATTGGTTTCAACTACAGCCCATAGATGACTTTAAAATCCTTTGTAACTCTATATGTCATCTCAATTACCCTATACATAGTGCGGTAGAGAAATTTAGGCTTAATGACAAAAAAAATGAAAATAACGTCGACATGTCATTTTAA
Source organism: Ascarosepion bandense (assembly GCA_037127315.1). NCBI lineage: Eukaryota > Metazoa > Mollusca > Cephalopoda > Sepiida > Sepiidae > Ascarosepion > Ascarosepion bandense. The sequence goes on along the minus strand of JBBBDQ010000222.1, from coordinate 8,697,182 downwards.
CAGATATATAGAGTACAACAGATGTTATCTAAATAACGCAACAATTGAGCAAACTTTGACATCCCATTTTAACAGATATATTTACCAAAATTAGACAAAACTATCTTGAAATACGAAAGATTCAATAAAACCGCCATTGGTTTCAACTACAGCCCATAGATGACTTTAAAATCCTTTGTAACTCTATATGTCATCTCAATTACCCTATACATAGTGCGGTAGAGAAATTTAGGCTTAATGACAAAAAATGAAAATAACGTCGACATGTCATTTTAACAGATATATAGAGTACAACAGATGTTATCTAAATAACGCAACAATTGAGCAAACTTTGACATCCCATTTTAACAGATATATTTACCAAAATTAGACAAAACTATCTTGAAATACGAAAGAGTAGATTTATTCAATAAAACCGCCATTGGTTTCAACTACAGCCCATAGATGACTTTAAAATCCTTTTTAACTCTATATGTCATCTCAATTACCCTATACATAGTGCGGTAGAGAAATTTAGGCTTAATGACAAAAATGAAAATAACGTCGACATGTCATTTTAACAGATATATAGAGTACAACAGATGTTATCTAAATAACGCAACAATTGAGCAAACTTTGACATCCCATTTTAACAGATATATTTACCAAAATTAGACAGAAACTATCTTGAAATACGAAAGATTCAATAAAACCGCCATTGGCTTCAACTACCCAGCCCATAGATGACTTTAAAATCCTTTGTAACTCTATATGTCATCTCAATTACCCTATACACATAGTGCGGTAGAGAAATTTAGGCTTAATGACAAAAAATGAAAATAACGTCGACATGTCATTTTAACAGATATATAGAGTACAACAGATGTTATCTAAATAACGCAACAATTGAGCAAACTTTGACATCCCATTTTAACAGATATATTTACCAAAATTAGACAAAACTATCTTGAAATACGAAAGATTCAATAAAACCGCCATTGGTTTCAACTACAGCCCATAGATGACTTTAAAATCCTTTGTAACTCTATATGTCATCTCAATTACCCTATACATAGTGCGGTAGAGAAATTTAGGCTTAATGACAAAAAATGAAAATAACGTCGACATGTCATTTTAACAGATATATAGAGTACAACAGATGTTATCTAAATAACGCAACAATTGAGCAAACTTTGACATCCCATTTTAACAGATATATTTACCAAAAATTAGACAAAACTATCTTGAAATACGAAAGAGTAGATTTATTCAATAAAACCGCCATTGGCTTCAACTACAGCCCATAGATGACTTTAAAATCCTTTGTAACTCTATATGTCATCTCAATTACCCTATACATAGTGCGGTAAGAAATTTAGGCTTAATGACAAAAAATGAAAATAACGTCGACATGTCATTTTAACAGATATATAGAGTACAACAGATGTTATCTAAATAACGCAACAATTGAGCAAACTTTGACATCCCATTTTAACAGATATATTTACCAAAATTAGACAAAACTATCTTGAAATACGAAAGAGTAGATTTATTCAATAAAACCGCCATTGGCTTCAACTACAGCCCATAGATGACTTTAAAATCCTTTGTAACTCTATATGTCATCTCAATTACCCTATACATAGTGCGGTAGAGAAATTTAGGCTTAATGACAAAAAATGAAAATAACGTCGACATGTCATTTTAACAGATATATAGAGTACAACAGATGTTATCTAAATAACGCAACAATTGAGCAAACTTTGACATCCCATTTTAACAGATATATTTACCAAAATTAGACAAAACTATCTTGAAATACGAAAGATTCAATAAAACCGCCATTGGTTTCAACTACAGCCATAGATGACTTTAAAATCCTTTGTAACTCTATATGTCATCTCAATTACCCTATACATAGTGCGGTAAATTTAGGCTTAATGACAAAAAATGAAAATAACGTCGACATGTCATTTTAACAGATATATAGAGTACAACAGATGTTATCTAAATAACGCAACAATTGAGCAAACTTTGACATCCCATTTTAACAGATATATTTACCAAAATTAGACAAAACTATCTTGAAATACGAAAGATTCAATAAAACCGCCATTGGTTTCAACTACAGCCCATAGATGACTTTAAAATCCTTTGTAACTCTATATGTCATCTCAATTACCCTATACATAGTGCGGTAGAGAATTTAGGCTTAATGACAAAAAATGAAAATAACGTCGACATGTCATTTTAACAGATATATAGAGTACAACAGATGTTATCTAAATAACGCAACAATTGAGCAAACTTTGACATCCCATTTTAACAGATATATTTACCAAAATTAGACAAAACTATCTTGAAATACGAAAGATTCAATAAAACCGCCATTGGCTTCAACTACAGCCCATAGATGACTTTAAAATCCTTTGTAACTCTATATGTCATCTCAATTACCCTATACATAGTGCGGTAGAGAAATTTAGGCTTAATGACAAAAAATGAAAATAACGTCGACATGTCATTTTAACAGATATATAGAGTACAACAGATGTTATCTAAATAACGCAACAATTGAGCAAACTTTGACATCCCATTTTAACAGATATATTTACCAAAATTAGACAAAACTATCTTGAAATACGAAAGAGTAGATTTATTCAATAAAACTACCGCCATTGGTTTCAACTACAGCCCATAGATGACTTTAAAATCCTTTGTAACTCTATATGTCATCTCAATTACCCTATACATAGTGCGGTAGAGAAATTTAGGCTTAATGACAAAAAATGAAAATAACGTCGACATGTCATTTTAACAGATATATAGAGTACAACAGATGTTATCTAAATAACGCAACAATTGAGCAAACTTTTGACATCCCATTTTAACAGATATATTTACCAAAATTAGACAAAACTATCTTGAAATACGAAAGATTCAATAAAACCGCCATTGGTTTCAACTACAGCCCATAGATGACTTTAAAATCCTTTGTAACTCTATATGTCATCTCAATTACCCTATACATAGTGCGGTAGAGAAATTTAGGCTTAATGACAAAAAATGAAAATAACGTCGACATGTCATTTTAACAGATATATAGAGTACAACAAGATGTTATCTAAATAACGCAACAATTGAGCAAACTTTGACATCCCATTTTAACAGATATATTTACCAAAATTAGACAAAACTATCTTGAAATACGAAAGAGTAGATTTATTCAATAAAACCGCCATTGGTTTCAACTACAGCCCATAGATGACTTTAAAATCCTTTGTAACTCTATATGTCATCTCAATTACACTATACATAGTGCGGTAGAGAAATTTAGGCTTAATGACAAAAAATGAAAATAACGTCGACATGTCATTTTAACAGATATATAGAGTACAACAGATGTTATCTAAATAACGCAACAATTGAGCAAACTTTGACATCCCATTTTAACAGATATATTTACCAAATTAGACAAAACTATCTTGAAATACGAAAGATTCAATAAAACCGCCATTGGCTTCAACTACAGCCCATAGATGACTTTAAAATCCTTTGTAACTCTATATGTCATCTCAATTACCCTATACATAGTGCGGTAGAGAAATTTAGGCTTAATGACAAAAAATGAAAATAACGTCGACATGTCATTTTAACAGATATATAGAGTACAACAGATGTTATCTAAATAACGCAACAATTGAGCAAACTTTGACATCCCATTTTAACAGATATATTTACCAAAATTAGACAAAACTATCTTGAAATACGAAAGATTCAATAAAACCGCCATTGGTTTCAACTACAGCCCATAGATGACTTTAAAATCCTTTGTAACTCTATATGTCATCTCAATTACCCTATACATAGTGCGGTAGAGAAATTTAGGCTTAATGACAAAAAATGAAAATAACGTCGACATGTCATTTTAACAGATATATAGAGTACAACAGATGTTATCTAAATAACGCAACAATTGAGCAAACTTTGACATCCCATTTTAACAGATATATTTGCAAAATTAGACAAAACTATCTTGAAATACGAAAGAGTAGATTTATTCAATAAAACCGCCATTGGTTTCAACTACAGCCCATAGATGACTTTAAAATCCTTTGTAACTCTATATGTCATCTCAATTACCCTATACATAGTGCGGTAGAGAATTTAGGCTTAATGACAAAAAATGAAAATAACGTCGACATGTCATTTTAACAGATATACATGAGTACAACAGATGTTATCTAAATAACGCAACAATTGAGCAAACTTTGACATCCCATTTTAACAGATATATTTACCAAAATTAGACAAAACTATCTTGAAATACGAAAAAGTAGATTTATTCAATAAAACCGCCATTGGTTTCAACTACAGCCCATAGATGACTTTAAAATCCTTTGTAACTCTATATGTCATCTCAATTACCCTATACATAGTGCGGTAGAAATTTAGGCTTAATGACAAAAAATGAAAATAACGTCGACATGTCATTTTAACAGATATATAGAGTACAACAGATGTTATCTAAATAACGCAACAATTGAGCAAACTTTGACATCCATTTTAACAGATATATTTACCAAAATTAGACAAAACTATCTTGAAATACGAAAGATTCAATAAAACCGCCATTGGTTTCAACTACAGCCCATAGATGACTTTACAAAATCCTTTGTAACTCTATATGTCATCTCAATTACCCTATACATAGTGCGGTAGAGAAATTTAGGCTTAATGACAAAAAATGAAAATAACGTCGACATGTCATTTTAACAGATATATAGAGTACAACAGATGTTATCCCACAAATAACAACAATTGAGCAAACTTTGACATCCCATTTTAACAGATATATTTACCAAAATTAGACAAAACTATCTTGAAATACGAAAAAGTAGATTTATTCAATAAAACCGCCATTGGTTTCAACTACAGCCATAGATGACTTTAAAATCCTTTGTAACTCTATGTATCTCAATTACCTATACATAGTGCGGTAGAGAAATTTAGGCTTAATGACAAAAAATGAAAATAACGTCGACATGTCATTTTAACAGATATATGAGGAGTACAACAGATGTTATCTAAATAACGCAACAATTGAGCAAACTTTGACATCCCATTTTAACAGATATATTTACCAAAATTAGACAAAACTATCTTGAAATACGAAAAGAGTAGATTTATTCAATAAAACCGCCATTGGTTTCAACTTCCACAGCCCTTAGATGACTTTAAAATCCTTTGTAACTCTATATGTCATCTCAATTACCCTATACATAGTGCGGTAGAGAAATTTAGGCTTAATGACAAAAAATGAAAATAACGTCGACATGTCATTTTAACAGATATATAGAGTACAACAGATGTTATCTAAATAACGCAACAATTGAGCAAACTTTGACATCCCATTTTAACAGATATATTTACCAAAATTAGACAAAACTATCTTGAAATACGAAAGAGTAGATTTATTCAATAAAACCGCCATTGGTTTCAACTACAGCCCATAGATGACTTTAAAATCCTTTGTAACTCTATATGTCATCTCAATTACCCTATACATAGTGCGGTAGAGAAATTTAGGCTTAATGACAAAAAAATGAAAATAACGTCGACATGTCATTTTAACAGATATATAGAGTACAACAGATGTTATCTAAATAACGCAACAATTGAGCAAACTTTGACATCCCATTTCACCAGATATATTTACCAAATTAGACAAAACTATCTTGAAATACGAAAGTAGATTTATTCAATAAAACCGCCATTGGTTTCAACTACAGCCCATAGATGACTTTAAAATCCTTTGTAACTCTATATGTCATCTCAATTACCCTATACATAGTGCGGTAGAGAATTTTAGGCTTAATGATGACAAAAAGTGAAAATAACGTCGACATGTCATTTTAACAGATATATAGAGTACAACAGATGTTATCTAAATAACGCAACAATTGAGCAAACTTTGACATCCCATTTTAACAGATATATTTACCAAAATTAGACAAAACTATCTTGAAATACGAAAGATTCAATAAAACCGCCATTGGCTTCAACTACAGCCCATAGATGACTTTAAAATCCTTTGTAACTCTATATGTCATCTCAATTACCCTATACATAGTGCGGTAGAGAATTTAGGCTTAATGACAAAAAATGAAAATAACGTCGACATGTCATTTTAACAGATATATAGAGTACAACAGATGTTATCTAAATAACGCAACAATTGAGCAAACTTTGACATCCCATTTTAACAGATATATTTACCAAAATTAGACAAAACTATCTTGAAATACGAAAGATTCAATAAAACCGCCATTGGTTTCAACTACAGCTATAGATGACTTTAAAATCCTTTGTAACTCTATATGTCATCTCAATTACCCTATACATAGTGCGGTAGAGAAATTTAGGCTTAATGACAAAAAATGAAAATAACGTCGACATGTCATTTTAACAGATATATAGAGTACAACAGATGTTATCTAAATAACGCAACAATTGAGCAAACTTTGACATCCCATTTTAACAGATATATTTACCAAAATTAGACAAAACTATCTTGAAATACGAAAGAGTAGGTTATTCAATAAAACCGCCATTGGTTTCAACTACAGCCCATAGATGACTTTAAAATCCTTTGTAACTCTATATGTCATCTCAATTACCCTATACATAGTGCGGTAGAGAAATTTAGGCTTAATGACAAAAAAATGAAAATAACGTCGACATGTCATTTTAACAGATATATAGAGTACAACAGATGTTATCACAACGCAACAATTGAGCAAACTTTGACATCCCATTTTAACAGATATATTTACCAAAATTAGACAAAACTATCTTGAAATACGAAGAGTAGATTTATTCAATAAAACCGCCATTGGCTTCAACTACAGCCCATAGATGACTTTAAAATCTTTGTAACTCTATATGTCATCTCAATTACCCTATACATAGTGCGGTAGAGAAATTTAGGCTTAATGACAAAAAATGAAAATAACGTCGACATGTCATTTTAACAGATATATAGAGTACAACAGATGTTATCTAAATAACGCAACAATTGAGCAAACTTTGACATCCCATTTTAACAGATATATTTACCAAAATTGAACAAAACTATCTTGAAATACGAAAGATTCAATAAAACCGCCATTGGCTTCAACTACAGCCCATAGATGACTTTAAAATCCTTTGTAACTCTATATGTCATCTCGAATTACCCTATACATAGTGCGGTAGAGAAATTTAGGCTTAATGACAAAAAATGAAAATAACGTCGACATGTCATTTTAACAGATATATAGAGTACAACAGATGTTATCTAAATAACGCAACAATTGAGCAAACTTTGACATCCCATTTTAACAGATATATTTACCAAAATTAGACAAAACTATCTTGAAATACGAAAGATTCAATAAAACCGCCATTGGTTTCAACTACAGCCCATAGATGACTTTAAAATCCTTTGTAACTCTATATGTCATCTCAATTACCCTATACATAGTGCGGTAGAGAAATTTAGGCTTAATGACAAAAAATGAAAATAACGTCGACATGTCATTTTAACAGATATATAGAGTACAACAGATGTTATCTAAATAACGCAACAATTGAGCAAACTTTGACATCCCATTTTAACAGATATATTTACCAAAATTAGACAAAACTATCTTGAAATACGAAAAGAGTAGATTTATTCAATAAAACCGCCATTGGTTTCAACTACAGCCCATAGATGACTTTAAAATCCTTTGTAACTCTATATGTCATCTCAATTACCCTATACATAGTGCGGTAGAGAAATTTAGGCTTAATGACAAAAAATGAAAATAACGTCGACATGTCATTTTAACAGATATATAGAGTACAACAGATGTTATCTAAATAACGCAACAATTGAGCAAACTTTGACATCATTTTAACAGATATATTTACCAAAATTAGACAAAACTATCTTGAAATACGAAAGAGTAGATTTATTCAATAAAACCACCATTGGCTTCAACTACAGCCCATAGATGACTTTAAAATCCTTTGTAACTCTATATGTCATCTCAATTACCCTATACATAGTGCGGTAGAAATTTAGGCTTAATGACAAAAAATGAAAATAACGTCGACATGTCATTTTAACAGATATATAGAGTACAACAGATGTTATCTAAATAACGCAACAATTGAGCAAACTTTGACATCCCATTTTAACAGATATATTTACCAAAATTAGACAAAACTATCTTGAAATACGAAAGAGTAGATTTATTCAATAAAACCGCCATTGGCTTCAACTACAGCCATAGATGACTTTAAAATCCTTTGTAACTCTATATGTCATCTCAATTACCCTATACATAGTGCGGTAGAGAAATTTAGGCTTAATGACAAAAAATGAAAATAACGTCGACATGTCATTTTAACAGATATATAGAGTACAACAGATGTTATCTAAATAACGCAACAATTGAGCAAACTTTGACATCCCATTTTAACAGATATATTTACCAAATTAGACAAAACTATCTTGAAATACGAAAGATTCAATAAAACCGCCATTGGCTTCAACTACAGCCCATAGATGACTTTAAAATCCTTTGTAACTCTATATGTCATCTCAATTACCCTATACATAGTGCGGTAGAGAAATTTAGGCTTAATGACAAAAAATGAAAATAACGTCGACATGTCATTTTAACAGATATATAGAGTACAACAGATGTTATCTAAATAACGCAACAATTGAGCAAACTTTGACATCCCATTTTAACAGATATATTTACCAAAATTAGACAAAACTATCTTGAAATACGAAAGATTCAATAAAACCGCCATTGGTTTCAACTACAGCCCATAGATGACTTTAAAATCCTTTGTAACTCTATATGTCATCTCAATTACCCTATACATAGTGCGGTAGAGAAATTTAGGCTTAATGACAAAAAATGAAAATAACGTCGACATGTCATTTTAACAGATATATAGAGTACAACAGATGTTATCTAAATAACGCAACAATTGAGCAAACTTTGACATCCCATTTTAACAGATATATTTACCAAAATTAGACAAAACTATCTTGAAATACGAAAGATTCAATAAAACCGCCATTGGTTTCAACTACAGCCCATAGATGACTTTAAAATCCTTTGTAACTCTACCTTGTCATCTCAATTACCCTATACATAGTGCGGTAGGAAATTTAGGCTTAATGACAAAAAATGAAAATAACGTCGACATGTCATTTTAACAGATATATAGAGTACAACAGATGTTATCTAAATAACGCAACAATTGAGCAAACTTTGACATCCCATTTTAACAGATATATTTACCAAAATTAGACAAAACTATCTTGAAATACGAAGAGTAGGTTATTCAATAAAACCGCCATTGGTTTCAACTACAGCCCATAGATGACTTTAAAATCCTTTGTAACTCTATATGTCATCTCAATTACCCTATACATAGTGCGGTAGAGAAATTTAGGCTTAATGACAAAAAATGAAAATAACGTCGACATGCTTTAACAGATATATAGAGTACAACAGATGTTATCTAAATAACGCAACAATTGAGCAAACTTTGACATCCCATTTTAACAGATATATTTACCAAAATTAGACAAAACTATCTTGAAATACGAAAGAGTAGATTTATTCAATAAAACCGCCATTGGTTTCAACTACAGCCCATAGATGACTTTAAAATCCTTTGTAACTCTATATGTCATCTCAATTACCCTATACATAGTGCGGTAGAGAAATTTAGGCTTAATGACAAAAAATGAAAATAACGTCGACATGTCATTTTAACAGATATATAGAGTACAACAGATGTTATCTAAATAACGCAACAATTGAGCAAACTTTGACATCCCATTTTAACAGATATATTTACCAAAATTAGACAAAACTATCTTGAAATACGAAGATTCAATAAAACCGCCATTGGTTTCAACTACAGCCCATAGATGACTTTAAAATCCTTTGTAACTCTATATGTCATCTCAATTACCCTATACATAGTGCAGTGAGAAATTTAGGCTTAATGACAAAAAATGAAAATAACGTCGACATGTCATTTTAACAGATATATAGAGTACAACAGATGTTATCTAAATAACGCAACAATTGAACAAACTTTGACATCCCATTTTAACAGATATATTTACCAAAATTAGACAAAACTATCTTGAAATACGAAAATTAGATTTATTCAATAAAACCGCCATTGGTTTCAACTACAGCCCATAGATGACTTTAAAATCCTTTGTAACTCTATATGTCATCTCAATTACCCTATACATAGTGCGGTAGAGAAATTTAGGCTTAATGACAAAAAATGAAAATAACGTCGACATGTCATTTTAACAGATATATAGAGTACAACAGATGTTATCTAAATAACGCAACAATTGAGCAATTTTGACATCCCATTTTAACAGATATATTTACCAAAATTAGACAAAACTATCTTTATGAAATACGAAAGAGTAGATTTATTCAATAAAACCGCCATTGGTTTCAACTACAGCCCATAGATGACTTTAAAATCCTTTGTAACTCTATATGTCATCTCAATTACCCTATACATAGTGCGGTAGAGAAATTTAGGCTTAATGACAAAAAATGAAAATAACGTCGACATGTCATTTTAACAGATATATAGAGTACAACAGATGTTATCTAAATAACGCAACAATTGAGCAAACTTTGACATCCCATTTTAACAGATATATTTACCAAAATTAGACAAAACTATCTTGAAATACGAAAAGTAGATTTATTCAATAAAACCGCCATTGGTTTCAACTACAGCCCATAGATGACTTTAAAATCCTTTGTAACTCTATATGTCATCTCAATTACCTATACATAGTGCGGTAGAGAAATTTAGGCTTAATGACAAAAAATGAAAATAACGTCGACATGTCATTTTAACAGATATATAGAGTACAACAGATGTTATCTAAATAACGCAACAATTGAGCAAACTTTGACATCCCATTTTAACAGATATATTTACCAAAATTAGACAAAACTATCTTGAAATACGAAAGATTCAATAAAACCGCCATTGGCTTCAACTACAGCCCATAGATGACTTTAAAATCCTTTGTAACTCTATATGTCATCTCAATTACCCTATACATAGTGCAGTAGAGAAATTTAGGCTTAATGACAAAAAATGAAAATAACGTCGACATGTCATTTTAACAGATATATAGAGTACAACAGATGTTATCTAAATAACGCAACAATTGAGCAAACTTTGACATCCCATTTTAACAGATATATTTACCAAAATTAGACAAAACTATCTTGAAATACGAAAGATTCAATAAAACCGCCATTGGTTTCAACTACAGCCCATAGATGACTTTAAAATCCTTTGTAACTCTATATGTCATCTCAATTACCCTATACATAGTGCGGTAGAGAAATTTAGGCTTAATGACAAAAAATGAAAATAACGTCGACATGTCATTTTAACAGATATATAGAGTACAACAGATGTTATCTAAATAACGCAACAATTGAGCAAACTTTGACATCCATTTTAACAGATACTGTTACCAAATTGAACAAAACTATCTTGAAATGCGAAGAGTAGATTTATTCAATAAAACCGCCATTGGTTTCAACTACAGCCCATAGATGACTTTAAAATCCTTTGTAACTCTATATGTCATCTCAATTACACCTATACATAGTGCGGTGAAATTTAGGCTTAATGACAAAAAATGAAAATAACGTCGACATGTCATTTTAACAGATATATAGAGTACAACAGATGTTATCTAAATAACGCAACAATTGAGCAAACTTTGACATCCCATTTTAACAGATATATTTACCAAAATTAGACAAACTATCTTGAAATACGAAAGATTCAATAAAACCGCCATTGGTTTCAACTACAGCCCATAGATGACTTTAGAATGTGGCAACTCTATGTCATCTCAATTACCCTATACATAGTGCGGTAGAAAATTTGAGCTTAATGACAAAAAATGAAAATAACGTCGACATGTCATTTTAACAGATATGAGTACAACAGATGTTATCTAAATAACGCAACAATTGAGCAAACTTTGACATCCCATTTTAACAGATATATTTACCAAAATTAGACAAAACTATCTTGAAATAAGAAAGATTCAATAAAACCGCCATTGGCTTCAACTACAGCCCATGGTGTTTTAAAATCCTTTGTAACTCTATATGTCATCTCAATTACCCTATACATAGTGCGGTAGAGAAATTTAGGCTTAATGACAAAAAATGAAAATAACGTCGACATGTCATTTTAACAGATATAGGGGAGTACAACAGATGTTATCTAAATAACGCAACAATTGAGCAAACTTTGACATCCCATTTTAACAGATATATTTACCAAAATTAGACAAAACTATCTTGAAATACGAAAGATTCAATAAAACCGCCATTGGTTTCAACTACAGCCCATAGATGACTTTAAAATCCTTTGTAACTCTATATGTCATCTCAATTACCCTATACATAGTGCGGTAAGAGAAATTTAGGCTTAATGACAAAAAATGAAAATAACGTCGACATGTCATTTTAACAGATATATAGAGTACAACAGATGTTATCTAAATAACGCAACAATTGAGCAAACTTTGACATCCCATTTTAACAGATATATTTACCAAATTAGACAAAACTATCTTGAAATACGAAAGAGTAGATTTATTCAATAAAACCGCCATTGGTTTCAACTACAGCCCATAGATGACTTTAAAATCCTTTGTAACTCTATATGTCATCTCAATTACCCTATACATAGTGCAGTGAGAAATTTAGGCTTAATGACAAAAAATGAAAATAACGTCGACATGTCATTTTAACAGATATGTAAGTACAACAGATGTTATCTAAATAACGCAACAATTGAGCAAACTTTGACATCCCATTTTAACAGATATATTTACCAAAATTAGACAAAACTATCTTGAAATACGAAAGAGTAGATTTATTCAATAAAATATACATTGGCTTCAACTACAGCCCATAGATGACTTTAAAATCCTTTGTAACTCTATATGTCATCTCAATTACCCTATACATAGTGCGGTAGAGAAATTTAGGCTTAATGACAAAAAATGAAAATAACGTCGACATGTCATTTTAACAGATATAGAGTACAACAGATGTTATCTAAATAACGCAACAATTGAGCAAACTTTGACATCCCATTTTAACAGATATATTTACCAAAATTAGACAAAACTATCTTGAAATACGAAGAAGTGGTTATTCAATAAAACCGCCATTGGCTTCAACTACAGCCCATAGATGACTTTAAAATCCTTTGTAACTCTATATGTCATCTCAATTACCCTATACATAGTGCGGTAGAGAAATTTAGGCTTAATGACAAAAAATGAAAATAACGTCGACATGTCATTTTAACAGATATATAGAGTACAACAGATGTTATCTAAATAACGCAACAATTGAGCAAACTTTGACATCCCATTTTAACAGATATATTTACCAAAATTAGACAAAACTATCTTGAAATACGAAAGAGTAGATTTATTCAATAAAACCGCCATTGGTTTCAACTACAGCCCATAGATGACTTTAAAATCCTTTGTAACTCTATATGTCATCTCAATTACCCTATACATAGTGCGGTAGAGAAATTTTAGGCTTAATGACAAAAATGAAAATAACGTCGACATGTCATTTTAACAGATATATAGAGTACAACAGATGTTATCTAAATAACACAACAATTGAGCAAACTTTGACATCCCATTTTAACAGATATATTTACCAAAATTAGACAAAACTATCTTGAAATACGAAGAGAGTAAGATTTATTCAATAAAACCGCCATTGGCTTCAACTACAGCCCATAGATGACTTTAAAATCCTTTGTAACTCTATATGTCATCTCAATTACCCTATACATAGTGCGGTAGAGAATTTAGGCTTAATGACAAAAAATGAAAATAACGTCGACATGTCATTTTAACAGATATATAGAGTACAACAGATGTTATCTAAATAACGCAACAATTGAGCAAACTTTGACATCCCATTTTAACAGATATATTTACCAAAATTAGACAAAACTATCTTGAAATACGAAAGAGTAGATTTATTCAATAAAACCGCCATTGGCTTCAACTACAGCCCATAGATGACTTTAAAATCCTTTGTAACTCTATATGTCATCTCAATTACCCTATACATAGTGCGGTAGAGAAATTTAGGCTTAATGACAAAAAATGAAAATAACGTCGACATGTCATTTTAACAGATATATAGAGTACAACAGATGTTATCTAAATAACGCAACAATTGAGCAAACTTTGACATCCCATTTTAACAGATATATTTGCAAATTAGACAAAACTATCTTGAAATACGATTAATAAAACCGCCATTGGCTTCAACTACAGCCCATAGATGACTTTACAAAATCCTTTGTAACTCTATATGTCATCTCAATTACTATACATAGTGCGGTAGAGAAATTTAGGCTTAATGACAAAAAATGAAAATAACGTCGACATGTCATTTTAACAGATATATAGAGTACAACAGATGTTATCTAAATAACGCAACAATTGAGCAAACTTTGACATCCATTTTAACAGATATATTTACCAAATTAGACAAAACTATCTTGAAATACGAAAGATTCAATAAAACCGCCATTGGTTTCAACTACAGCCCATAGATGACTTTAAAATCCTTTGTAACTCTATATATCATCTCAATTACCCTATACATAGTGCGGTAGAGAAATTTAGGCTTAATGACAAAAAATGAAAATAACGTCGACATGTCATTTTAACAGATATATAGAGTACAACAGATGTTATCTAAATAACGCAACAATTGAGCAAACTTTGACATCCCATTTTAACAGATATATTTACCAAAATTAGACAAACTATCTTGAAATACGAAAGATTCAATAAAACCGCCATTGGTTTCAATACAGCCCATAGATGACTTTAAAATCCTTTGTAACTCTATATGTCATCTCAATTGCCCTATACATAGTGCGGTAGAAATTTAGGCTTAATGACAAAAAATGAAAATAACGTCGACATGTCATTTTAACAGATATATAGAGTACAACAGATGTTATCTAAATAACGCAACAATTGAGCAAACTTTGACATCCCATTTTAACAGATATATTTACCAAAATTAGACAAAACTATCTTGAAATACGAAAAGAGTAGATTTATTCAATAAAACCGCCATTGGTTTCAACTACAGCCCATAGATGACTTTAAAATCCTTTGTAACTCTATATGTCATCTCAATTACCCTATACATAGTGCGGTAGAGAAATTTAGGCTTAATGACAAAAAATGAAAATAACGTCGACATGTCATTTTAACAGATATATAGAGTACAACCAGATGTTATCTAAATAACGCAACAATTGAGCAAACTTTGACATCCCATTTTAACAGATATATTTACCAAAATTAGACAAAACTATCTTGAAATACGAAAGAAGTAGATTTATTCAATAAAACCGCCATTGGCTTCAACTACAGCCCATAGATGACTTTAAAATCCTTTGTAACTCTATATGTCATCTCAATTACCCTATACATAGTGCGGTAGAGAAATTTAGGCTTAATGACAAAAAATGAAAATAACGTCGACATGTCATTTTAACAATGAATATATAGAGTACAACAGATGTTATCTAAATAACGCAACAATTGAGCAAACTTTGACATCCCATTTTAACAGATATATTTACCAAAATTAGACAAAACTATCTTGAAATACGAAAGATTCAATAAAACCGCCATTGGCTTCAACTACAGCCCATAGATGACTTTAAAATCCTTTGTAACTCTATATGTCATCTCAATTACCCTATACAATTGCGGTAGAGAAATTTGAAGCAATGACAAAAAATGAAAATAACGTCGACATGTCATTTTAACAGATATATAGAGTACAACAGATGTTATCTAAATAACGCAACAATTGAGCAAACTTTGACATCCCATTTTAACAGATATATTTACCAAAATTAGACAAAACTATCTTGAAATACGAAAGATTCAATAAAACCGCCATTGGTTCAACTACAGCCCATAGATGATTTTAAAATCCTTTGTAACTCTATATGTCATCTCAATTACCCTATACATAGTGCGGTAGAGAAATTTAGGCTTAATGACAAAAAATGAAAATAACGTCGACATGTCATTTTAATGAGATATATAGAGTACAACAGATGTTATCTAAATAACGCAACAATTGAGCAAACTTTGACATCCCATTTTAACAGATATATTTACCAAAATTAGACAAAACTATCTTGAAATACGAAAGAGTAGATTTATTCAATAAAACTGCCATTGGCTTCAACTACAGCCCATAGATGACTTTAAAAATCCTTTGTAACTCTATATGTCATCGCTGATAATTACCCTATACATAGTGCGGTAGAGAAATTTAGGCTTAATGACAAAAAATGAAAATAACGTCGACATGTCATTTTAACAGATATATAGAGTACAACAGATGTTATCTAAATAACGCAACAATTGAGCAAACTTTGACATCCCATTTTAACAGATATATTTAACATAAAAATTAGACAAAACTATCTTGAAATACGAAAGAGTAGATTTATTCAATAAAAACCGCCATTGGCTTCAACTACAGCCCATAGATGACTTTAAAATCCTTTTGTAACTCTATATGTCATCTCAATTACCCTATACATAGTGTAGAGAAATTTAGTTTAATGACAAAAAATGAAAATAACGTCGATGTCATTTTAACAGATATATAGAGTACAACAGATGTTATCTAAATAACGCAACAATTGAGCAAACTTTGACATCCCATTTTAACAGATATATTTACCAAAATTAGACAAAACTATCTTGAAATACGAAAGAGTAGATTTTATTCAATAAAACCGCCATTGGCTTCAACTACAGCCCATAGATGACTTTGTGTAAATCCTTTGTAACTCTATATGTCATCTCAATTACCCTATACATAGTGCGGTAGAGAAATTTAGGCTTAATGACAAAAAATGAAAATAACGTCGACATGTCATTTTAACAGATATATAGAGTACAACAGATGTTATCTAAATAACGCAACAATTGAGCAAACTTTGACATCCCATTTCAACAGATATATTTACCAAAATTAGACAAAACTATCTTTGAAATACGAAAGAGTAGATTTATTCAATAAAAACCGCCATTGGCTTCAACTACAGCCCATAGATGACTTTAAAATCCTTTGTAACTCTATATGTCATCTCAATTACCCTATACATAGTGCGGTAGAGAAATTTAGGCTTAATGACAAAAAATGAAAATAACGTCGACATGTCATTTTAACAGATATATAGAGTACAACAGATGTTATCTAAATAACGCAACAATTGAGCAAACTTTGACATCCCATTTTAACAGATATATTTACCAAAATTAGACAAAACTATCTTGAAATACGAAAGATTCAATAAAACCGCCATTGGTTTCAACTACAGCCCATAGATGACTTTAAAACTTTGTAACTCTATATGTCATCTCAATTACCCTATACATAGTGCGGTAGAGAAATTTAGGCTTAATGACAAAAAATGAAAATAACGTCGACATGTCATTTTAACAGATATATAGAGTACAACAGATGTTATCTAAATAACGCAACAATTGAGCAAACTCTTTTTTTTTTTTTTTTTTGACATCCCATTTTAACAGATATATTTACCAAAATTAGACAAAACTATCTTGAAATACGAAAGATTCAATAAAATCTCGGCCATTGGCTTCAACTACAGCCCATAGATGACTTTAAAATCCTTTGTAACTCTATATGTCATCTCAATTACCCTATACATAGTGCGGTAGAGAAATTTAGGCTTAATGACAAAAATGAAAATAACGTCGACATGTCATTTTAACAGATATATAGAGTACAACAGATGTTATCTTAAATAACGCAACAATTGAGCAAACTTTGACATCCCATTTTTAACAGATATATTTACCAAAATTAGACAAAACTATCTTGAAAATACGAAAGATTCAATAAAACCGCCATTGGTTTCAACTACAGCCCATAGATGACTTTAAAATCCTTTGTAACTCTATATGTCATCTCAATTACCCTATACATAGTGCGGTAGAGAAATTTAGGCTTAATGACAAAAAATGAAAATAACGTCGACATGTCATTTTAACAGATATATAGAGTACAACAGATGTTATCTAAATAACGCAACAATTGAGCAAACTTTGACATCCCATTTTAACAGATATATTTACCAAAATTAGACAAAACTATCTTGAAATACGAAAGATTCAATAAAACCGCCATTGGCTTCAACTACAGCCCATAGATGACTTTAAAATCCTTTGTAACTCTATATGTCATCTCAATTACCCTATACATAGTGCGGTAGAGAAATTTAGGCTTAATGACAAAAAATGAAAATAACGTCGACATGTCATTTTAACAGATATATAGAGTACAAATTAGGCGTTATCTGTGTTGGACAAAATACTAGAGCAATCTTTTGATATCCCATTTAATATGATATATTTGTTACTAAAATTAGACAAACTATCTTGTATCATTTAGATTACATTAAACGCCGGCTTCAACTCAGCCATAGATGACTTTAAAAATCTTTGCAACCTATATACATCTCACTACCCTACATAGTACGGTAGAGAATTTAGGTTTTATCGACAAAAATGAAATAACGTCGATACGTCTACAGTAACAGATATAGATATTAACGATGTTATCTAAATAACGCAACAATTGAGCAAACTTTGACATCCCATTTTAACAGATATATTTACCAAAATTAGACAAAACTATCTTGAAATACGAAAGATTCAATAAAACCGCCATTGGTTTCAACTACAGCCCATAGATGACTTTAAAATCCTTTGTAACTCTATATGTCATCTCAATTACCCTATACATAGTGCGGTAGAGAAATTTAGGCTTAATGACAAAAAATGAAAATAACGTCGACATGTCATTTTAACAGATATATAGAGTACAACAGATGTTATCTAAATAACGCAACAATTGAGCAAACTTTGACATCCCATTTTAACAGATATATTTACCAAAATTAGACAAAACTATCTTGAAATACGAGACAGATTTATTCAATAAAACCGCCATTGGCTTCAACTACAGCCCATAGATGACTTAAATCCTTTGTAACTCTATATGTCATCTCAATTACCCTATACATAGTGCGGTAGAGAAATTTAGGCTTAATGACAAAAAATGAAAATAACGTCGACATGTCATTTTAACAGATATATAGAGTACAACAGATGTTATCTAAATAACGCAACAATTGAGCAAACTTTGACATCCCATTTTAACAGATATATTTACCAAAATTAGACAAAACTATCTTGAAATACGAAAGAGTAGATTTATTCAATAAAACCGCCATTGGCTTCAACTACAGCCCATAGATGACTTTTGTAAATCCTTTGTAACTCTATATGTCATCTCAATTACCCTATACATAGTGCGGTAGAGAAATTTAGGCTTAATGACAAAAATGAAAATAACGTCGACATGTCATTTTAACAGATATATAGAGTACAACAGATGTTATCTAAATAACGCAACAATTGAGCAAACTTTTTTTGGACATCCCATTTTAACAGATATATTTACCAAAATTAGACAAAACTATCTTGAAATACGAAAAGAGTAGATTTATTCAATAAAACCGCCATTGGCTTCAACTACAGCCCATAGATAATTTTAAATCCTTTGTAACTCTATATGTCATCTCAATTACCCTATACATAGTGCGGTAGAGAAATTTAGGCTTAATGACAAAAAATGAAAATAACGTCGACATGTCATTTTAACAGATATATAGAGTACAACAGATGTTATCTAAATAACGCAACAATTGAGCAAACTTTGACATCCCATTTTAACAGATATATTTACCAAAATTAGACAAAACTATCTTGAAATACGAAAGAGTAGATTTATTCAATAAAACCGCCATTGGCTTCTAACTACAGCCCATAGATGACTTTAAAAATCCTTTGTAACTCTATATGTCATCTCAATTACCCTATACATAGTGCGGTAGAGAAATTTAGGCTTAATGACAAAAAATGAAAATAACGTCGACATAAGTCATTTTAACAGATATATAGAGTACAACAGATGTTATCTAAATAACGCAACAATTGAGCAAACTTTGACATCCCATTTTAACAGATATATTTAACAAAAATTAGACAAAACTATCTTGAAATACGAAAGATTCAATAAAACCGCCATTGGTTTCAACTACAGCCCATAGATGACTTTAAAATCCTTTGTAACTCTATATGTCATCTCAATTACCCTATACATAGTGCGGTAGAGAAATTTAGGCTTAATGACAAAAAATGAAAATAACGTCGACATGTCATTTTAACAGATATATAGAGTACAACAGATGTTATCTAAATAACGCAACAATTGAGCAAACTTTGACATCCCATTTTAACAGATATATTTACCAAAATTAGACAAAACTATCTTGAAATACGAAAGATTCAATAAAACCGCCATTGGCTTCAACTACAGCCCATAGATGACTTTAAAATCCTTTGTAACTCTATATGTCATCTCAATTACCCTATACATAGTGCGGTAGAGAAATTTAGGCTTAATGACAAAAAATGAAAATAACGTCGACATGTCATTTTAACAGATATATAGAGTACAACAGATGTTATCTAAATAACGCAACAATTGAGCAAACTTTGACATCCCATTTTAACAGATATATTTACCAAAATTAGACAAAACTATCTTGAAATACGAAAGAGTAGATTTATTCAATAAAACCGCCATTGGTTTCAACTACAGCCCATAGATGACTTTAAAATCCTTTGTAACTCTATATGTCATCTCAATTACCCTATACATAGTGCGGTAGAGAAATTTAGGCTTAATGACAAAAAAATGAAAATAACGTCGACATGTCATTTTAACAGATATATAGAGTACAACAGATGTTATCTAAATAACGCAACAATTGAGCAAACTTTGACATCCCATTTTAACAGATATATTTACCAAAATTAGACAAAACTATCTTGAAAATACGAAAGATTCAATAAAACCGCCATTGGGCTTCAACTACAGCCCATAGATGACTTTAAAATCCTTTGTAACTCTATATGTCATCTCAATTACCCTATGAAGTGCGGTAGAGAAATTTAGGCTTAATGACAAAAAATGAAAATAACGTCGACATGTCATTTTAACAGATATATAGAGTATGTCAGATGTTATCTTAAATAACGCAACAATTGAGCAAACTTTGACATCCCATTTAACAGATATATTTACCAAAATTAGACAAAACTATCTTGAAATACGAAAGAGTAGATTTATTCAATAAAACCGCCATTGGTTTCAACTACAGCCCATAGATGACTTTAAATCCTTTGTAACTCTATATGTCATCTCAATTACCCTATACATAGTGCGGTAGAGAAATTTAGGCTTAATGACAAAAAATGAAAATAACGTCGACATGTCATTTTAACAGATATATAGAGTACAACAGATGTTATCTAAATAACGCAACAATTGAGCAAACTTTGACATCCCATTTTAACAGATATATTTACCAAAATTAGACAAAACTATCTTGAAATACGAAAGATTCAATAAAACCGCCATTGGCTTCAACTACAGCCCATAGATGACTTTAAAATCCTTTGTAACTCTATATGTCATCTCAATTACCCCATACATAGTGTGCGGTAGAGAAATTTAGGCTTTAATGACAAAAAATGAAAATAACGTCGACATGTCATTTTAACAGATATATAGAGTACAACAGATGTTATCTAAATAACGCAACAATTGAGCAAACTTTGACATCCCATTTTAACAGATATATTTACCAAAATTAGACAAAACTATCTTGAAATACGAAAGATTCAATAAAACCGCCATTGGCTTCAACTACAGCCCATAGATGACTTTTTTAAAATCCTTTGTAACTCTATATGTCATCTCAATTACCCTATACATAGTGCGGTAGAGAAATTTAGGCTTAATGACAAAAAATGAAAATAACGTCGACATGTCATTTTAACAGATATATAGAGTACAACAGATGTTATCTAAATAACGCAACAATTGAGCAAACTTTGACATCCCATTTTAACAGATATATTTACCAAAATTAGACAAAACTATCTTGAAATACGAAAGATTCAATAAAACCGCCATTGGCTTCAACTACAGCCCATAGATGACTTCAAAATCCTTTGTAACTCTATATGTCATCTCAATTACCCTATACATAGTGCGGTAGAGAAATTTAGGCTTAATGACAAAAAAAATGAAAATAACGTCGACATGTCATTTTAACAGATATATAGAGTACAACAGATGTTATCTAAATAACGCAACAATTGAGCAAACTTTGACATCCCATTTTAACAGATATATTTACCAAAATTAGACAAAACTATCTTGAAATACGAAAGATTCAATAAACCGCCATTGGTTTCAACTACAGCCCATAGATGACTTTAAAATCCTTTGTAACTCTATATGTCATCCAATTACCCTATACATAGTGCGGTAGAGAAATTTAGGCTTAATGACAAAAAAAATGAAAATAACGTCGACATGTCATTTTAACAGATATATAGAGTACAACAGATGTTATCTAAATAACGCAACAATTGAGCAAACTTGACATCCCATTTTAACAGATATATTTACCAAAATTAGACAAAACTATCTTGAAATACGAAAGAGTAGATTTATTCAATAAAACCGCCATTGGCTTCAACTACAGCCCATAGATGACTTTAAAATCCTTTGTAACTCTATATGTCATCTCAATTACCCTATACATAGTGCGGTAGAGAAATTTAGGCTTAATGACAAAAAATGAAAAATAACGTCGACATGTCATTTTAACAGATATATAGAGTACAACAGATGTTATCTAAATAACGCAACAATTGAGCAAACTTTGACATCCCATTTTAACAGATATATTTACCAAAATTAGACAAAACTATCTTGAAATACGAAAGATTCAATAAAACCGCCATTGGTTTCAACTACATGGAGCACATAGATGGTTCTAAAATCCTTTGTAACTCTATATGTCATCTCAATTACCCTATACATAGTGCGGTAGAGAAATTTAGGCTTAATGACAAAAATGAAAATAACGTCGACATGTCATTTTAACAGATATATAGAGTACAACAGATGTTATCTAAATAACGCAACAATTGAGCAAACTTTGACATCCCATTTTAACAGATATATTTACCAAAATTAGACAAAACTATCTTGAAATACGAAAGATTCAATAAAACCGCCATTGGCTTCAACTACAGCCCATAGATGACTTTAAAATCCTTTGTAACTCTATATGTCATCTCAATTACCCTATACATAGTGGTAGAGAAATTTAGGCTTAATGACAAAAAATGAAAATAACGTCGACATGTCATTTTAACAGATATATAGAGTACAACAGATGTTATCTAAATAACGCAACAATTGAGCAAACTTTGACATCCCATTTTAACAGATATATTTACCAAAATTAGACAAAACTATCTTGAAATACGAAAGATTCAATAAAACCGCCATTGGCTTCAACTACAGCCCATAGATGACTTTAAAATCCTTTGTAACTCTATATGTCATCTCAATTACCCTATACATAGTGCGGTAGAGAAATTTAGGCTTAATGACAAAAAATGAAAATAACGTCGACATGTCATTTTAACAGATATATAGAGTACAACAGATGTTATCTAAATAACGCAACAATTGAGCAAACTTTGACATCCCATTTTAACAGATATATTTACCAAAATTAGACAAAACTATCTTGAAATACGAAAGATTCAATAAAACCGCCATTGGCTTCAACTACAGCCCATAGATGACTTTAAAATCCTTTGTAACTCTATATGTCATCTCAATTACCCTATACATAGTAGTGGTAGAGAAATTTAGGCTTAATGACAAAAAAATGAAAATAACGTCGACATGTCATTTTAACAGATATATAGAGTACAACAGATGTTATCTAAATAACGCAACAATTGAGCAAACTTTGACATCCCATTTTAACAGATATATTTACCAAAATTAGACAAAACTATCTTGAAATACGAAAGATTCAATAAAACCGCCATTGGTTTCAACTGTAGCCCATAGATGACTTTAAAATCCTTTGTAACTCTATATGTCATCTCAATTACCCTATACATAGTGCGGTAGAGAAATTTAGGCTTAATGACAAAAAATGAAAATAACGTCGACATGTCATTTTAACAGATATATAGAGTACAACAGATGTTATCTAAATAACGCAACAATTGAGCAAACTTTGACATCCCATTTTAACAGATATATTTACCAAAATTAGACAAAACTATCTTGAAATACGAAAGAGTAGATTTATTCAATAAAACCGCCATTGGCTTCAACTACAGCCCATAGATGACTTTAAAATCCTTGTAACTCTATATGTCATCTCAATTACCCTATACATAGTGCGGTAGAGAAATTTAGGCTTAATGACAAAAAATGAAAAATAACGTCGACATGTCATTTTAACAGATATATAGGGAGTACAACAGATGTTATCTAAATAACGCAACAATTGAGCAAACTTTGACATCCCATTTTAACAGATATATTTACCAAAATTAGACAAAACTATCTTGAAATACGAAAGATTCAATAAACTCATTGGTTTCAACTACAGCCCATAGATGACTTTAAAATCCTTGTAACTCTATATGTCATCTCAATTACCCTATACATAGTGCGGTAGAGAAATTTAGGCTTAATGACAAAAATGAAAATAACGTCGACATGTCATTTTAACAGATATATAGAGTACAACAGATGTTATCTAAATAACGCAACAATTGAGCAAACTTTGACATCCCATTTTAACAGATATATTTACCAAAATTAGGACAAAAAACTATCTTGAAATACGAAAGAGTAGATTTATTCAATAAAAAACCGCCATTGGCTTCAACTACAGCCCATAGATGACTTTAAAATCCTTTGTAACTCTATATGTCATCTCAATTACCCTATACATAGTGCGGTAGAGAAATTTAGGCTTAATGACAAAAAATGAAAATAACGTCGACATGTCATTTTAACAGATATATAGAGTACAACAGATGTTATCTAAATAACGCAACAATTGAGCAAACTTTGACATCCCATTTTAACAGATATATTTACCAAAATTAGACAAAACTATCTTGAAATACGAAAGAGTAGATTTATTCAATAAAACCGCCATTGGTTTCAACTACAGCCCATAGATGACTTTAAAATCCTTTGTAACTCTATATGTCATCTCAATTACCCTATACATAGTGCGGTAGAGAAATTTAGGCTTAATGACAAAAAATGAAAATAACGTCGACATGTCATTTTAACAGATATATAGAGTACAACAGATGTTATCTAAATAACGCAACAATTGAGCAAACTTTGACATCCCATTTTAACAGATATATTTACCAAAATTAGACAAAACTATCTTGAAATACGAAAGATTCAATAAAAACCGCCATTGGTTTCAACTACAGCCCATAGATGACTTTAAAACTTGTAACTCTATATGTCATCTCAATTACCCTATACATAGTGCGGTAGAGAAATTTAGGCTTAATGACAAAAAATGAAAATAACGTCGACATGTCATTTTAACAGATATATAGAGTACAACAGATGTTATCTAAATAACGCAACAATTGAGCAAACTTTGACATCCCATTTTAACAGATATATTTACCAAAATTAGACAAAACTATCTTGAAATACGAAAGAGTAGATTTATTCAATAAAACCGCCATTGGCTTCAACTACAGCCCATAGATGACTTTAAAATCCTTTGTAACTCTATATGTCATCTCAATTACCCTATACATAGTGCGGTAGAGAAATTTAGGTTTAATGACAAAAAATGAAAATAACGTCGACATGTCATTTTAACAGATATATAGAGTACAACAGATGTTATCTAAATAACGCAACAATTGAGCAAACTTTGACATCCCATTTTAACAGATATATTTACCAAAATTAGACAAAACTATCTTGAAATACGAAAGATTCAATAAAACCGCCATTGGTTTCAACTACAGCCCATAGATGACTTTAAAATCCTTTGTAACTCTATATGTCATCTCAATTACCCTATACATAGTGCGGTAGAGAAATTTAGGCTTAATGACAAAAATGAAAATAACGTCGACATGTCATTTAACAGATATATAGAGTACAACAGATGTTATCTAAATAACGCAACAATTGAGCAAACTTTGACATCCCATTTTAACAGATATATTTACCAAAATTAGACAAAACTATCTTGAAATACGAAAGAGTAGATTTATTCAATAAAACCGCCATTGGTTTCAACTAAGCAGCCCATAGATGACTTTAAAATCCTTTGTAACTCTATATGTCATCTCAATTACCCTATACATAGTGCGGTAGAGAAATTTAGGCTTAATGACAAAAAAATGAAAATAACGTCGACATGTCATTTTAACAGATATATAGAGTACAACAGATGTTATCTAAATAACGCAACAATTGAGCAAACTTTGACATCCCATTTTAACAGATATATTTACCAAAATTAGACAAAACTATCTTGAAATACGAAAGAGTAGATTTATTCAATAAAACCGCCATTGGTTTCAACTACAGCCCATAGATGACTTTAAAATCCTTTGTAACTCTATATGTCATCTCAATTACCCTATACATAGTGCGGTAGAGAAATTCTAGCTTAATGACAAAAAATGAAAATAACGTCGACATGTCATTTTAACAGATATATAGAGTACAACAGATGTTATCTAAATAACGCAACAATTGAAAAAACTTTGACATCCCATTTTAACAGATATATTTACCAAAATTAGACAAAACTATCTTGAAATACGAAAGAGTAGATTTATTCAATAAAACCGCCATTGGTTTCAACTACAGCCCATAGATGACTTTAAAATCCTTTGTAACTCTATATGTCATCTCAATTACCCTATACATAGTGCGGTAGAGAAATTTAGGCTTAATGACAAAAAATGAAAATAACGTCGACATGTCATTTTAACAGATATATAGAGTACAACAGATGTTATCTAAATAACGCAACAATTGAGCAAACTTTGACATCCCATTTTAACAGATATATTTACCAAAATTAGACAAAACTATCTTGAAATACGAAAGAGTAGATTTATTCAATAAAACCGCCATTGGCTTCAACTACAGCCCATAGATGACTTTAAAATCCTTTGTAACTCTATATGTCATCTCAATTACCCTATACATAGTGCGGTAGAGAAATTTAGGCTTAATGACAAAAAATGAAAATAACGTCGACATGTCATTTTAACAGATATATAGAGTACAACAGATGTTATCTAAATAACGCAACAATTGAGCAAACTTTGACATCCCATTTTAACAGATATATTTACCAAAATTAGACAAAACTATCTTGAAATACGAAAGAGTAGATTTATTCAATAAAACCGCCATTGGTTTCAACTACAGCCCATAGATGACTTTAAAATCCTTTGTAACTCTATATGTCATCTCAATTACCCTATACATAGTGCGGTAGAGAAATTTAGGCTTAATGACAAAAAATGAAAATAACGTCGACATGTCATTTTAACAGATATATAGAGTACAACAGATGTTATCTAAATAACGCAACAATTGAGCAAACTTTGACATCCCATTTTAACAGATATATTTACCAAAATTAGACAAAACTATCTTGAAATACGAAAGAGTAGATTTATTCAATAAAACCGCCATTGGTTTCAACTACAGCCCATAGATGACTTTAAAATCCTTTGTAACTCTATATGTCATCTCAATTACCCTATACATAGTGCGGTAGAGAAATTTAGGCTTAATGACAAAAAATGAAAATAACGTCGACATGTCATTTTAACAGATATATAGAGTACAACAGATGTTATCTAAATAACGCAACAATTGAAAAAACTTTGACATCCCATTTTAACAGATATATTTACCAAAATTAGACAAAACTATCTTGAAATACGAAAGAGTAGATTTATTCAATAAAACCGCCATTGGTTTCAACTACAGCCCATAGATGACTTTAAAATCCTTTGTAACTCTATATGTCATCTCAATTACCCTATACATAGTGCGGTAGAGAAATTTAGGCTTAATGACAAAAAATGAAAATAACGTCGACATGTCATTTTAACAGATATATAGAGTACAACAGATGTTATCTAAATAACGCAACAATTGAGCAAACTTTGACATCCCATTTTAACAGATATATTTACCAAAATTAGACAAAACTATCTTGAAATACGAAAGAGTAGATTTATTCAATAAAACCGCCATTGGTTTCAACTACAGCCCATAGATGACTTTAAAATCCTTTGTAACTCTATATGTCATCTCAATTACCCTATACATAGTGCGGTAGAGAAATTTAGGCTTAATGACAAAAAATGAAAATAACGTCGACATGTCATTTTAACAGATATATAGAGTACAACAGATGTTATCTAAATAACGCAACAATTGAGCAAACTTTGACATCCCATTTTAACAGATATATTTACCAAAATTAGACAAAACTATCTTGAAATACGAAAGATTCAATAAAACCGCCATTGGTTTCAACTACAGCCCATAGATGACTTTAAAATCCTTTGTAACTCTATATGTCATCTCAATTACCCTATACATAGTGCGGTAGAGAAATTTAGGCTTAATGACAAAAAATGAAAATAACGTCGACATGTCATTTTAACAGATATATAGAGTACAACAGATGTTATCTAAATAACGCAACAATTGAGCAAACTTTGACATCCCATTTTAACAGATATATTTACCAAAATTAGACAAAACTATCTTGAAATACGAAAGAGTAGATTTATTCAATAAAACCGCCATTGGTTTCAACTACAGCCCATAGATGACTTTAAAATCCTTTGTAACTCTATATGTCATCTCAATTACCCTATACATAGTGCGGTAGAGAAATTTAGGCTTAATGACAAAAAATGAAAATAACGTCGACATGTCATTTTAACAGATATATAGAGTACAACAGATGTTATCTAAATAACGCAACAATTGAGCAAACTTTGACATCCCATTTTAACAGATATATTTACCAAAATTAGACAAAACTATCTTGAAATACGAAAGAGTAGATTTATTCAATAAAACCGCCATTGGTTTCAACTACAGCCCATAGATGACTTTAAAATCCTTTGTAACTCTATTGAGCAGTTTTCTAGTTCTTTTGTCGGTATGTCGCTCAACTACACCCACACATAATAATAGATGATATAGTTGCAGAACTTATCTGACATTGAATGTCACAGTGCAGAGTCATGTTGCACGACATAGGACAACTCTATCTCCTCAGCTATTTTATGTAGATATGCGTGTTGAGTCTGATGCCATGTCGGAAAATTTATTGTGGCAGAATGTGGTCATCAGTTCAAACAACTTCTTAATGACCATTAGTCTCAGCAAACTCTGTCCGAATCATGTACACTATCCTCAGATTTACACCCCAACCCAATGAGTAGCAAAAGCTATTGTACATTTATTAAACTTCACCAGGTCCACTGCTGATATGCTAACGACCATAGTATGGCATGCCGGCCTTCTACGGAAACTGCGAAGCTATGGCATAACTAGACTTTTGTTGGACTTAATCCGGTCATTCCTCTCTAACTTCACACTTAAGGTGGTATTAAATGGACATGCCTCCCAGAAATACCCTACAAATGCGGGTGTACGCCAAGGCTCTATCTTGGGTCCTACGCTCTTTCTAATCTATATCAATGATCTCCCCGATGCCATACGATCACAAGTAGGCATGTACGCCGATGATACCACAGTTTACTCTCGCCTCGATCAAAAATCTGGTGTAGGTGACAAGGCGAATCTCGCTGCCGAGCTTGAGAAGGACCTCCTATCTGTGGTGGATTGGGGAAAGAAATGGCTCGTAAAATTCAATTCTTCCAAAATGAAGCTGCTGTCAATTAAACACCACAGACAACCGCACCTTCCTCCCATTAGCATGGAACAGGCTTGCCTCCCAGAGAATAAATCACTACGCCTGCTTGGCCTGACACTCTCAGCGGACATCAAGTGGAATGACTACGTCGAATCTATTACTAAATCCGCAGCTATGAAAGTCGGCTCTCTGTGCAGGGCCCGGAAATTCTTTCCGCCTGAATCTATCCTGCAATTATATAAATCCACCATCCGCCCGTGTATTGCGTACTGCTGCCACATCTGGTCGGGAGCCCTTTCTATTCTCCTTGGGGTTCTTGACAAAATACAGCGAAGAATCTGTAATGTGATTGATACCGACTTGGCTGACCTCCTGCAGTATCTCTCTCACCGGCGTGACGTGGCTTCCCTGTGCCTCTTCTATAAATACTTTCATGGCTTCTGCTCTGACGAACTTAAATCACTGGTGCCCCCTAGATGTGAATTTGCACGAGATACTAGATTGGCAACTAAGTCCCACCCTTTTACAGTGAAACCGATGAAATGTAACCGCAATTTCTACTCCAACAGCTTCTTTACTCGCACTTCTCGCCTGTGGAATTCCCTACCGCATACTTGCTTCCACGACGGCTACAACCTCCAGGAGTTTAAATGTAAGGTCAATAGACACCTCCTAACACACTAACTCACACACACTCTCTCCAACTCTCTCCCTATGTACATCCTCAGTCGTCTATCACCCTCCTTCTGACATTTACCATACCCAATCCATCTATGTAAGCCCCTGCGCTATAGTGGCAGTGGAATGCCTTCCTTGGGGTGACACGATTAAAAAAATGTCTTATTAGTAATAGATGATGAGAAAAAGAAGAACAATGATACTTAAAATTAAAATTAAAATATGTAGGATGCAAAATAAGGAAAGAAATCTTGGCCAACATAACACTGACAAAATATATTGAAGAAAAAATGGAAAGAAGAAAACAAGGATGAACTTGATTGAAGTTGATGAATAATTTTCAGAGTGATGACAAAAAGGAATGAAAACGAGTTATACATTGATTAAATCAACGTGTGTTGTTTTGTTATTAATCAACCCTTTGTCGGTTATTTGAAGTTGAATCATATTTTAAGATAAATTATTTTGTTGCTAGTGAATATTGCATTACAACTTTTTAAATAATAACAATTACTTTTTTCAGATACAAGTCCTACTATTTAGTCCATTTAAGAACGGAGAAGAATGAATGACATCTTTCCCATGGGTATATGCCGGTAATTTAATGCAACAAACGTGACTCATCTTTCAGATTTCGCATTTCGTGTCGCTATTTATTAAGCACACCTTACACCACGGATGTTTGTATAGTGGAAATATTTTTACGTCTAACAGGTTTAAGATTTCATAGGAATAAAGTGGTGTTTACGCTGTGATTAGATATGCGCAGGATTGTTTCTCATTAAACTAAACCGACTATCGCCCGCCTAAGCCTGGGTGATGCATCCAGTAAGTTTTAGCAAATCCGAAGCTACCCATACCATTTATACAGGGAAGAGAGTGGCAGCAGGCTGGTGGATTGTAATTGCTGATTATAGTCTGTCTATTGTCAGTCACTACTTCTTTCGGCAGGCGGGTGAATTCACCTGCAGAATTAACCTTTCGCAATAACTAGCGCAGTTAAAATTCTACTGGTGGTTATATGGCTAATGCCACCATTGTACAGACTCGACTGCCCATGGGTCATGTGGTAGTCGATCCTGAAATTGTTGTTTATGGTGCGCAACGACAGTCTGGCGCTATAAACCAGCGCAGACAATGAAGAAAAAGAAGAGAGTAAAATTTTGTGTGATGACGCGAAGGCAGTGGCATCAGGTTTCTGCTTTCTTTTACTTGTCTTTGCTAAATACAACTGACAGTCGATAATGATGAAAGAGATCTATAATTGCCCGATTCTAAATTAAGTGCCACACGTGATAGACAATTTGGTGATCATGTCTAGAAAGAGATATGACTGAAAGGAGAAATTTTCCCGCAGTAAGTTGCCATTACTTTCTACGGTTGATTGGTTACCAACCAAAGCTACAGAAATCATTTTTTCTGTTATTTCCCTCATAGGAGGAAGAAAGAAACTCATTAATTTCTTTCCCGGGGGGAGGTTGCGCGTAATTGAATGAGACATATTCAACTGAAAAAAATCTCCGCTCTGCAATTTCTCGTTCCAAGTCGATATCTACTGCCCCATAACGCAGAACTATTTTCATTTAAGCAGCAAGTATTCTTTGAGGCAATTATTATATTATTATATTGAGTGTATTAAACTGATTTTTATTAACTATTTTATTAACTATTTTATTAACTTTAACTATTAAATCATTTTAAATAAACTTTTAAATTTAAAAACTTATTAATTTAAAAACTTATTAATTTAAAAAATTTAAAAAATTTATATTTAAAAAATTTTTAAAAATTTAAAAACTTATTAATTTAAAAACTTATTAATTAAAAAAATTTTAAATAAACTTTAACTTTTTTATTAACTATTTTCATTTAAGCAGCAAGTATTCTTTGAGGCATTTATTATATTATTATATTGAGTGTATTAAACTGATTTTTATTACCTATTTTCATTTAAGCAGCAAGTATTCTTTGAGGCAATTATTATTAAATAAAGCAAGTATTTTCTTTCGATTAATTATAATTGTTTGTTTTGCAAGTAACAAAATACATGGATTATTCGTAAATTTTAAAAGTCGATCATTAAAGTTAATCGACACAAAATCATTTTTAGTATTATTTCTTTTAACAATTTAATATCAAGGAAGGTATTTAGTCACTAATACGCAAACGGTTACTGTTTGTTATAGTGTATTTGAAAAAAGTAAAATACTATTAAGGAGAGAGAATAATAAAAGAACAATAATTAAGAACAAAGAAAATAATGATTGATATTGCATTTATATTTCTGCAGATCAAAGTAGACTGAGAATATAAGATTTAGAAGAGAGTTTCACAAACGGAAAGTGCGATACAAGAAACTACTAGAATATTACTTAGCGTACTATCATTTCAGTTTGCTGTCAATCTAGTACAGTACTTATGTTCATAATTGATAAGTACCATATAGAAAACTTCATCAGAAAAAATACCAAGAAAACATATATAGTAATTGCACAGGGTAACTATAGCACAGCTATAGGAATTTACTCAGGACCAATAAACAATTTTATTCTTCTTAGGATTTTATCAATAATCGGTAAGTATATAGCAGAATTACCAGAGTGAATGTTAGACTATATCATCGAAGATGAAGGAAAAATTCGAAGCAGCGAAAATTTGGTTCTAGAGAAGGATGCTGCGGATATCATGGACCGAGCATGTGAACAACGATGAGATGTTGGAAAGAATGGCAACGGAAAGAAAAGTAATAGTGAGCATCAGGAAGAGACAACTGAAGTTCTTAGAACATGCAATGAGGAAAGACCTGATACTGGACAGGCCAGATAGAGAGGAAAAGAGACAGAAGAAAGCAATGAATAACATATTTGAAGGGTCTGAGCAGGTGGCTGACAGAACAGGGGTTGTATGGTGTAACGGAAGAAAGCCTGCTAAGAGCCACCAGGGATGCGCAGATGTGGAAAGCCATGATCGTCTACGCCCTTCAAGGAGAAGGCACATAGAAGAAGAAATATTCAAGATATATTCATGCTAGAAAAATTATCAAGCACAATATGGTGAACCAATTTTCTCGAAGTAAACATAGATTATTACAATACACTAATATATATGTAATAATTCCGCTTCATATCTGAAAGGTGACGATGAACTATTCTCCTAGAGATTAACATTAACAATGCCGATAAAAACAGAAAGGGTTTTACCAGATGATTGATAGATAAGTTTCTTTTTGGAAGCGTTAAGAATAAAGGTTGTGCGTTGTGGTGCAGAGGATATCGACTTGGAACGAGAAATCTGGGATCTGAGTTTCTCGCATTCACCTACTCGCAAATATCTTGGGAAAAGTATTAATCCGTCTCTTCCCTCCAGTTGTGGGTTAAATACAGGGCAGATTGGGTTCTATAGCCTTGCTCGGCAACCGATTTATCGCAGAAATAATGGCAACCCACTGCAGGATAATCTTCTGACCCTTCAGTCTTGTCTCTTTCGAGATATCATCGTATGGCACTTAACTTTCTAAGAATATAAAGACATTCATTACTCTAGTTAAATACAGATTTTAGATACTTTTGAGATTGATTTGTCTTAAACATCTAGGAATAAATTTTGGGCTGTACATATATAAAAGTTTTGCCGTACTTCTCTGTGCAGTGTACTGTTTATAAGAATTTCTCTGTAGTTTCCTATCTAAAATCGTGTGATATAAAATTATCGCACGTAAGATGTATGAAGTTATGGTTCGATTTGTTTGTTCTGTTTTATAAACACAAGTTCGTTTATAGAAGACTAAACATGTGTAGCCAGCACTTGGGTTTCAGTCGCTATTTTGATATCTCTATTTAGAAAGAATGTATTTTTCCCTTCTTTTCGTTCAAAGAAATTACAAACCTAATCACTAATGACTGTAAATCACTAAATGGTCTACTTAAAACGGGTAACAATAAATCAGCACAGAAGATCTGACGTGGGTATCCGACACCGTTACTTTTGAATTCTGTGCATTCGATGGAGGCAGCGACAGCGGGGGTGACATCGAAGTGTTTGAGTTGGAAAGGGAGTGCTGGTTAGCGGAGTTCTTCGAAAGATTCATAGTTTAATTTTCCTGACACAACTGAAGCGAAAATAATCATATAAATGGCTACAGATCAGAGAGTGGCAACAAACGAAGTCATGCAGATAATTTTTCTACATATTACAGACATAGGCGGATGATTAATGGAGGAATTAATTAATATCAAAGGTTTGAAGATGGTTGGGGGATGGTGGAAAATAAAACAGAAAAAATAAGGCTGAGAATATGAAAATAGATGAAAGCCACCCGAATATCTAAACAGTCAAACACAAATTTATGGAGTAAAAATTAACTTTGGGTATATATTTCATCCACACACAAACGCACGTACGCACGTACACAATGATATAAAAGCTCTAAGGTGTTCACAATCGGTAGAATATTCAGTAATATTGCATGATTTCAATTTAATTAAGTTTACATTCTCGCTTATATGAAGAATTTTGTTTGCTTCTTTGTTTGTTTGTAGCTGGCACTCTTCTTTCTTCCTTTCTGTGGACGCACGCGTGTGTTGGTAGGGGTTGGAGGCTCAGAATAAAGCAAATGTCCACAGCCCGACACTGTTGCGGTTATGGTAGCAAGTAGGTAGGACTAGACACATCAATCTCCTTCCCACGCATTTAACAGTTGCGCTACTAATATATATATATATATATATATATATATATATATATATATATATATATATATATAATTTCTTTTTCTCCGTTAGGATGTGCGTTTTTCTGAAGTCTGAGAAAAGATTTGGGTTTACAAAGAACTTCTCAACTTCGCTTGATCGGCGGCACATACGTACACAAGTTCGAATCCTGCCGGCGACCGCATATTTTCTCACGCATATTTTAGACGGAAGACGAAAACAGATTAATATATTGTTTAATGAATAAACTGAACGTCTACTCAAATACGGGTTTCCACTAAAAGTAGAGTTTAAGTTTTAATAATAATAATAATAATAATAATAATAATATATATATATATATATATATATATATATATATATATATATATATTTCTACACACTAATACACACCCACACAGGGCTGTTAAAAAGTATATTGACTGTAAATAGCATTTATTTCGTGATTGCATATACATTTACATTTATTAAAACAATTATTTCATTGACAATTAAATGTTACTGCTTAAAATAAAAGAAACTGTTGTTCATCGAAATTTACACAGCTTTGAAGATTTCCAGTCACGCTTCGACAAGTCTCTTTGTGTATGAGTTTCTTGAAATGCAGCTCTTCTGAAATTTTTCAAATCATCAACATTTTTGATTTTCAATTATAAATTTTCTCCTATAATCCTCCCCAAAGAAAGAAATAACGCAAAACTCAGTAAATTCAGGCTAACTAATAAAATATAAACTTTTTAGGCAAAACTCGACTTTATTCAATTCAAACATACGCACCGTAATGGGGGCGCTAGAGGGTGTCGTCAGTGATGTCATCGCGAGGATAACTAGGGGGTTGCGGGTCTTTCAACATCATACCCCCTCACCGCACCGACCCGACCAGAGATGATCAGCCTCCGGCCCACCCTCGATAAGCGCTTTCAGACACTGGAAAATTACGTTTAGGCCCGGTACGAAACCCTGCAAATGCTTCCGATTGGCGACAGTCAGAGCCACTGTCCATTCAGAGACGACTTTTTTAACAATTCGATAACTTTTTGGTAGAACGATTTCTCTTTGGCTTCAAAATATGCCTCAGTTTTCGATATTACGTTTACATTGGAGCCAATTATTTCCCTGTAGCATTATTTGAGGTCTGAAAATAGCCAGTAGTTGCTGAGAGCTAGATCAAGAAAATAGAGGGGATGCGGAAGCAATTCGAAGAGAAATTCATGTAGTTTTGGCATCGTAGCGATCGACTTTGACACGGTGCATTTTCTAAATGAAAGATCACTTTTTCTTCTTTATTTGTGGCCGTCTTTTGGCGATTTCTTCCTTTAAACGCGCCAATATTCTATATAATATTCGCTATTGATGGTTCTGTCTTTCACAAGGTAAACAGTCAACAAAATATATTGCGGAACACGAAACCTTGCCTGTCTATTTGGTCGCTTTCAGTGAATTTCAGCTGCTGCTGTCCACTCAGCTGACTACTAATTTGACTCCGGAGTGAAGTAGTGGATCTATGTTTCCGCCATTGTCACATATTTATGCAAAGACTCCTTATGGTTGTGTTGAAACAGCTGAAAGTAACGTTATGAATGGTCGATGCGTTTTTGTTTTTGATCGACTGTGAGCGCACCGGAACCCATTTGAACATAGCTTTCTCATAGACAAATGTTCATGCAAAAAAGTAAATATACTGCTTTCTGATATGTTCAATTCTTCTACTATCTAACACCTTCACCTTACGATTGGCCAAAACGTGTTTGTGGAATGTTTCCGGGACAGCTACCAATTTTGTGCGACCTGAGCATTCAGCATCATTTGTGTCTGTACGGCCGCGTTTAAAGTAAGCATACCACCTATTAACCGTTGTTTCCGACGGAGCAGAGTCCAGCTAACACTTATTAAACCATGGCTTTGATTGAAGATTCATATTTTTCAATCAGAAAGCAATAGTTTATTAACACAAGACATAAAGATTTTTCTATTGTGTTAAAAATTTTGCAAAATTAGCTTCATTTACATAACTGTAATTTGGTCTAAGTGTTGTCACGTGCCATTTGAAGGTTAACACGTCATAAATATCATATGAAATTCTTATTGATGGCACATTTCTATATGTCAGGACAGGGATTTATTGAGGGATGTGTTACATTCTGTGTTTTTCGTTGTTTTTTTCCACCTTTTTGGAGTTCATGCTTC
The DNA here is from genome assembly GCA_037127315.1 of Ascarosepion bandense. Lineage (NCBI taxonomy): Eukaryota > Metazoa > Mollusca > Cephalopoda > Sepiida > Sepiidae > Ascarosepion > Ascarosepion bandense. The sequence continues at coordinate 8,659,482 of JBBBDQ010000222.1, read as the reverse complement.
ATTTGGGAGGGAAAAAAAAAGTTTGAAATTTTTATTTATTCTGTTATACGAAGCTACTTTGGCCAAGGTATCAGCAGCCATTACACCTCCACGCCATGTGATGTTCTTTGAATGGGAATTTACTTAGCAGCTTAACTTGATGTTGATTTTTGGGAAAAGCAAGAATTGAAGAATGAAACTTTAATTCAAATTTCCTGTGTTAAACTGTGAGGTATTTCTCGTTTTTATTTTTTTAAAATTTTTTTTTTATATATGTCTGTGTTTTTCGTTGTTTTTTTCCCCCCTTTTTGGAGTTCATTTAGACTTTAACTAAGTTAAATCTTAGTTAACTCCACTTTTGTAAGTTTGTGTTTTTTCGAAGGTTGTTCGTGTTTTTTTTGTTTTTTTTTTTAATAGGAGTAGATAGGTCACACTATCGCCCGGTCAATAATCCTCCCACGTCTATTGAACTGGAGTAGAGGCTCGTTCCTTGTTTCCTGTTTAGGATGTGGTTTCCGGTTTTCTCTTTTCTCTTCAGACCTTGGTACTGGTGCTTCCGTGAATTTCCTGCGATCTGGCCGGTTGGTGGCAATGGCTCATCACTGTGAGGGTACCAGGTTGGCAGTTTCCTGGTTGCTGCTTCCGACTGGTAGTTAGGATCCCTAACTCTTGCGTAGCGTCAAGAGCGGCTGCTCTGATCAACAGTTGTATAATATCGGGGTTCTTGTAGTGCCATGTTGCGCATGGATAGATGTCCCTGCAAGCGCTTTCGGTGGGCAACCCCGAGGCCACACCTTGTTGCCGCCCTAGCCAGTTTCCCTCCCAGCACAGATCGTGGGTAATGACCGCCTGTATCCTCTACCCTAGGTCCCTTTCTATAAACAAAAAACATGACGAAACAAATCAGAATGACCCTAAACCAGTTAAATCCAAACCACCTAAACCCATTAACCTCTCCTTCACTAATATCCGAGGCATTCGTACTAACTTTCCTAGTGTAAAATCGTTCCTGCATGAAAAGTCCCCTGACATCCTCGCACTCTGCGAAACTAACCTCAACTCAGCTATTCCCTCCTCTGACCTCTTCATCCCTGGTTATCTTCCCCTTTTAAGGAAGGATTCCACTGTCCACATGCATGGGCTGGGTGTTTATGTCAGCGAACACCTCCCCATAACTAGGGTGACTTCACTCGAATCTACTGACCACCAATACATATGTCTCCGCTTGTCTCTCCTCAGTTCGGTTAGCTACCTATTCTTCCTTTACCGTTCTCCCTCCTCTCCTGACTGCTCCCTACTAGATAGCATTGCCGACGACATAGATAAGGCTATTTCCTATCACCCATTTGCCCACATATTTGTATTTGGAGACCTCAATGCCCATCACTCTGAGTTGCTTGAAAACGCCGTTACTGATTCGGCGGGCATTCACGCCATGACCTTTGCTATTTCCCAATCCCTTACGCAAGTGGTGTACTTCCCCACTCGCTTCCCAAGCACACCCTCGGGTCATTCCTCACTGCTAGATATATGTTTCACCTCTGCGCCCGACGCCTGTCAAGTCTCGCAGCTTTGCCCTCTCGGCAACTCCGACCACGCTGTAGTCTCCCTCATTATTTCTTTCCAATCTCACTCCCCCCAGGAGCCCCCTACTTATAGAACCTCCTACCTCTACCAAAAAGCTGACTGGGGTGCCTTTCCCGATTTCCTCTGCGACGTCCCTTGGGGAAAAGTGTTTGACCTATCAGTTGATGACTGTGCCTCTGAGGTCTCGTCATGGGTGAAAGCTGGCATTGATGCCTACATACCCACCAGGAAGTATTGCTTAAAACCTCATTCCTCTCCGTGGTTCTCTCCGGCCTGCTCAGCCGCCATTGCCCACAGGAACCATTACTTCCGTCTATTCCGGAGACAGCCAACTGATCACAAAAGGCGCCTGTTCACATCCGCTCGCAGTGAGTGCAAGAGAACCCTAAATGACGCCAAACAGTTGTTTGCTGAGAGAATGCGACAGCGCATAGCTAACCGCAAGTTCGGCTCCAAGGACTACTGGAGGATTTGTAAACGAGTGCTCAACAATAGGAAATCCTCAATACCTCCTTTAATCCATGGATTTGATGTTCTTACGTCATCTGCGGACAAGGCTGAGTGCTTTGCGCGCAGATTCTCATCCAACTCCACATTCGACTCGTCCGGAGTGCCCCCACCCGACTTCCCTATTAGAACTGAGGCCAAACTGCACGACGTATATATTACCCCGTCAGTAGTATCCACAGTAATTTCAAAACTTGACCCCCATAAGGCGTGTGGAGACGATGGAATCCCGGTGATAGTCCTTAAGAGGTGTGCCCCTGAACTTTCCCCTGTCCTCTCTAAACTGTTTAACTACTGCCTTTCTGCTTCTTGCTTTCGTGCATGCTGGAAATTCTCCTCAGTCGTTCCTGTCTTTAAGATCTGTGGTGAACCCTCGGACCCATCCAACTATCGCCCTATCAGTCTTCTACCGATATTTGGGAAAGTATTCGAGGCTATAATCAATGCTGAAATAGTTCATCATCTCACCGCCCACAAACTGTTCTCCGACAGGCAATATGGATTCCGCTTTGACAGGTCCACGGCCGACCTGCTAACAACTGTAACGGAGTACATGCTACAGGCCCTTGATGAGTCTGACGAGGCTCGCGCGGTAGCTCTGGACATCTCCAAGGCTTTCGACCGGATTTGGCACCCTGGCCTCCTATGCAAACTACGCGGTTATGGTATTACCGGTCGCCTGCTTGACCTAATCCAATCTTTCTTAAATAACCGCAAAATGAAGGTCGTTCTGAATGGGCGTGCCTCTTTGTCCTACAGCACGAATGCTGGTGTCCCACAAGGCTCTATCCTGGGCCCGTCGCTCTTCCTTATTTTCATCAACGACCTCCCAGATGAGATCAAGTCCCAAGTAGGCATCTACGCAGATGACACTACAATATACTCCCGCTCCAGTAAGAAACCTCTCGTGGCGGACAGACATAATCTCGCTGCTGACCTTGAGCGGGATCTACACTCTGTGGTGAACTGGGGCAAGAAGTGGCTTTTCAACTTCAATTCCTCTAAGACTAAGCTGTTGTCTGTCAACCATTACAGGCAACCTCTTCTGCCTTCCATAAGCATGGACCAGATGATTTTCCCGGAGAGTAATACACTACGCCTCCTCGGACTTACCCTGTCCTCAGACCTTAAATGGAACCACTATATTGAATCCATAGCAAAATCTACTGCTAAGAAGATTGGGTCACTATGTCGATCCAGGATGTTTTTTCCACCTGAATCCATCCTGCATATATACAAGTCAACCATCCGTCCGTGCATGGAGTACTGCTGCCATTTATGGTCAGGTGCCCCTGCCGTTCTCCTCAGTGTTCTTGACAAGCTCCAAAGGAGAGTCTGTAATGTGATAGGTACTGATCTGGCGACTCGACTGCAGCCACTTTCCCATCGTCGAAATGTGGCATCCCTCTGTCACTTCTATAAATACTTTCATGGCTTCTGCTCGGATGAGCTTAAGTCACTGATGCCTCCTCAACAGGTGTTTAACCGTGCAACCAGACTGGCAACTGGGTCCAACCCATTCACAGTCAGGTTAGCCAAATGCAGACTACAATTCTACTCCTGCAGCTTCCTCCCTCGCACTTCCCGCCTGTGGAACTCACTCCCGTATTCTTGCTTTCCTGACGGCGAAGACCTCCAGAAATTTAAATGCAAAGTTAATACTCACCTACTAACCACTGGACTCTAGCTCTCTCCCCTCCGCTGTATAACCTTCCCTTTCTCTCCACCTATGTATCTGTCATCGCACCTGCTTTCTCAGCTTTCTATTGTTTCTTTCTAACTAGCTTGTACTCCTCACTCTTTTCTAATTAATCTTTCTACATTTATGTAACCCCCTGCACATCAGTGGCGTTTCTGCCTTGCTCGGGGTGAAATGATTAAAAAAAAAAACAAAAAAAAACATAAGGTAAAAGTGATAGGCAATCAAATTAGACATCTTTGGCCAATCCATTCCACAAGAAAAAGCAAGGTGCTCTTGGACTGCTTTTAAATAATGTGGCAGGATTATAATGAACACCATTGTAATAATATATCCGACGCATAAACCTATTCAACCTACTGTTCACTTACTTTTTAACCAAACTGTATAAAATTATTAATGGCGACATTTTTAATATCACATCAATTTCATGAAATGTACCATTTGTCAAAATTTCAAAACCTTTGTCTATTCCTACCGGAAAGAATACATAATTTACTGAAGATTATGCATGGTTATCAAAAATCTTTCAGAACTGTAATCAAATATGTGTGATATTTTGTAAGATTCTGTTCCAAAATCCACACACACACACACACACACACACACACTTCAACAAAACAGTAGCTGGACACGTATTTATGCATTGTTAATTCAGACAAGAATTTGAAAACTCTCGGCTACTGGCGTATCTTTACATTGTATATAATATGCTAAAGTCAGCTCAGCTGTAGAATCGGCGAGTGATGTTAATTTGGTCAGGTTTCAATCTAGACAAGGGCAATCAGATGTCGACCCGTACTGATGTGCTGTCATGCAGCAAAACAGGACTGCCTGCGGATGATTGTATATTGACTCACTCACTCACTCACTCACTCTCTCTCTCTCTCTCTCTCTCTCTCTCTATATATATATATATATATATATATATATATATATATATATTTTACTGTTAAATCTGAGACAATGAATGTCTATTATGTTTAATCATGAGCCGTTCTAAACGTCGCATTTTGGCTTTAATTTCAGTTGAAAATAAAGACAAAAGATCTCCAACATTTGGATAACTTTTTATTAATTTGGTTCTAAGCTTTCGGCTTACATGAGCCATCTTCAGATAGGTTTTTAAAACGGTAATACAGTAACATCCACCATAACCGACGACTTTATTTTGTGTTGACATAAAACTCCGCTAGGTAACGGCAATAGTTACCAAAAATAACAAATGCAGTTCTCAAATTTGCAATGCGGTTCTATGACGTCACACCGCGTGATAGCGCGAAATGACAACAGAACCATGTATTCTAATGCAATGTAACCTGTTATGTACGGATTTAAATGTGATTTTATTAAGTGTTGCTTGTTTAAATTTGATGTACATGGTCTCCCATATCTGAACGTTTATTTTACTGTGTGTATGAATAAGGATTGTTGTATTGTTGACTAAAATCTGTCTGATATTACCTACATGTTCATATTTTTTAGAGAAATGTTATTTAATTGTACTCTGATCAGAAAGATGACATGTAAGTCTACGGGAGAGCGTGGTTGTAGTAAAACCAATATATGTAATGGGTTTTTTATTAGTATCAGAGGTGCAATCTCTGAATGGGCATGTAAATTGGTAAACTACATTGGTTTTTTGTAGAGAATTTAGTTTAGTGCTTGTAGGGTTATTATTATGTATTTGGTTGCAATAGTATAAGTTAATAGTGTTATGTCTATTTTGATGAAAACCATTATTATTAATATTATCAATATTCTTAGAGCTATTGTTAACTTTGTTGAGATACATTATAATTTGTTAATCAATAACTGAGTTAGGAAATCCATTATTTACAAGTGTTTTCTTAATGTTGTGCAATTCTTTATAAAATATTGATTACGGAAGAAGATATCATTTGTGTGCGTTGAAGTAGGTTTTTTATAACAGCTAACTTATATCGTTGGAGGCATTCTCTATTATAATTAAGAAGACACTAGTTTATGCTAATTGGTTTCCTATATAGAGAAGTAGTAAATCTCTGTGTGCTAGAATCAATGAATACATCAAGGAATGGGATTTTGTTATTAATATTATGTTCTAATATGAATTTGAGGACGGAGTGACTTTCAAATATGTTTTTAAGATGTGTAATTTGATCGATATCTTTAGCTAAAACAATGATGTCATCTATGTATCTTACATATATAGAGGATTTATTGTTGTCATTAATTATTTCATTTTCTACATTTGCCATATAATAATTAGAAAAGAGGGGACCTAAATGCGGTCTCATCGCAATACCATCAATTTGCGTATAACTATTGTCCAAGGGATCGTGAAAGGGTACTTGTGTGGTGCATGCTAATAATAGTTTTTTTTTATTATAGTGGGTTTAATAATGATTGATGCGAGAGTAGCATGATTGTATACATCATGGCTAATGATGTCAATCGTTTCAAGGACGGAACATTAGTGAATAAGCTTTACTAACCCAAAGATGCAATTATTTGATTCTTAGGTTTTACGGAATGGAGAACCTGTAAAAATTCGTCCATGGAATTAATACTATATTTACCAGGAAGATAGGGAGTAAATAGTTTGTTAAGTGTTTTGAAAAGGTTATATATTGCTGTGGGTATTTCAGAAATGATAGGTCGGAGGTGATGATCATTTTTAAATGTAGCCGGGCTGATAGTCACCTATAATCTTTTGAAGTTTATAAGATCCTATTTCAGCATTGCTTGCGGTAATAAGTTTATTAATATATTTTTTTAAGTTGGGTGGTGGTATTACTAGTTAATGGCCTGTAATTTGGAGTGATATTCCTGTCTGTTTAAAATAACAAATGTATTGGTTTTATCGGCACGTCGGATAACAATATTTTTGTTATTTTTTAAATGTGTAGCTGCTTTTATGAGAGGCGTATTTATAATATCATTAGGATTTTTATGGTAACGGTGTTTGATTGATTCACTTTTGAGTAAATCTTTTAAGCCTACCAGTGTAGTAATATGGTTGTTTTGTTCGAGTTGAAGTATTTGTTGAAATAAAGCTTCAACTTTCATTTGTTTAAACATTGAATTATGTTTCTGTGCGACATGAACATTTGGTCCGAGATTAAGGAATTCTATTTCATCTGGAGTGTGTTGGTAATCCGATAGGTTAATGAAGTTGTGATTAATGTTTGGTAAAGGTATTCTTCCTTTATATAATTTGTTTAGCTTTTTTTGGATGACTTGTTTATGGAATTCATGTTTCTTTTATATTGTATTGTATAATAAATCCAATATTTCCTTGAATGTTTCACTTGTGGTAGATGACTGTAAGATTCCTTTAATATGTACAATTTCAATGCTGATGAGTTGAAATTCATGGTTGGCTGTGTGCATTTGACGTTTAATGAGGTTCCATTGAAATTTCTTGGTGTTAGGATCATTTATTGCTGCGGCATCATGTAACTTAAATTTAGTGTATCGAGGCAGCAAATAATTTTCTAAACATATACTGTTAAATATAAGAGACAATGAAAGTCTATTATGTTTAATCATGAGATGTTCTAAACGCCGTATTTTGGCTTTAATTTCAGTTGAAATAAAGACATAAATTCTCCAACATATATATATATAAAATTTCTTCACCTTCTCTCTCTCACACACACACTCTCTCTCTCTCTCGCTTCTAGATTCAGCAAGAGAGTCTCTGTAAACAAAAAAGAGGACACAAACAGGGTCGTTGAAATCAAAAACTGGTCTATATTTGCCACATTTTTTGATTTGTAGGGAGATGATTATATATATATATATATATATATATATATATATATATATAACAAAATATATCCGTCCATAAAATTGAATATACGTGCCCATGTGTAGAAACATCAATGACAAGCATAACCCTATTGCGATGAAGTCTTAAAGAACGTAAAAAAATTCACACACACATACTGATATAAATATATGTGGATTTCAAAAGGGGCGAATTCATTTGCTTTTTGTTTATTTTTCCCTAAGGAATCCTTTCGTTCCAACACATCATCAAAAGGAAATCGTTGCCAAAATTACATGACACAAGAAAACAATTATCACAGAAACGTAATAAGTGAGGGTCGAAACGTTTGAACATTTTTAAAACAATTATTAAAATAATTCAAGAGTAAAGGAATGATTAATGCTCCAAAGATAATATAAAAAAAAGAAAATACCCACCTCCCTTCAAATCAGAAAAGAGCCCCAAAATTAAGAACATATTGTAAGTTTTGGCATATGGCTGAGTTATTTGAAGATTAACTTAAATGGCAACTCGGATTGCTTGAATAAACCTTGGCAAGAATAGTTTGACAATGTCGGGTCTCCATTAATTGATTGGTACTTTCCGCATACTCAACGTCACACTGAAGTTTGATCTTATACACGATTGAATTTTTTTGAAAAGGGGAAAAACTATCCTTGACAAAAGATGGACACACCGAATTGTTCCTCCAAACAACACGAAACCTGAAAGTAGAAAAGGTTGATGTAATTTAAGCGGATAACGGGCATTTGAATTTTTCTACCTCGCTATGGTTTTCTCAAGTAAACAAGAAAAGGACTATGTCCAAAACAGCCGGTTCATTTAAGCGTCGCATATACGTGCATTTATATCGGTGTGTACTTTTTTATCGTATTCATATTCTATGTTAAAACATTGTAAATAGGTACCCTGAAACTGCAGACAAGCAGAAAGTATGTGGAGCTTATATTTGTAATTCTCAACCGAATTAGTATTGTCATACATTACCTAAGTGCCATACACGCTTTGGGCGATCATGTCTCGAAAGACACCTGATTGACTTGACAGAAGAATATCTCGAAGTAGGTTGCTATTGCTTTTTGCGGTAGACTGGTTGCTAGCGAAGGCTACAGAACCCAATCTGTCCTATTATTTAACATATAACTAGAAGAAAGAGACGGATTTCCAAGGGTGTTTGTGCGTAAGTGAATGCGAGGAACTCAAATGGAATTCGAACTCGGCTCCCCGATTTGTCGTTCTGAGTTGATATCTACTCCACTACAACGCATATACGATTTTTACAATAATTTCTTGCGTTTTGAAATATACTGATGTCATCAATGTTTGATGACATCAATATTATATCCAAACAAGCTTTTAATATATACTCTCTCAACCGAATAATCATAGGTTGAGTAAAATATTGAAATGCCGTTAAATGCACAAGAGTATATATATATATATATATATATATATATATTAAAAAAAGGATTAATTCAAATAATTTTTTAAATTTTTTAAATTTTTTAATATATATATTTGCTCTGTAATATTTTATTACATGGAGCTCTCTTCCTGTATCATTTTTTAATATTAAAATAAATTTTTAATATTAATTAGGATCGGGTTTTTTGGAATTTACCTTCCTGCTTTTTTCCCTTGGATTGAAGTATCTGAATTAAAATATATATATATATATATATATATATATATATATATATATATATGCATGCTCTGTTATAATAATGATAGTTGTATATTTTTTGTTTATATATATATATATATATATATATATATATATAGTCATCCGCTGACACATCTGTTTCGTTGTACCACAGCTCATCAGTACAATTAAACATCCGATTGCTTCTTGACAGGATTGAAACCCAACCGACCCTTCTCTCTCTGAGCTATGAGAATTCGGTAGAGAAAGGCGGACTTCAGCGGGTTATATACAATGTAAACACAAGCCAGTCTTTTGCTAATTTATATTTTGCCATTAAAATTTATTGTTGTTATTTTACTATAAAAATCTATGATAATGGTTTCATAATGTTTTGATCTCAGTTTTCGGGATTCATTATCTTCCCATAGATGGGCGCTTACAGGTGGTACCACAACGGCTTCGGGTGGACCGTGAAACAATAACAACTAAAAGGTCGTTCCACTCTCCAGCAAAACCTTGCTGAACTTAATGACTTTGTCCACAATATTTTTTCGAATATATATATATATATATATTTGACACGTTTCTATGACATCACAACATTTTTTTCTCTCTATAAATTTAGAGATGAGAAAGTAGTTCAGTACTGCAAAATAATATTAGTCCCCATATACTCATTTATGACAGTGAAATTTGGGAAATGCTCTAACAGCTGAAGATTAGTTTTAGCGTGTCAGCCTCCTACACTTAAGACTAGAAAGAGTTAGTTGACATTTCAGTGTTACATAATGAAAAATGGGATACTCGCATAAAATACTGAGATAAGATACGGGACATATCACGGCATTGCAAAACATCAATCTATCTCAATCGCAGTTGTTTTGGAAATCAACGATACATAAACATAAGATAGCCTAATGTGCATTGTGTGCCATACTATTCAGCGTATCTCGTGTGCGTGTTGTTGTCTTGGTGCATATGCGCGCGTTAAAACCGTTGAGAGAGTTTAAACCCCTTCGTTAAGTTATTCATCAAGAAGGAAAACTCTGCTATAATCCCTGCAATGCGAAAACATCCCATAATGTTGCCCGGCTCAAAATTTACCTCATGGAATCTTCTTATTCACAGTATTGAAATTGACTTAGTGCAACATTGTCCACTGCATCAAACATTATCTGCAGTAGCATTACTTGATAATGCAGCATCATTTTAGACACTAAATAGAAAACCTTATCCGTAAGGCCAAGTATCACAAAGGCTCAAAATAATATTGATGTAAATGACACGAACGGCTTTTGAACTTCAGATGAATGAATCTGACCTTGAATGTGTATTAAGGTATCGAGAACCTAAACCTAGTTGTCATCATAAACTGCTGCGATAAAACCAATAAATGTACCATTTAGATTTCTGATAACTCTTACTGATGCAGTGTTGTCTGATAAATCAGAACGGCTGTCTAATCTGCTAGATAAGAAGTTTCAACAATGTGATTACATTAAATAATGGGGAAAGATTCTCCGAGAGATCTAGTTTCATTACTCGCCCAGTTTCCCCTGAATGGCCCAGGAATTGATCTCGGAATTTCTATGCCAGGAAACGGTTTAACCCACGAGATTGCATCAATTCTGCCTATTGAACTAATTAAGTAGTTCGTAATGAAATTGTGATGGGCAGAAACAGGGCGATCACAAACTAATTAGCTTCAAATATAATGTTTAAACAAATTAAATTAAAATGAAGCAAATAAATTAAAAATATGTCTGAGGTAAACAAATCGTTTTTGTTCACATTGAAATACAAGAGAGCAAATATAAATATATCAAAAGAAAATTATTAGGGCTTTGCTTGATGTTTAGTCCTGTGTGGTCTAGCAGCTAAGACACATCAGATCTAACGAATCCCAGTGAATGAAGTTTCAAACAAGATTTCTCGATTATTCTGGCCAACATATGAAAACAAATATACTGCTTGATTAAGAAAACAGAGCATCGACTCAAATAAGAGAAAAACAAGCTATTAAACTGTTAGTTTTAAATATGCCCCTGATGATTGCATAACACATGAAACTACGAGTCGAGCCCTAAACGTAGGATCACACACACACACACACACACACACATATATATATATATATATATATATATATATATATATGTAGTAAGTAAAGAACGAGTAGGAATGTCTATTTCATCTATCATGTATCACATCAATAATTTTCATCAGTGATTATTTAAGAGAGTGGATTTAAACTTTTAGAGACACTATGTTGATTGCTGTTTGATTTAGTTGGTAAGATACCTGTCACGTGTAATAAAGCAAAAAATAATCATTTCAAATGTAGGAAAAAATATTCCTGTATATATGTGTGTGACCCACGCTTAATAAACCTATAGGTGTGTATTTTAAATTTTTGCGAAAAAATGCACGTGTCAAATGTCTTTAAACTATTGACAAATAACGTGTGCTTATATGACGGTAACTATGCGTGTGAATGACAAAACGGAATTAGTTTTCGTTTAAAATTGTTATGAAATAACCTATGTCAAGTGTCAAGTGTCAAGCAAAGAATGATTTTCTTTTTAAAAATAAAATATGCGAATAATAGAATCATCGTAATATATTTGTTTATCAGAATGAGTCTGTAACTTTAGTATGTGTGTGAATGTTAAAACAAAAATAATTATCATACACATACTAAAAAAATAAAACATAAATTTTTAAAAATAGGTATTTTGTTGTTTATCTAATATGATTATTCATTAATGTAATTTGATCAGAATCTCAGTTCCCTAAGGAAAATATGAATACGTGTATATATATATATATATATATATATATATATATATATATATATATATATTATCATCCGCAGACAGATCTGTTTCGCCGTGCCATAGCTCATCAGTACGGTTAGACTCCCATTGCTTTTTTACCCAGGATTGAATCCCGACTGAAATGGCGTCAGTCGGCGACTCTACCTCTGGGCTATGGGCGTTCGGTGGAAGTAGACAGACTTTTTAGCGCATATCATTATATCTATCAGAGTGAATTTTTCGCAAAAATTTAAAATAAACATCTATAGCTTATTAGACGTGGTCACTCACATATGAACAGGAATATTTTCCTACATTTAAAATGATTATCTTTTGCTTTATTACACGTGGCACATATCTGACCAATGAAATCAAACATCAATATATATAACCCAATACATATAAACCCCAATTCTAATCACCCGCCATCCATTATCAAGCATATTCCATCATCAGTAGAACGCCGCATTAACAGAAACTCATCCAGTAAAGAAATATTTGATAAGCACAAGATAATTTACGATGGAATCCTAAAGAAAGCGGATATCAATCATCACAAATTAGCTTTGTAGAAAAATTCAGGAGTTGAAAAAGCAAAAATAGAAACAGGAAAATCATATGTTATAACCCTCCTTTTAATCAATCAGTTAACTTCAAGATGGGACAAAAATCTCTTAAACTAATCGATAAATATTTTCCTAAAAATAACCCTCTAAGCAAAATCTTCCATAAAAATTTAATAAAACGAAGCTATAGCTGCTTCAATGATCTAGAAAAAATAATTGAAGTACATAACAGCAAAATATGAAAAGTACACAACAAAAATAACTCCAACACTAATACCAGTCCGCCCCATAATATCAACCTCTGTAACTGTAGAAACCCAAACCATTTCCACATGACCAATAAATTTGTAACGAACTCCCTGATATATATGTGTTCGATTTCATCCATGGACTATCCTAAAGATGAAAAAATATATATCGGAAATGCCATGAACTTATTTAAAAAGCGATTTTACAATCACCTCTCATCCTTCAATAACAAAGAAAAACACAACATGACGTCTCTCTCCAAATACTTTTCGAAGTTAAAAGACGAAATTAAAACGCCAAAAGTTAAATGGAAAATTATTAAACAAGCAAGAACAGCTAAATCTATAAAAGAACCATGTTTCCTTTGTCTTCAAGAAAAAATTGAAATCATTAAATATATGAATAGCAAAAAGCTTTTAAACCACAGGAATGAAACCACGGTAAACTGCAAGCACATTAAAGAACTAACCTTATAATCATGCTAAAAATTACCTATTCACCTATTACCTTAAATACAAACATTTAATCTTTCCTCCTACATAAAATTTGACTTATTACGCACCTATTACCTACTTACCTATTACCTTAAATTTTTAACATTAAATTTTACCTCTTACGCAATCGGTGATCTAATTAAAATTTAAAATTTAATAGAAAAAATCGGTTTCCAAACTATAATCTTATTAAAATTTAAAATTATATAAAACAAACCGATTCCCTAAATTCAGAATTAAGAGTAAATATACAAAATTAGATTATTAAAATACAAATACAAAAATATTCTGTACAAAATAAGCATCCCACCCCGTACCTGATTCTCTAAGAAATCCAAAGGATATAGTCAAGTCGCAAGATAATAAAAACTTAAATTCTAACAGTTAATGTTAAATCTATCAAAAAGAAAAAACCCACAGACACCCATTAATCAATTATCTCCACTACCCACACTACTTTCTTCAAAACTCTAACGGTCAATCCACAAGACTTATTCCCTTCTCACTAATCCCCACCAACCTCCCACACACAACTGACCAAATATAAAAAGAGGTTTTCCATTCCTGTCCACATCACCTGATGAGACATTGTTGTTTCAATGTCGAAACAAATGTACAATTGTAGGGGATATATAAAAAAAATTCTGTACATATTCTAAAATATTATAAATATATATAAGTCCGCAGACAGATCTGTTTCGCCGTGTCACAGCACATCAGCACGGTTAGACACCCGTTTGCTTCTAGCCAGGATCGAAAGCTCACCGAATTGACAACTGTCCTCGATTCTACCTCTGAGCTAATAGGCGCTCGGTATGAGAAGACGGATTTTAGCATGTTATATACAATGTAAACAAACGCCAGTAGATGAGAGTCTTCTATTTCATTATTGAATGAACTATGTGTAGATACGTAAGTAGCTACTGTTTTTTCAAATTCTCCATATATATATATATATATATATATATATATATATATATACGCATGTGTGTGTTTGTGTGTATGTGCAAATTGAAACCCTTCAGAAAAAGAAAAGCCTAGTATAGATATTGTATTGCTAAGTGCATTATATGATTAACTAGGTCCCACCGTTTTACAGTTAAACAGATAAGATGTAACCGTAAATTCTACTCCAACAGCTTCTTTTCTCGCGCTTTCTGCCTGTGGAACTCCCTTCCACAAGTCTGCTTTCCCGACAGCTACAATCTCTACGTGTTTAAATGTAGGGTCAATAGACACCTCCTATCACACTAACTCCCAATTATTCTCAGAACACTCTCATCTACCCAACCCTCATTCTCGGTATCCTTACCCGCCTATCACCCACCCTCTGACATTTCCTATATTTAACCATTCTCGGTATCCCTACCCGCCTATCTGCCACACTTTGACATTTCCTATATTTAATCATCCTTTCTCCACTCTATGTAGCCCCCTGCGCAGTAGTGGCAGTGACACGCCTTGCTCGGGGTGAAACGCTTATAAAAAAATAAATAAACGTTGGACATTACAAACATAAGTAATGCCTAACATGATGGCCTTTAGATTCCTGACTTTTGCTAATATGGCAAACAAATGCTTCGACAGGGTTAGCCAAAGTGTATAGTGTAGTCGTTGAACATGCATTTTCAATTTCTTGCCTAGGTGCCTATTATGCAATCTGTCGAAAAAATTCGTACTGCAGTCTATGACCTCATGCCAATTTGATAAAACGACGAAAGCTAAAGTTTTCCCTTTCCAAATGTGTTTATACATATACAGCCGATGATTGCATGAGCACGAAACTCCGAGTAGTAATTTAAACGTAGGATAATATAGTAAGTAAAGAACGGCCACAAAAATGTGTATTTAATCTTTCATGTTTCACTTAAATAATTTTCATCAGTTATTTGTTAAAATTACGGATTTTAAATTTTAGAGATACTATGTCGATTGAGGTTTGACTTCATTGGTCAGATACGTATCACGGGTAATAAAGCAATAGATAATCAGTTTAAATGTGGAAAAAAACGTATTCCGGTTTATATACTTGTGTGCACCGTTTAATAAAAGCAATAGGTGCTTATTTATTGTATGTCTGAGAAAATAATGCATTTGTCAAATGCTTTGTACATATATATATATATATATATATATATATATATATATATATATATATCTTGTTGAAGCATATCGACAAGTATTTTTTATTTAAACTTTATTATTTTTTATAAATTTCCGAATTAGTTTTTTTATATAAAATGGAACAGCAGAGTTTGAAAAAGTTAATTCATTTAATTGTTATGATCCTATGCAAGGCAATAAAGCTACTCGTGCACAAAAAGATACTTGGTGTGGAAGAAGTAGAAACAGAAACACAACTAATGTGATTGATCAAAATGTGTAATCAGGAGAACAGTAGAGAGCTATTAAGATTTTTGACAAAATTTGAAGATTAAATTTGGCTAGAAAGAATGGTACCGGAAGGGATTTCCTCAAGCGAAAATAACTAGAAATGAAATTGTAAGGTTATAATTTAAAATGACTTCTAGCCAGCTCAGTAAACAGCGTAACGTCACTTATATAAACTGAGAAAGAAAGATTTTGTCTTTACCTAAAAGGTATATTTTGAGGGACTTTGTATTTATATACAAAACTCTATTATGGTGTTCACATGACAGAAAATGAATTCCTTTTTTTCTGTTTTTGTTTTTTTGCGAGGACGTCCTCATATCTTGTGTTTAATAGTGTGTTAGAATAATGAAATCCTTTCGTATTGACATTCATTAAATATTAAAGAAGTCAATATTTTTGTTCGTTGGAAACGCTTAATATTCCACTTCTGATGTTTACTATTTGCATACTCTGCAGTTGGAAGCAGGTCAGCTGAATAAAATGTTACTCAACGAATAATTTGCATTTTGCTTTTGATATTAATTTTCTTCCTTCAATCCGAAAGCTTGATGTTCATAGTTAAAGATCCGATCCCGGATAAATTTGCAAGGACACGGAGGTGCACGGAGGCACACATATATTCCAACACGTAATTTAGGAAATCATACAGACAGTTTAATCATATTACGAACATTTTGATCGATTATTTGGGGAGAAGTAGATTTATAATATTTTACTGAGAAGAATACAACGAATTTACAGCTGCATCTATTACTGGAATTTTGGGCCGCTGTATCGCGTGAAAATGTTTTTCACGTCAGAATCCATCTTGAACATTTATAAATCTACCATTCATCCGTGCATTTATGTTACCATATCTACTAGGTATTCATCCTAACCCTCTCCACAAAATCAAAGAATTCTCTTCATTTTAATCGCTTCTGACTTGGCATGAGATTCTTCTCCCAACGACGCGTTGTTGCTTTCCTATGTTTTTTCTACAAATATGTTCATGGCAGCTGCTCCGATGTGTTTTTTCTCTGTTGCTTTGATTACATGCTACTAAATTTGCATCAAGGCCCCACCTTTAACTGCTGAAAAAGCTAAATTCAACGACCTCTTCTACTCCAGATGTTTTGTTATCGCTCTTCGCGCCTGTGAAACTCTCTTTTGTTTTCTTGTTTCCTTGAAAGTTACAATTTTCAGAAATTTAAATACAACGTCAGTTGCCATCTTCTACTTTCTTGCGTCCATCTTTTGTTCTTACCTCAATTCTCTCTATACCCAAAATTTTATATCATAATAACTCACTGTAAGTCCCTGCTTATTTGTGGCATGTCAGCCTTGCTTAGTGCGAAATGATTAAAAATAATAAAGTATACTGCTGAATGAATTTGGTGATTTGATTTGCTTTTAATCTTTGACTATATCGGGTTATAGGGAACCAAGGAACCGGAAGAAAATTCCAAAGGAGACAATTTCAAAGTAATTCTCATAATTTGACATTTGGTTGCTTTTAGTTATTTCAGTATTAAAACGTTGATACCGAGTTACCAATCTAATAGAACGTTCATTCTGTTTGCGTTGTCGAGCACTGTCAACAGGATCACGGAATAACGAAAATTAAACTAAAAGATATCTAACTTTTGATGCAATCTCTGATTTCCGATTAAATCTGCGGAGAGAAATGTGGCATAACCGTGTAATACCGAACTGACTGAAATGATTAAAAACCCTATGAGGTTGAGTAAAGATTATGACTGGATTTGCAATTAATCTTTGAATATAGTGCGGAATAGGGAGACAGGGAATCGGAAGAATCTTCTGGAGGAAGTTAGCCGCAAAATAACTATGACATATGATTGCATTTAGTTAGTTCAATATTAAAAGGAATAGATGGAGTTGCCAATCAGGTAGATTGCTTCAATAATTTTTTTTTTTTGCGTTATCGAGCACTGTCAATAAAGACATTAAATAAGGAAATTTAAACTTATTTATATCTAACTTTTAAACAACCATTTAGTCTCTTTTATCGCATGCAATGTACAGAGAGAAATGTATACCCATATGTTGTGAGTCTGAGGAGGATATTTCACCGTGCAGCACCAAAAGAAAATGTGTGAAAAGAAAATAACACGGGACGACGTTAGCTTTTTAATCGAAATTGGATAAGCAGAAGTTTTTTGGAAGCCTTTGATTGTTGTATTTGCAAAAAGTTACAAGTCATCAGAATGGAGAGTTTTTGCTTACTGGTCAAAGACAGGGGAAAGCAACGCTAGACATACTTGATGAGTTTCAGTAAGTGGATAACGGAGCAGGGTTAAAGAGTTATACAAAGCGAAAACGTGATAAGAACAATAAAGAATAGAGTCAAGAGGAGAGCCATGATTGTCTACGTCCAGAATGGACATGACACATAAAAAATAAGAAGAAAATAGAAAATGATACGATATGATAGGATTTGTTCAGAAACACACACACCGACACACACAGACACACAGACACACCGACACACACAGAGACACACACACACAAACATATATATATATATATATTTATATATATATATATATATAGGGTATGTCTGTCTGTCTGTCTGTGAGTTTGTGCGATTCCTATTCTAACGAACCCTACTTTTTCGGAACACTTAGTTGGATTTCAACCAAAATTTGGTCACTTGTCGATCATGACATTAACTTTGAAGTACGTAAAAATTTTTCGAATATATTTAGAGGGCACGGCAGAAATCACCGAAAAGCTTAGAATTTACGAACATTACTCCTCCGACACGCCTTTTGTAAATTCAGTTAAAATCGGGTAATTTGTACATAAAGTTCCGAACCTTTGATATACACAATGTTTTTTTTTTATCGAATCAATCTACAGGGTTCGTCTAAAATCAACGACAAACATAATATCGAGTGAACTTTTGTGCACTTTTATGAATTTCTCCAAGACGCTCACTCCAAGTCAACCAGAATCGAGTCTGGTAGATCAAGCTCAAATGTTTTGATATGCAAAAAATTTCAACTGACACAGATGTGGTACAATTAATGGAAAATGTTGCTTTTTGCAATCGTTTATTTCTTCCAAACGTTAATTGTATTCCACAAAAAAATGTTTTTTTTTTAACTTCGAACTTATCATATGCCATAACTTCCGTTTTCTACAAGGTGCTAACACCTTCCACGTTGAGGGGACAATGCATTCACTTCTGAGTTACAACATATTACAGGCTCTCGCAACGCCCGTTTTTCTAAAACAAAAAAGCATATACCTACTTCGAATTTTTAAGCTTCAAGGCAACCTCACACTGGAGTATTTGAAATTACCATTTCATCATTACCACTAAAAAACTACGCCCAAAGTCGGAATATACGGCTAGTATATATATATATATATATATATATATATATAT
The DNA here is from genome assembly GCA_037127315.1 of Ascarosepion bandense. Lineage (NCBI taxonomy): Eukaryota > Metazoa > Mollusca > Cephalopoda > Sepiida > Sepiidae > Ascarosepion > Ascarosepion bandense. The sequence continues at coordinate 8,640,371 of JBBBDQ010000222.1, read as the reverse complement.
ATATATATACTAGCTGTATATTCCGGCTTCGGGCGGGGTGTTTTAGTGGAAATGAGCATTGCTCATTAAGTAAAAATGAAATTTGAGCACTCTAGCTAGTAGGCGCGTAATATGATATGCGCTAAAAAGACTTCCTTCTCCCACCGAACGCCCCAGGGGTAGAGTCGCCGACTGACGCCAAATCGGGCGGGTTTCGGGCCTGGGTTATGTAGCAATCGGAGTCTAACCGTACTGATGAGCTGTGATACAGCGAAACAGATTTCTCTGCGGTTGACAATATATATATATATATATATATATATATATATATATATATATATATAAACAAGATGATCACCATTTACTTACAACACAAATTACAACCATCAGGTTGTAACTGCAAATGTAATTTCTTATCGCTCTTATGGCTTTACAGCGTTACTGATATAGTTTGCAGGTTGTAATTCCGGCGGTCGTATATATAAAGAAGAATTAAGAAATGCGGTTTGCCCCTACCGACTGATGTAATTGATGTGATTGAAAACTGGGTAGCAAGTAAATAGTTAACATTTCGTTCCTTGATAAATGGTTGGTTCTGCATAGACGGTTATTTCGATTGTGCCTTGTGCACATTTTTTAAATAACCGACTACTGGTCTGACCATTACCTTTTATTCCTATTTATATACATACAAACACACACACATATATATGTGTGTGTGTGTGTGTGTGTGTGTGTGTGTGTGTGTGTGTCTGTGTGTGTGTGTGTTTGTGTGTGTGTGTATGCATTAGTAGGTAATTATAGATTCACCACTGAATAAATATGATGTTTTTACATGAAGCAGTGCTTTCAGTGACATTTGTTCAGAAGCTAGACGGAGATGCAGAACGTAATTCTTTCGATACATTTCTATGGAAGTGATATGTTTTTAGCTCCATACGCCATTATGCTTTAAAATATTCACTGACATTGGCTTAAAACCGTGCATGTCATGCTCGTAAATATTAGCAAATAAAGCGCTGACCCACTTTTTGACATGAAACGGCGCTGAAGTAGAAACATTTATCAAGCATTTTTAGTTTCTTTTTTTTTATTGGACCAATTAGAGTGATTCAGCCTATATTCAGGATAAGTTATGTCACTCACGATTTGTAACGCGATCCGTTGTTTTAAAATTTCTACATGATCTGGCAATTGCTTTTTGCAAAAGAAAAAGGTAAGGATGTCAATATGATGTCTAGGCATTGTTAGTTTTATTAGGTACAAGAAATCCAGGTGGATTAGGCCTTGTCTATCCCAAAGTACGTGGAACATAATTTTACCCGCTGTCGACTGCCATATTTTTTTCTTTATGGACTATATTTATGTCCCCACTGTCACGAATGTCTTTCAAATTTTGACTTTTAAATCAGCGTCTTTTGAAGCTGTCTCTTCCAGCTTTGTACATATTCAGTAGATGTTTAACGATTTGTATCCTTTTTCATTGAGTACATTTGGTATAGACTTTGCATAAATATTGTGAGATCACAACAATGTCCATGTCATTTCAATAGCAATTAAAGAAAATTGAGCTGCGTACACTATTCTCTTGTTGAAACCTGTCGATTTGCATGGAAAAGCTGATCATGGACTGGCACTTTTAAAGCATCGTGGGGAACGTGGCTCGATAATCATGGTCGTCGACACTGATAAACATGATTGACGATATAAACATTCCTTATACGTTCTCCAAGCCGTTTAATTAAGAAAAAAGTATTCGACATTCATTCATCGAATATTCAGAGGCATTCTCTTTCGAAATTTATAAAATATTTCGATTTAGAACATTTTTCAGGGAAATAGGTTTCTCAAGGCTACTAACAATAACCTCCCTTTCCAATATTTCTTCTTATCCTTTTGTTTCATTATAGATCGAGTTATAAAAATGTATATGGATATGCGTTTTGACTCAGTGGATATAAGCTGGAAACGAGAAATTCAGAGTTCGAATTCTAGTCGAATTCGTTGAATTCACTTTCACGCATATACTCTTGGGAAACAGATTATTCCGTTTCTTCGCTCCATCTATGGAGCTGGAGGAAAGAGACTCATTAATACGTTTCTCGGGGATTAAATAACAGGAGAGATTGGGTTCTATAGTCTTGTTCGGCAACCAGTCTAACACAGAATGTCATGACAAACTACTGCTAGAAAACCTGCTTAGCCAAGCCTGTCTCTTCTGAGACATGATCGCCTACGATTGTATCCTTTATAGCATTTAACTGGTTTAAATTAATTGTGTAATTTTGGTAATTTTGTGTAATCGAACACACTATAATGTAAGACACAATTTTACTTGATAACACTCAGCTGCTGTAGATGTAAAAATAAAATATCCATTTTTCTCGGAGGAAGGCATCATCTATTTACATATCACAAATCGTCTCTAACGTCGCAGTCGGCTATCAAATAATAGGAATTACTATGTTCCGTGCAAATATCAATTTTTATCTTAATATATATATATATATATATATATATATATATGTATATATATATATATATATATATATATATATATATATATATATATATATGTGTGTGTGTGTGTACACTGACATGCCAAACTTTGCATGCTATCGTTTCCACAAATATATATTCTACTCCCACTTCTCCCAGGAACGTCCTACCAGCATAATTTGCTACTGCTACCAAAGAGAAGACTTGGATTTTTTCTATGACTTTCTATGTGACGTCGCTTGGGAAAACATGTTTTTCCTCCCCACTTAGAACTGGGCCTCTGAGACTTCCTCCTGGATGAAAACTGGCATCGATGCTTTCATATCGATCAAGAAATTCTATACTAAACCTCATTCGCTCTCATGGATATTTCCTTCCTGCTCAACCGCCATTGCGCAGAGAAATCACTAATTCCTGTTATATCCGATCCATGCGTCTGACCATAAAAAAAAAAACATATTTGCCTTCTGCTCGTTTTGAATGTAAGAGGATCTTGAATGATGCTAAGCTCTTGTTTGCTGAGAAAATGAAGCAGTGTATAGCAATCCGCAAGTTCGGCTCTAATTATTACTGGAAATTTGTGCTGAACAACAGAAAATCCTCCATTGCTTCTTTAGTCAATAAATTTGAAGTTCGGAATGTCTTTGATCGCAGATCTTCCTTCAACTCCACATTAGAATATCCGCACCTGAATCCCTTACTAGAACTCAGGCTCAACTGAGAGATATCTCCATAACTCTCTTTGGTCTCTAACGAAATTTCAAAACTTGACCTCCATAAGGTGTAGGGAGTCGACGGAATCCCTGTTATTATCTTGAAGAAAAGTGTCCATGAACTTTCCTCTGTTCTCTCTAAATTCTAATTACTGCCCTGCTATTTTTTGTTTTCGTGTTTGATACAAGTCCTCTCCTTGGTTCTTGTATTTACTAACTCAGGAGAACTCTCGGAGAACTCTCGGACCACTCTAATTATCGCCCTATCAGCATCCTACCATTTCTCAGTAAAGTGTTCGAAACGATCATCAATGCTGAAATAGTTCAACATCTCACCGCCCATAAAATATTCTTGGGCTTCCACCTTGACAGATCTTACTGCTGATATGCTAACGACCTTCACCGAGTACATAAGTACGTTAAGAACGGCAAAGCTGTAGCTGTTAGCGTGGATATATCCAAAGCATTTGATAGGGTCTGGCATGCTGGCTTTCTAGGTAAGGTACAGAGCTATGATATCACTAGACGCTTCCTTGGTTTGATCCAATCGTTTCTATCAAACTGCATAATGAAAATCATCTTAAACGAAGATGCCTCCAGATCCTAATACACGAACGTGAGTGTCCTTCCGAGCTCTATCCTAGATGCGACGCTCTCTCTGATCTCCATCAATATTATCCCTGATGTGATCGAATCCCCACAGAATATTTACGTTGAGGATAACTCCATTTACTCCTTCTTCAGTAAGAAAGCTGTCAAGGCGGACAAAGATAACCTCACCGCTTATCCTGAAAAGAATCTGTCTTGGACTGGAGTAAGAAATGACTGTAAGCTTTAATGCTTCCGAAACAAAGCTGCTGTATGTCATCCACTATAGACAGTTTCTTCTTCTCCCATTATCATGGATCAAGCTAGTCTTACTGAATGAAATACATTGCACCTCCTCGGTCTCGCTCTCTCTTCTGACCTCAAGTTGAACGATTAAATGAAATCAATAGCTAAATCAAGAAGATTGGAGCATTTTAAGCCAAAAATATTTTCTTGTCTGAATACATCTTGCACATATAAACATAAACCATCTGCTCATGCATTGAATACTGTTGCCATATCTGATCAGGAGACGCTGCTAAATATCACGGTGTCTTCTAGAAGATCCGGAGGATAATATGCAATGTAATCGATCCCGACTTGGCAGCTAAACTCCAGCCAATTTCTCACAGACACGAATATTTTTATGGCTTCTGCTCCGATGGCCTTAGCTCACTGGTGACTCCTCTACCAGAATTTACTCGAGCACGAAACTGGCACCAATTTCCCACACTTTTGCAGTTAAAACGAGCAACGAGACCGTCACTTCTACTGTATCAGCTTCTTTCTTTTTGTATACTTGCTACCCTGATAGCAACAATCTCTACGAGTTTAAATGCAATGTCAATTTCAATCTCTTAACCCCTTTGACTCCCATCTTTTTTTATGAATTTCCCAAAACACCCTGTATCTTGGACTTCTCCCTTTTCACTCAACTTTCAAAACTCTCTTCTCGCCAGTATTTCCATTTTGACTTTCTTCTAACATACCCTGTAACCGATTACTCTTCTTTTCTTTTTTTTTTATCTCCTCCAATGTAACCTTTCACTCTGCTCTTATGTAACCCACTAGTTGCAGTATTGCCTTGCTTAGGGTAAAATGATTTTAAAAAATATGTTAATGTACCATCTAAGAACTGAATATTCAGGGCGAACAACATATTAACGAACGAAATGTTTACCCTTTACTTGCTTCTTGTGTTCTGTCAGTAATGGCGAACAGCCTTTCTTGACGTTTCTTTATACACACGACCGCCGCAATACCCACTAAGGGAAGAAACAATCAAACCTAATGAGACTAATATATATATATATATATATATATATATATATATATATATATATATATTATAATCGTGTCGCGCAAGCAAGGCAGTTTACTGCCACTGTTGTGCAGTGGGTTACATAAAAGGAACGTTACGAGAAGGAGTGAGAAGTTGCTGGGGTTGTTAGGAAGAGAGTAGGACAAGGAAGAGAATACTAATGAGAATGGGGTGGATGGAGAAAAAAGCATGAGGGAGAGGATGTAAGTTAGTGAGAAAGGAGATGACTATTGACTTTGCATTTAAATTCTTGAAGATTATAGCTATCGGGAAAGCAAGTATGTGGAAGGGAATTCCACAGGCGGGAAGTGCGAAGAAGAAGCTGATGGAGTAGAATTTGTGTTTACAATTTATTGGTTTCACAGTAAATGGGTGGGACTTAGTTGCTAATCTTGTGGCTCGAGTAAATTCATATATAGGGGGTACCAGTGAGATAAGTTCATCGGAGCAGAAGCAATGAAAATATTTGTAGAAGAGACACAGAGAAGCCATCGGTGAGAAAGCGACTGTATCCTAGCTGCCAAGTCGGGATCGATCACATTACAGATTCTCCATTGGATTTGGTCGAGGACACCTAAGTGGATAGCAGAAGCACCCGACCGGATATGGCAGCAATGTTCAATGCACGGGCGGATGGTAGATTTGTATATGTGCAGGATTGTTTCGGACGGGAAAAAACTTCCTGTCCCTACACAGAAAACAGACTTTCTTAGCAGCGAATTTAGTTTTGGATTTTATATAGTTATTCCACTTGGCTTCTGATGTGTGAGTTAATCCGAGGAAATGCAGTGTTTTACTTTCAGGGAGAGAAGCCTGATCCATGGTAATGGGCGGGAGAAACTATTGTCTGTGGTGGTCATTAGATGGCAGCTTTGTTTTGGAAGCATTAAAATTTACCAGCCATTTTTTACCCGAGTTCATCACGGATTGGAAGTCATTTTCAAGCTCAGTAGCGAAGTTTGCTATTTTAGCCTCGGTAGACTTTTGATCTAGACGAGAGTAAACCGTAGTGTCGTCTGCATATATGCCTACTTGAGATCTTATTATTGAAACCTAGATAGCAAGCAATTGGTCAACATTTCGTGAACATACATATAATATCATATTTAGTGAACATTATGATATGAGAGAAATATATTAAAAATTTGACTTATTTACAACCCACATCATTTCATCTTAACCCTAGGAAACGGTCATTTGAATTACACAAAACCCCGAAATAGCAATTCTAAGATCAGCAACCAAATTTCTTATCTTACACTCTAAATTTTATTTAGAAATTTTGAAAATAAATTAGTAGTTTTTCAATATTAGAGACGTAACCACCACTTCCTTAACAATAGAAGATAGACACGGGAAGACAAAATAAATACGAAACAACTTCAAATGCCTGGAATTATCAAATAAATGTTTACAATGTAAATACACTTATACAATTATACACCTACGTTCCATGATCTAAAAGACCGATCTCGGGATACAAAATAGATTTACATTGGGACAACTATTTAAACTTTAAATTCATTTGTAATACACAGGAACAAGGGTGTAAATAAAATTGATTTTACTAATGCCACCCAAATTATAAAAGAATATGTCGAGTGTGTACAAATAAAATTCTTACCAATTATATGCGCACTAAAAGAATATAAAGTATATTTATCACGATCGGTGTTGACCTAAAACCTCTTCAAATCAATATGCGCACAATATCTCAATGTAAATAAGGCTTACTCGACACAGACACAGAGACGCACACACACAGACACACAGGCACACAATATATATATATATATATATATATATATATATATATATATATATATATATAAAACTAATAATCAGAAATCCGTTATAAAATATTTCTCTGTTAAATAAAGGAATTTAACACTGTGTTCTCTCTCTTTTGGAATTTACCCGGATTACATACCAAGTGTACTAAACTATATATATATATATATATATATATATATATATATATATATATATTAACATCAAAATACTGCATAAACAACTAGAATGATGACACATTACACATATAAATCAAACGCTATTCAACTTCTGCTCAACCAATGAAAACCAACTAAGAAAATGCAAAAATACTAGATACCATTTTCTCCACATGTCATTCTGTGATAATGGATTAATGGAAAGCAAAACATATTACATATATGAAAGCTTTCTATTTCATTGTTCTCCTATTATTCTGTTGAAATTAAATCAATATTTATTCCAATTCACACACACACACACACACACACACACACACACACACACTATATATATATATATATATATATATATATATATATATATATATATATCGTTTCACCCCATGCAAGTCACTGGTAGGCAGGGGCTACATGAGCCGAGACCGAAGACAACGGGGAAATGGTTACAGAGAGTACTGGAGAATGTATAAGAGAAGGATGAAAATGTTGGTGCGAAGAGTGATAAAAAGAGTATCGTGAAAAGTATAGGAGTGAAAGTGACAAGCGAGGGCAATTGACGTTGCGTTTAAACTCAATTGGAGATTATAGTTATCAGGGAATCAAGTATACGGAAGGGAGTTCCACATACAGGAAGTGCGAGAAAAAAGCTAATACAGTAGAAGTAACAGCTGCAGTTGACTATTTTAACTGTAAAAGCGTGGGACCACGTTTCTAGTCTAGTAGCTCTTAAACGTTCGTGTGGGGAGTGCTCCAGGTAGCTAAAACCGTTGAAGCAGAGGCCGTGAAAATGTTTGTAGAAGAAAGAGAAGGAAACAACATTTCATCAGTGATAAAATGACTGGATTTGATATGCCAGACCAGGATCGATCATATTGCAGATATGCCTTTTGATTTTGTCGAGAACTCCGAGATGAATAGCAGGGCCACCTGACCAGATATGAAAAAATTATTCAGTGCATTAGCGGATGGTAGATATGTGCAAGACGGATTCAGATGAGAAAAACCTCCTGATCCGACACACTGACCCGATCATCATAGCAGTAGATTTACCTATATATATATATATATATAATAAAAATACCACAAAATTAAGCTATGAATGTTGCAATAATCTAGAAAAAATAATCAAAATGCATAACACCAAAATATTAAAAAGACGCAGCAAAAATAAATCCAACACTAATACAAGTCCGTCTCATGATAACAACCTCTGTAACTGTAGAAACCCCAAATAATGCCCCAACTAATGCCCCATGACCAATAACTGTCTGACGAAATCTCTGATATATATGTGTCGCTTCATCCATAGAAAATCCTAAAGATGAAAAAATATATATTGGGAATACCATGAACGTAATTAAAAAGCGATTTTACAATCACCTCTCATCCTTCAATAACAAAGAAAAACAAAACATGACATCTCTCTCCAAATACCTTTGGAATATAAAAGACGAAAATAAAACACCTAAGGTCAAATGGAAAATCCTCAACCAAGCAATAACAGCAAAATCTATAAAAGAACCATGTTTTCTTTGCCTTCAAGAAAAAATAGAGATCTTAAATATATAAATAGTACCAAGCTTTTAAATCAGAGGCTCGAAACCCCAGTAAACTGCAAGCACATTATGGACCTAACCCTACAATCCTGCTAGGGAATATTAGAAGATTTATTAGATATTCTTATTATAAAAGATTCAAAATGCTATCGAAAAAATCGATACAAAGAAACCTTAAAGGAGGGTCTAATACCCACAAAAACATCTAAATAAATAAAACGTAAAATTAAAGAAATAAACAAGCTCCCAAACCATTACTAAAGTCTACAGCAATCACCTTACTTCCCACAATAACCTTACTTAAATACAAAAATAATCCGTACTGGGAAAATGAAAATTAAACGAAACAAATGGCTCCCAAACTCGAAAAAGAACCAAAATTCCTATATTCAAAATTAAGATGAAATATACTATTTCACAATAATTATATCATGCACAAAAATAGACTGTAAGCACATTGAAGATCTAACCCAATAATCATGCTAAAGAATACTGGAAATTTGAGTAGATATTTTTATTATAAAAGATAAAAATGCTATAGAAAAAATCGATCTAATAAATCCTTAAAATAAGATCTAATACCCACAAAAATTTCTAAATAAATAGAATATATAAAAGATTAAAAGAAATAAATAGGATTCCAAACAATAATTTATAGAAAAAATAAAAAGATTAAAAGAAAAAACCGATCCTCTAAACTCAAAATTAAGATTAAATATACAACTTTATATAAAAAACTGATAAAAAGCAAATTTGCATTTACTTCCTCATAAATACAAGTTTAGATTTCTTGAAATAACTTCGCCTAAATACAATAATACTCCAAACTTGAATATAAAATAAAAAAATATAAAAAAAAACCCTAACCTCGCTAAAATAAAAATAGAAAAAACAAAAATAAAATAAAAAAATATTCCGTACCGGAAAAATCAAAAAGCACCCCACCCCTATCACGTCTATCTAAGGAACCCCAAAGAGAAAACCTAGCCACAAGATCAAAGTGAATACAGAAAATAGGTCTGCTAACAACAGACATCAATTACTCAAACGCTAGACAACCATAAAGCCGTCCTAAAAATTCTTAAGGTCAACAAACAAGATAAGTTCCTAAATCACACACAAAACCCCCCCACACAAACACATAAACTCAATAAGTAATCAAACACATTCACACGCCACTTTCTTCGAAATTCTAACCAAAAGAGATACCCGACCGATAAAAACGTACATTCCAACAGATAATACCATTAATCAACAATTTCGCACTTACACACCAAGTTCTTCAAAAGTCTAACGGTCAAAACGCAAGACACATTCCCTTAATTATCAATAAACCCAACCTAACCCACAACAAAAACGAACCAAATATAAATAGAGGATGATTCCGACTCTTGCTCTTTCCTCCTGAGGAAATGATGGAAATCCAATATTGAAACAAACATAGGATTGTAGAGAAGAAGACATATATAGAAAAATTATGTATATGTTCTAAAACATAATATATATATATATATATATATATAATTTATTTGTTTAAACATTATTTTTACTGAATACCCTATTAGAGTAGATGGTTCTTTTTTTATGCCGACACAAGTGCAATTTTTTACATCTTCTGGACTGAATAATAGACAAAACGTTTGGATCCCCTAGGGGAAACCGTCATTGGATCTTTCGTGTCTTAAAAACTTGATCCCGTAGGACTAACGGTCAAAGAACCTGTTTTCGTATCCTAATTTCTCGATTATTCAGGTCAGTAGATATGAATAAATATAGAATTTGATTATAAAAATATAATAATGCATGTATACAAACACGTCTATGAAATAAAATAATGTTTAAAGAATTAATTTGAAATGTATCTGAGTTAATCCATTTCATAACGGATTTCCTAAAAAATGTTGTAAATAAATTGTCATTATTTACCTCAAAATACGAAAACAGACCAGCTATGAATATTCGAAAAACGCGAAAACGTGTCTTTAAAAGTACTATTCGTACTTTGTTTGACCGTTATTTTCACTTTTATTACGCTTCTTTAGATCTCTGTTTAACGATAAGAAATGAAAAAAAGATTTTATTTTAAACAGAGAGACCGTATAGTGAAATGTTGTTTAAAGTTTGATTCTTATATGTCAGATACATGTCACGTGTATTAAAGCAATGTATTTTTTTTTAAATGTAATTAAATGGATGAATTTCTATACATGTTCATAAGAAAATCTCGGGATAATTCAATATATTGTTCTACAAATGGTAATATAATATTTAGAAATAAATTCTACAAAACATTCCAACCACTAAAATTTATAATATTCAATATTTAAAAATAGATAATGTAATATTACGATATATTATTTTTATTATTTCTTTATACTAATTAATTATAGTTTAATATACAAATAATTCATACAAACTAATAGTATATTACATTGTGGTGATACCGACCGAAAAAAAACCATGAACCTGATGTGTGCCCTCTCACAACTAAAAAGAAAATGAATAAAAATCGTCCTGCGTATCTGAGGTTGCGCAGATGTTCCGGTTGAAACAGAAAAATTAATCAAAGATCAAATTACCAATTTTATTTACCAGCCAATGGGAAGTCCGAAACCAAATACAAGGATGCAATTAGAAACTAGCTGTTTTGATCCAAAATACCGATATAAAAAGCAAGACACAAACGCTTTGTCAGACAGAAGGACGACAGGAGAAGAGTGTAATTAGTTTCTCTCTTGACCCAAGTCGAGCGGTTACTATGTTGATCTCTTCCTTTCTCCCTGTTCACAAAAAGTACTAACCGACCTTTTCAAAGACATTCCACACATACCAACTTACTGACCTTAGAATCGGCAGCTTCAAAATGAACATTCAATCATATAACTCTGCTTCCACATTCTTTTATCTCTTTCAGCTCTTCATTATTTTTCCAGTAACTCTCTCTAAATTCCGTTGAACTTTTATTTCAAGTATTACTTTATATGTAAAACATTAATTTAAATGTATATATGTATAAATGTTATTTTATACTCTAATTGCCTTTCTTGAATTTATAATCATTTTGCAAATTATAGTTGGCTATCTTCCCACAAGGCCAAATTCCGTTAACTTGCTACGGAATACTAATACAACTAGAAAAGGAATAAGAGATCCCCGCTATAACATACAAATTAATTCAGTGAAAGTTTTCGAAAAGTTTTATTGCATTCAAATTTATTTAATTATTTCTATAAAAAAATCGATGTTAGCTACATATATGAAACTTGAATACGTTAAAAATTTAAACGAAAATGTATTTTCTTTTATCAGACACACATTCAGGGACGTTCTTCTTCTTGTATGTACCGTGTCTCTTCAGGACGTAGGCGATCATGCCTTTCCACGTCTCCCTATCCCTGGTAGATCTTAGCATAATTTCTTCTGTTACTCCACCCAAACCCCGCTCTGTGATCCACCTGCACAGACCCTTCAAATATGTTATCCACCGCTTTCTCTTGTCTCTTGTTTCCTCTTTATGATCTGGTATCAGGTTCTCCAAGGTTTCTTGCCTCATTACTTCTCCCAAGAACTTCTGGCTGTCCTTTTCTGATGCTCAGTATAAATTTCCTTTTCGTTTCCATCATTCCGCAAACCTTATCATTGCTCACATGCTCGATCCATGATATTCGCAGCATCCTTCTGTAGAACTACATTTCAGTTACTTCAAGTTATTCATTCATTTTTGATGATATTGTCTAGCATTCACTGCCATATTAAAAGACAAACATCACATCCAGTTCTCTCTTTTTTTCTAGTGAACACGAATGTTACCGACTAATAAACACATGCATTAATACATTTAACAACCAAAGATTCACAAACACACAGGAACTCACCCACGTACGCACACACACACACACATAGATGTCACAGTAAGTATTTGTCACTTAAAATGAGCATGTTCATGCCAACTTCAAAGTTTTATGAGCACACTGTTATGATGTATTAATTCATGGCTGGGTTATATATATATATATATATATATATATATATATATATATATATATATATATATATATAATTATTACAAGAAAGTGGATAAACAGGTACATTTAAACCAACATTTCATGCATTTACTTTTATAAAGAGTGCTTGATACAGAGTAGAGTTAATATTGTTATTTTGTTATCATACTGGTTTATAAAAGCATAATATCGCTACACAAAATTTTCATGTTTCAAAACAATATTGTTCTTCTTCAGGTGATATGTGAATTGTGAAAATGAATAAATCATTTCCACCATTAACATATAACCTGAAGAAGAACAATATTGTTTTAAAGCATGAAAAATCTGTGTCGTGAAATTATGCTTTTTAATTACAAAATTACTCTCTCTCTCTCTCTCTCTCTCTCTCTCTATATATATATATATATATATATATATATATGTATGTATGTATAACACATACATGTATATATGAAGTAATTTATATTTCCTTTAACTCATACATTTACTGAATAATGAACATATATTTCGCTGATATTTATCGATTTTTGGAAAAGAAAAGAACGTACAAGTTTAATTGTTAAACATAAAAAATTCAGTACTTCGTCAGATATCGACTCTCGTATTTATTCGAACGAAAAACAAAAAAGAAGGAATAATTAAACTGTTCCGTTTGTCATGAAATAATTGAATGCTGGAATAGCATCGGAGAAAAGAAAGATCAGAGTGAATGAAAACAAAAAGAGAAATGGGAGTAATAAATGGAGCAAAGCCATGGAGGTGCATATTGATTTAGACAAGTTGACAACGAAGGAATAGTCGCATCTCTTTCGTAAATGTCTTAATACATTTATTGGTCTCAGTCGAATATTTGCTTTCAGGCCACAAAGTAGCATTACGACTAATCCAACTGTTCACCGCCGTCAACTTCAACAAGGAAGCACACTATCTAATCACCCAAGATTACGAGAAATGGGCGTTTACGCATGCGTGATCTGAATGCTGTAATAGACTTATTCCGCCTCTACTTTAACTCCTCATCCATGCGTCGACTTGCAGCTCAGGTAACAGCTTAAGATAAACAGTCGATTGTATACAGTTCCACCCCAAAATCTACTGATTTTCAGAAACAAACAATTCTTCTTCTTCTTCTTCTTCTTCTTCTTCTTCTTCTTCTTTTTCTTCTTCTTCATCATCATCATCATCCTTGAATGTTGCAATTTTTGATTATTCTAAATTGATTTTATTCTCCTTTCTCTTCTTTTATTTTCCGTCTTCTCTATGTTTTTTTACTACTTCCTACTCCTTTATTTCAATCATTTTTCATTTTATTTTTTCTCCTTTTTATCTTGTGTTTTCTTCTATTTTTCTTTTCTACATTTTCTTCTATTTTTCTTTCACTTTCTCATCTATTTTATTTAATTACTTTCTTTTTTTCTTTGTAATCTCTCGTATTTTCTTTTATTTTTCGCTTCTATATTTTCTCCTATTTTTCTTCCTCTTCTATTTTTCTATATTCTTTTTTTCTTCTTCCTCTTCTCCTATTTTACATATTCTTTTTTCTTCTTTCTTTAATCTTTTATTTTTATTTTTTCTATGTTTTTATTTTTATTTTCTTATTCTTCCTCTACTTCTATTTTACCCATTGTTTCCTTTTTGAATTTTTCTTCAGCTAATCGTGTATTTTTTATTTGTTTATCTTCCTCTTTGTATATTTTTTACTTCTTCTTTTTTATTTACTACTTTTTTACCCTTGAATTTTCACCTGTTTCTTTTGTATTTATCTAGATTTACCTCTTCGATTTTTTATCTTCTTCCTCATCAATCAAACCTATTTTTTATTCGTGCTTTAAATATTGTATTATCTTTAAATTTTACAATTTGTTAATTCTTTTGTTTTACTTATTCACATTTTCTAATTTTTTATTCCTTTCTTTTCGTTTTCTTTTACTTTTAATGTTGCATTTTCCTTTTTTTCATATCCTTCTATCTTTACTTATTCTATTTGACTATTTCTTCTTCCTTTCTATTTTATTTTTCCTTTCTTTTTTCATTTTCATTTAATGATGTATTTTTCTTTAGTCTTCTATATTTTATACTCTTTTTCGACTTTTACTATTTTACTCATTTTTCTATTTTTCTAATTTTTGTCTACTACATTTTCTTCCATTTTTCCTATTTTACGTCTTCTATATTATTTATTCTTTAATTTTTCATTTCTTTTTCCTTTTCATTTATTGTACTCTTCGTCTATATTTTCTTATTTTATTTTCGTTTGTATTAATTTTTTCTTTTTTAATAATTTTTCGATCATTAAGATTGTATTTTCTTCTATTTTTCTTCTTCTGTATTTTGTTCTAGTTTTTTTCATTTTTCTATTTTTCTCGTTTACACTCCTCCTTTTTAATTATTTATTTTTATTTTTCTGTTCTTTTTTAATCTTGTTTTCTTCTATTTGTCGTCTCTTCTATATTTCTTCTTCTTTCTCCCCTTATATTTGTTTTTTTCTTTTTACTGTTCCTTTTCACTGGTATTCTCTTCATTTTTTGGTTTTCTTTTACATTGTCATCTTATAATATTATTTTTCTGCGTGCCAACAGCAATTATGTCGTTTGATGTATAATGACTTATTTTTCTAATATTTGAATTTATTATATATCAATATTTTGTGGGGATTGAGCAATTACGTATATCATTGCTACTGAAAAATTATTTCTAACAAAAAATATGCGAGCCCTTTTATTTAAATTTATTTTTAATGAGTTTAACCCATGAATGCAATAGCGCATAGGATTACTGAGTGATAGAAAATATGATATTTTTTAAGACAGAGGACAATAAAAAAAGATAGGATTTTAGGAAGCAGAAAATAAACATAGGCATCGCATTTAAATTTTTGAGCATCAAATGCAATGGGAATTATATTGCTGCATGATTATTCTACAAACTACAGGTGTGAGAGAAGAAAAAAGAGACAGTAACTTTACATTTTAACAGTAAATTTATGAAACCCTGCTGCCAAAACATATACTGCAGTTAAATTTATAAACTCTAAGACATAAAAGTAATCAAGTATCTCTACTGGTTGCAAACTGCCCGCATACGACCAGGTAACGATTTCAGAAGATTTACCAAAATAGAAATGGGCGCAAGACAAGGATGTATTTGACTGGTCCCCACCTCTTTGGCTAAGAAGCTTTATACACAGACTGCAAGATTCATATTCCTCAAAACTATCAAAAGCAGAAACTTACTCAGAGAAAAAATGTTTTTAACATGTGACAATGCGAACTCCACAAAACCATGAGTTTAATAAGCCATACAAAAAAAGCTGATCGTCCGAATCCTGATGAAATGAGAGAGAAGCAGAATCAAACAAGAAATAGGCCAAGAACAGTGCGGTTTTGTCAACGACACTGGAACAAGGAACACCATATTTATGATTAGGATGCTCTCTTAAACAGATGAAGAAGGACTTGTACCTATGTCTTATCGAGTATGCAACGGCATTTGACAAAATACGCCAATTGATAGGAGATGCTTGGCAGCCTAGACATATTTGGGAAAGATCTAAAAGTAATCAAGAATCTCTACTGGCAGCAAACTGCCTGCATACGGACAGGTAACGAGTTGAGCAGATTTACAAAGCTAGAAAGAGGCGTAAGACAAGAATGTATCTTTTCACCTTTAATTGACCCCCACCTCCTTGATCAAGGAGCTTTGTACTCAGACTGCAAGGTTCATATTCCTCAAAACAATCAAAAGCAGAAACTTACTCAGAGAAAAATTGTTTTAACATATATGTCAATGCCAACCTCACAAACACATCACATTAATGAACCATATAAAAATATTGATCGTTCGAATCCTGAGGAATTGAGAGAGAAGCAGAATCAAACCAGAAATATGCCGAGAACAGTGCGGTTTTGTCAAAGAGACTGGAACAAGGAACACCATATTTATGATCAGGATGCTCTTGAAACCGATGAAGAAGGACTTGTACCTATGTCTCATCGATTAGGCAAAGGCGTTTGACAAAATACGCCACAAAGTATTGATGGAGATTCTATGCAGCCTAGACATATTTGGGAAAGATCTAAAAGTAATCAAGAATCTCTACTGGCAGCAAACTGCCTGCATACGGAGAGGTAAGGAGTTTAGCAGATTTACAAAGATAGAAAGGGGCGAAAGACAAGGATGTGTCTTTTCAACGGTTCAACTTGTACAGCGAGAATATTTTGAGAAATCTAGATGCTATTCCAGGATTTGTAATCGGATGCCGTTAATTTTAACAACATAAGATACGCCGAAGATACAGTGCTGATTGAGAGACACGACGAGGAAACTACAAGACCTTCTACAGAAGGTAGCTGTATAGAGTGACAAGAAAGGACTACAAATAAAATGCAAGAAAACTGAATGCATGGTCATCAGTAAAAAGAGCAACCGAAAATACCAAATAGAGGTGGGGGATACTAGAATAAAGCAATTACAAAAATGTAACTACTTAGGAAGAGAGTACTAGAATGCTATGTGATGTCAGTTCTTTATTACGTTAGTGAATGTTGGACAATATCATCGAAGATGATGGAAAAACTTGAAACAGCGGAAATGTGGTTCTACAGAAGGATGCTTCAGGTATCATGGACCGAGCAACGAGGGGGTGTTTTAAAGAATGGCAACGAAATGAAAATTAATAATGATCATCAGGAAGAGACAACTGAAGGTCCTGGGGTATGCAATGAGGGAGAAGGGCTTAGAAAACCTGATACTGACAGGCCAGATAGAGGGAAAAAGAGACAGAGGATAGCAACGGATAACATATTTGAATGGCCTTAGCAGGTGGATGACGGAACGGGGGTTACGTGGTGTAAAAGTTGAAAGCGTGCTGATAGCCACCAAGGATAAAAAGACATACAGACTACAATCGTCAACGTCCAGAAAGGACAGGCCATATAGAAGAAGAAGAATAAAGAGAACATTTGATTGTAGCAATTACCATAGAAGTGTTTATAGAAAAGGCAGAGGGAACCTACAGAGAAGTTGAAAAGTAACTGAAGCAGAGATGTTTATTCTAACCAATTATAATGTTTTTAATCGTATCACCCCGAGCAAGGCGGTAATGCCACTGATGTGCAGAGGGCTACATAACTATAGAAATATTAATTAGAAGAGAGTGAAGAGGAAGACGAACCAGTTAGAAAGGAGCAATAGAAGTATGGGAATGTAGGTGTGATGACAGTTTCAAAGGTGAAGAGAAAGAAAAGGATATATCGGGGTGGGTAAAGAACTAGAGTCAAGTGGTTATTAGATGAGTATTGACATTGCATTTACATTACAGGAGGTTGTAGCCGTCAGGAAAGCAAGAATATGGGAGCGAGTTCCACAGGCGGGAAATGTGAGAGAATAAGCTCTAGGAGTAGAATTGTCATCTGCATTTGGCTAACCTAACTGTGAATGGGTGGGACCCAGTTGCCAATCTGGTTGCACGAGTAAACACTGGTTGAGGAGGCACCAGAGACTTAAGTTCATTCGAGCAGAAGCCATGGAAGTATTTATAGAACAGACAAAGGGAGACGACATTTCGATGATGGGGAAGTGGCTGTAGTCGAGCCGCCAAGTCAGTACCTATCACATTACTCCCTTGGAGCCTGTCGAGAACACAGTGATGAACGGCAGGGGCGCATGACCATATATGGCAGCAGTATTCCATGCACGGACGAATGGTTGATTTGTATATATGCAGGATGGATTCAGGTGGAAAGAACATTCTAGCCCGACACAGTGACTCAACCTTCTTAGCAGTGAATTTATCTATGGGCTCGATGTAGTGGTTCCATTTGAGATCAGAAGAGAGGGTAAGGCCGAGGTGGTGCAGTGTATTGCTCTCAGGGAGAATCTCTTTGTCCATGCTTATGGGAGGCAGCAGTGGTTACACTGCAGATTCTTTCAGGAAGTACATCAATAATATCTATATACTCAGAAAAAGCATCAAAGCCGTTGCGACAGCAACATTCAAATTGTGGACGAATGACCGACATATAAATACAACGCTTGCCAAGTATCATGGTCACAAAAGTAAAGCCAAAATTTACATTTTTCTTGTCAGATTCAACGACTAATTTGAGAATAACTTCAAAAATTAATAGAAGTGATGTAAAATTAAAACTTTTTTGCGTTTATTAAGAAAAATGTTTGATACTGACAAATTATTCTCAATAAAAATACCCAACAATACGTAACAGCAAAGCGTTTCACGGCCATCATTTTGCAAAATTTTGTAAATTCAATTTGGCATTGTCGACATAACCATCTGCAAAAGGCCGGCTGGAATGTTATTTCGAATGGGAAAGATGGCTTTACAGCGATCCACCTGCAACCATTTTCTGTGGCGTTCACACGGACGAACACGTGAATGTTCCAAAGAATGACATTCTTCCCTAGAAAAAATTTTCCTTCGTTCATCATGGACAATATCAATCTCCTGATGATAATTCTAGGCATTTCTACACAAAGGTTTTTATACTGCAAGGAAAATATATTACGAGATAACAAAACTATCAAAGTAGATACCGCGTTTCGAAATTTTCTATTTATCCATCTATCTGCTTTTCATTCTTTTTTTTAAATAGGGCTTCATGCATGTTAGAAATGGGGATCATTTACGCCTCCTCCTGCTCGCTTATTTTTCTCTTCCTATTTATTCTGATCTTGTATAATTGGAGCTACTTTTTCTACCGTATGCCTGAAGAAACATCGCTCGCGTTTGAAACCCGGCTAGCTAACTCTGTCAACATATCCGCATTTTGTTAAATCTTGCTCTCTCTCTCTCTCACACACACACACACTCACTCTCTCTCTCTCTATCTCTCTCTCTCTCTCTATATATATATATATATATATATATACATATGTAAATAAGAAAATGAAAAAAAATCCCACCCTTTTACAGTTAAACAAATAAGATGTAACCGTAAATTCTACTCCATCAGCTTCTTTTCTCGCGCTTCCCGCCTGTGGAACTCCCTTCCACAACTCTGCTTTCCCGACAGTTACAATCTCCAGGTGTTTAAATGTAGGGTCAATAGACACCTCCTATCACACTAACTTCCAATTATTCTCAGAACACTCTCATCTACCCAACCCTCATTCTCGGTATCCTTACCCGCCTATCACCCACACTCTGACATTTCCTATATTTAATCATCCTTTCTCCACTCTACGTAGCCCCCTGCGCAGTAGCGGCAGTGGCATGCCTTGCTCGGGGTGAAACGCTTATAAAAAAAAAATGATGAAAACTGTTCTTAATCTAACATGTTTCATTTTAAGAAGCTTCTTCAGAGATTCTTTAAAGACCAATTATTAAAGAATCTCTGAGAAATCTTGCTAAAATGAAACAAGTTAGATGAAAGGCACTTTTTTCCTATTTGTTCTTTACTTATTCTGTTCATCTTGTCGGATTCCGATCCATATATTCAACTTATGTATATATATATCACAGAAATCTAATAATTAGGCTAAAATGGTTTCAAACTTTCGGTATCGTCAAGATTCATATATTGAAACATATCACTAGGTTGTACTGAAAACGATTTTAGAAAACTCTGATATAATCACAAATTTACATTCAAACCGGAAATCCCTAAGAATTGTACCAAACAATCAAACTACATGTGAAAATTAAAAGAAAAAAATAATTATCATGTAATATATTTAAAAGAGCCAAAACTTGCAACAGTGGTGATGCCTGCAGATTACCCAAACAACATTAAATTAGAAGAGTTATACTGACTTCGACGTTTCGTGAGGAGAGAGGACATTAAACTTTAAAGTATTTATACCATTAATCCTCTATTTCAATATCGAGAACTTTACGACAAAAACATGCTTGCCACATATCTTTTTATTAGTAAACGATTGAAAAAAACATTTTGAAATTGAGCATCATCACAACTCAAAACTATGAATATAGTCAACTGCAAAGAGTCCTGTTTCGTGGTGTCACTGCTCATCAGTACGGGTAGATATCTGATTACATTTTTCTTAAATCATTTCACCCCGAGCAAGGCAGAAATGCCACTGATGAGCGGGGGGCTGTAAAAAGATTAATTAAAAAGAGTGAGGAGTACAAACTAGTTAGAACGGAGCAATAGAAAGCTGAGAATGCAGGTGCGATATGAGATACATAGGTGGAGAGAAAGGGAAGGATATACGGGTGTGGGGAGAGAGCTAGAGTCCAGTGGTTAATAGATGACTATTGACTTTGCATTTAAATTTCTGGAGGTTGTAGCCGTCAGGAAAGCAAGAATATGGGAGCGAGTTCCACAGGCGGGAAATGCGAGAGTAGAATTGTCGTCTGCGTTTGACTAACATGACTGTGAATGGGTGGGACCCAGTTGCCAGTCTGGTTGCACGAGTAAACAGCTGTTGAGGAGGCACCAGTGACTTAAGTTCGTTCGAGCAGAAGCCATGAAAACATTTATAGAACGGACAAAGGGAGACGACATTTCGACGGTGGGGAAGTGGCTGCAGTCGAGCCGTCAGAGCAGTACCTATCATATTACAGACTCTCCTTTGGAGCCTGTAGAGAACACTGAGGAGAACGGCAGGGGCGCCTGACCATAAATGGCAGCAGTACTCCATGCACGGACGGATGGTTGACTTGTATATATGCAGGATGGATTCAGGCGAAAAAAACATCCTGGATCGACATAGTGACCCAACCTTCTTAGCAGCAGATTTAGCTATGGATTCAATATAGTGGTTCCATTTGATGTCTGAGGAGAGGGTAAGACCGAGGAGGCGTAGTATGTTGCTCCCAAGGAGAATCGCTTGGTTCATGCTTATGGGAGGCAAAAGAGGTTGACTGTGATGGTTAACAGACAACAGCTTGGTCTTAGACGCATTGAAGTTGACAAGCCACTTCTTGCCCCAATTCACCACAGAGTGTAGATCCCGTTCAATGTCAGCAGCGAGATTATATCTGTCCGCTACGAGATGTTTCTTACTGGTGCGGGGGTATATTGTAGTGTCATCAGAGTAGATACCTACTTGCGACTTGATCTCATCTGGGAGGTCGTTGATGAAAATAAGGAAGAGCTTCGGGCCGAGGATAGAGCCCTGTGGGACACCAGCATTCGTGCTGTAGGATGAAGGGGCACGCCTATTAAAAACGAACATCATTTTGCGGTTATTTAAAAAAAGATTGGATTAGGTCAAGCAGGCGTAATCCCGTAGCTTGCATAGATCAGAGTGCCAAACCCTGTCGAAAACCTTGGAGATGTCCAGAGCAACCCCGCGAGCGTCGTCAGACTCATCAAGGGCCTGGAGCATGTACTCCGTTACGGTTGTTAGCAAGTCGGCCGTTGGACCTGGCAAAGCCGAAGCCATATTGCCTGTCAGAGAAGAGATTGTGGGCAGTGAGATGTTGAACTATTTCAGCATTGATTATGGTCTCTAATACTTTCCCGAATAATGGTAGAAGACTGATAGAGCGATAGTTTGATGTGTACGATGGTTCACCACAAATACAGGAACGACTGAACAGAACTTCCATCATGCAGGAAAGCAGGAAGCAGAAAGGCAGTAGTTAAACAGTTTAGAGAGGACAGGGGAAAGTTCAGGAGCACACCTCTTAAGGACTATCACCGGGATTCCATCGTCTCCACTCGCCTTATGGGGGTCGAGCTTTGAAATTACTAGGGATACTACTGTAGAGGTAATGTATACGTCGTGCAGTTTGGCCTCAGTTCTAATAGGGAAGTCGGGTGGGTGTAATTCGGACTAGTCAAATGTGGAGTTCGATGAGAATCTGCGGGCAAAGCACTCAACTTTGTCCGCAGATGACGTGAGAACCTCAAATTCATGGATTAAAGGAGGTATTGAGGATTTCCAATTGTTCAGCACTCGTTTGCAAATCCTCCAATAGTCCTTTGAGCCGAACTTGCGGTCAGCTATGCGCTGTCTTGTTCAGAGAGAACCGGAGAGAACAAGGTCGGATAGAAAGAAAAAGAGACTGGGGAAAATAGGTCGGGACATATTTGATAGCCGAGCAACTGCAAAGCAGAGTTTTGGAAAGATACAAAGAAAAAATATTGAGAGCAACAAAAGACAGGGCCAACTGGAAGTCCATGATTGCCTACGTCCCGAAAGGACACGGCATATGAAGAAGAAAATGAAGTTTAAAAACTATGACAGGGTGACAAATATAAGTATGTAAATGAAGTTAATTAGTTCTTCAGTAAGGTGAAATATTTGAAATCATCTGATTTAAAATTCTTTGATATCTTTTACAGATTTTTAATTGCTTTCTCTAAAAATAATTGTTATTACTGTGTTTTTTGCTGCTGGTCATGTGCATCTTAATTCGTTTTCATATTTCTTTTAATTTGTTTGATTTTAGGAAATATATTTTCTCCGTCTCATGAGAATTATTCTAGATTTTTCTAAATAACTCAGTAGAGGCAAGAAATATAATTAGAGCAGATGAAAAAATATGAGCACAGATAAACAAACTAAAGCTAAAAGCTAAAAAAAACATTTTAAAAATCTAAGTCACCGTGTAAACAGTAGACATTCCTTTAAGTTCTTAGGAAAATTAATGACTAAATGTGATAATTAAAAAAAACATTCTCGCTGTTTTCACAATTTTCTCACCTTTTTAAGTTTGATAGTGACAGATTAATCTCTTTATTGTTTTGCTGAACACCGGTGAACATCAGGAATTATCGAACATACTTTTTGAATCAGTCAGTCAGTAAGTTAAGTGCCATACGTGATACACGCTTCGGCGTTCATGTCTTGAAAGAAACATAATAGGCCGGGCAGAATATTTTCCCTCAGTAATTTGCCATTTCTTTCTGCGGTAGACTGGTTGCCAACTCGATATGTTCTGCTATTAGTCCCATAGCTAGAGGAAAAAACAATGGATTCATAACAAGGATATTTACGCGTATACCTAACCTTAAATATATTTCGTATCCCCTGTATCTATTACAGCATTATATTACAAAGAGCAAGGTCATTTTGTTTGGTTACGCTATAAGTATTAACATTGGCGCTATAATGCAAAAGATTCATATTGTCATTTTTAAATTGATATTTTCTTCGTTTACCTTATTAATATTTTAAACCTCATCTTTATTGGCATATTAACAACGTTTCTGTCGTTGTAATCTCCAATCTTATCTTGCATATTGAAATTTTGAACTAAATCTTTATTTTGAACTGTTCTCGTTTTAGGAGTCATCCAACGTCAGCATGTCTTAGCTACCTCCATTTTATTCAGCTGTAAGTTTTTTGTTCAGGTATTGAATTCACAACTCCTTGTATCAAGTTAATCAAACAGACGCTTTATCCAGGAGGCCATATTTTCTGTAGAACATGATTCAATTCAAAATTTCAATCAACAGAAGAAGGTCGAAGTGTACAACGGCCAAAACGTGGTAAATATGGCAATACAGATGAGGACAAAGTTTTGAACGATGTAAACATTGTAAATAATTAAATTACCTCATATAAGAAATATAAAAAAAATATTTCTTTTTATTTCAAATTCATTCCTCACACACACGTACACACACACACACACACACACACACACACACACACACACACACACACACACACAAATATTCAAATTTTGAAGATCAGGATATTACGCTACCATGTTTTAAACCTTTTGTTATCGTCAGACATTATATTTTAAATGATTATCCACAAAAAGAAATTTGAGAACGTATAACAGGATAGTTAAAGTAATTTAGGAGTTAGTAAAGACTAGCGAAATAATATTGTACATACTTTCATTCGTATACCTACTAGCCCAAAATAAATTTTCTAAGGTATATACTTATGGAAATTATTTTGGACCTTCCATTTAGCAAGGTATCTCATTCTGTAAATGATACGATACATCAGAGAAGAGAGAAGAGAAAGAGAAACCAAAGAGGAACCGGTTGAGTGGGGTGTCAGATAAATATCAAGGAAAATTATGGGAGTATCTGTGTAAAGAGAGTTGCGTGAGTGTAGATTTAAAAAGGAAAAAGAGCAAGATTCAGTTCTTGTTGGGGAAAGATTAAGAGAAGTATGGGAGTCAAACGGACATGTGATAGCAATTGACGTTGCATTTAAACTCTTGGAGATTGTAGTTATCCAGGAAAAAAGTATACGGAAAATATTCTATAGGCGGGAAGTGCGAGAAGATAAGCTGAGGAGTAGGAGTGGCGGATGCATTTTTTTTTTTTACTGTAAAAGGGCGGGACGTTGTTATGAGTCTGGTTGCTGGAGTAGGCGAGCCAAGTGTTATTTATAGTAAGAGAGAAAAAATTATGTAGAAAGTTATGATCACAGATTATACATATTATAAGTTTAAGTGACATGGCTCAGAATAATATCTTAAATACTCTTTGTTAAATTTGTTTTTTCAATGAAATTGTGTTGAATTTGTTTATGTGTGTTGTGGTGCAATGGATATAGACTCGAACGAGAAATCAGAAAGCCGAGTTCGAATTCCAGATAAATTCGCTGCATTCACTTTCTTGCAAATAATCTTGTGTAAGGTACTAATCCTTTTCTCTCCCTCTAGCTATTGTTTAAATAGCAGGACAGACAGGCCTCTATATTCTATGCTAGAAACCAGTTTACCACAGAAAATAATGGTAACCTATGGAAAAAAAAATCTTCTTGCCATCTAGTCATGTCACTTTCGAGACATGAGTGCCCAAACGTGAATCATGTACGACACTTAACTGACTGACAGACAATGTCACTCTCGCATCTGTGGAATTATTTTGGAATATAGCATTCATTATTTTTTAAATATCAGTTTGATTACCAACATCGAAATATGTTTAAAACTTTACTTTCGCCATTAATAGATATATTACATTCGTGAAAATACATGATCGTGAATGATAAGTTTGACTAGCAATCTGATGTGTACTTTCCATAAAAAAATAAATAAATATTACAAAACAAGCAAACAACTGCTGCATCTAAGCAAAAATCGATTTTTCTGATAAACCCATATTAATCGAAAGTAAGCATTAAAGAAATGAAGCTCGGGTCACTGAGCCAGAATATTTGGTCGATTAGAATATCTGTTTATTTAGAATTCCAGTTTGTAGAGACCTTCAATTATTCATCCCAAATGTCAGAGTATCAAGTTCATATTGATGCATATAGCAATCTATATATCTACAAATGTCAACTATCTCATATATATAATACTTTATTCAAGATGTTTTGCAAATGGAAATAATGCTGTATTGTATGAGAGAACTTGTTACCAATAACATTGTAATGATTTTCGCAATATCTGTAAATGTAAAGTTGTTATGAATGTTGCTGTAATTTGCATGCTCCCAGCACGTAAGGAGGTCCTGGTTGCTCAGATCTTTTGTTTTGATTTTAACATCTATAAACCGAACTGCTATAATCGTATTACTGTGAAAGTGTTGGGTCTATGCTGTTTTATAAGTATTACTTAAATGGTAACTGTTTAATGGCCTTCAGCTAAAATGCTTTCAGTACATACAAGTAGTCAGTTAATAAGGCCTCACATATATACGGCGCCACTAATAAAAAATATATATGACGTTTATGAAGTACTAAAATTCGAATGGCGCATGACAAAATTTGAACGCAATCAGATTATTAATTTTAAAATTACAATTATTTAAAATAATAATTTATAATAAAATAAATACTGTTGCAAATTTTTAAAACAATGGAAAAATCTGAATTTCGTGTGCTGATAAAGCAAAATATTGTTAAAGTAAAGCAATTATTTGATAAATGTTAATCGGACACTGCTTCGTCTGAAACAATGGTTAATAGGTTGTATGCTAACTTTAAACGGGGGCGTACAGACAAAAATGATACTGAACGCTGAGGTCGCATAAAATCGGCACTTGTCCCGGAAAACAACAATAAAATTTACAAACTCTTTTTTGCCAATCGTAAATTGAATTTGCGTGAGATAACAGAGGAGTTGAACATAAAAACGCAGCGTATTTACCATTTTGTATGAACATTTGTCAATGAGAAAGCTGTGTTAAAATTTGGGTGCAGCTTCTGCTCACTGTCGATAAAAAACAAAAACGCGTTGTTGTTTTTAATTGGGGCCTCACGAAATCATGTGCAAATTTGTGAACCGCTATGAAGAATCTCTACTGGCAGAAAATTGCCTGCATACGGACAGGTAACGAGTTCAGCAGATATACAAAGATAGATAGGGGCGTAAGACAGGGATGTGTCTTTTCAGCGGATCTGTTCAACTTGTACAGCGAGAATATTTTGAGGACCCTAGAAATTATGCCTGGATTCGTAATCGGAGGCCACAATTTAAACAACCTAAATTATGAAAATGATACAGTGCTGATAGAAGACACAGAAAGGAAACTACAAACCTCCTACAGGAAGGTAGCAGAAGAAAGTAACAAGAAAGGACTAGAAATAAACTGCACGAAAATCGAATGCATGGTCATCAGTAAAAAGGGCAGCCTAAAATGCTAAATACAGGTCGTTGATACCAGAATCAGGTAGGTACAAAAATTTAAATACCTGGGAAGCGTTATAACAGAAGACGGAAAGTGCGACACAGATATCCGAAGTCGAATTAGCATGGCGAAGGAAGCATTCCAGAAGTTGAGTAAAGTATTAAGAAACAGGACAATTTCGCTAGAAACTAGAAAGAGAGTATTGGATTGCTACGTGCTGTCCGTCCTTCAATATGGCAGTGAATGCTGGACAATACCATCAAAGATGAAGGAAAAACCTGAAGCAACCTAAATGTGGTTCTACAGATAGATGCTGCGAATATCAAGGATCGAGCATGTAACCAATGATGAGGTCTTGGAAATGATGGAAACAAAAAGGAAATTAATACTGAGCATCAGGAAGAGACATCGGAAGTTCCTGGGACACGCAATGAGGAAGGAGGGCTTTGAGAATCTGATACTAACAGGCCAGATAGAGGGAAAAAGAGACAGGGGAAAGCAACGGATAACATATTTGAAGGACCTAATAAGATGGGTGACGGAACATAGATTGCATGGTGTAAGAGGAGAAGGCGTACTCAGGGCCACTAGGGATAAGAAAACATGGAAGGCCATGATCGCCTACGCCCTGAAGGGACAAGGCACATATAAGAAGAAGATGTTATACCAGGATTTGTCATCGGAGGACATAATTTGAACAACATAAGGAACGCAGATAATATAAGGCTGATTACAGACACGGAAAGAAAATTACAAGACCTCCTACAGAAGGTAGCTGAAGAGAGTGGTAAGAAAGGAATACAAATAAACCGCAAGAGAACCAAATGAATGGTCTTCATCAAAAAGAGCAGCCCAAAATGCTAAATACAGTTTGGGATACTAAAATCAAGCAGGTACAAAAATTCAAATACCTGGGAAGGAAATCCGAAAAACGAATTGGCATAGCAGTTGACTCGTTCCAGAAGTTGAGTAAAGTATTAAGAGACAGGAAATTTTCTAGATTGCTATGTGATGTCAGTTCTTCAATATGGCAGTGAATGCTGGACAATATCATCAAAGATGGAGTAAACACTGGAATCATCAGAAATGTGGTTCTACAGAAGGATGCTGCGGATATCGTGGGCCAAGCATGTGAGCAATGATGAGGTTTTAAGAAGGATGGAAACGAAGAAGATTAATACTGACCATCAGGAAGAAACAGCTAAAGTTCCTGGGACATGCAATGAGGAAAGAGAGCTTGGAGAACCTGATACTAGCAATGTAGATAGAGGGAAATGAGACAGATAAAGCAAATGATAACATATTTGAAGGGGCTGAGCAGGTGGATGATGGAACGAGGGTTGTGTGGTGTAATAGGAGAAAGCGTGCTAAGAGATACCAATGATAGAGAGACGTAGAAGGTTAAGATCGCCGACGTCCTGAAAGGACAGGGCACATAGAAGAAGAAGAAGAAGAAGAAGAAGAAGAAGAAGAAGAAGAAGAAGAAGATTTAAATATGTGGTGCAACGATATTTGTTTGTAATGACAAATGGAGATCCGATTTCGAATTCCTGTTGAATTCATTACATTGACTTACGCGCAAATACTCTTGGGAAAGGTGTTAATCCATTCTTTCTTACTCGATATATGGACTGAATAGCAGAAGAGATTGATCTCTGTAGGCTTGGTTGGCAACCAGTCTGCCCCATAAAAAACTTTAGTTGTTTTGCTACACCAAGTCAAACAATATTGCTTTGATTTGTAAGAAGCATATTGATAAGGTTTGTTATAAGTGACTATTTAGAATTAAATTAACCCTTTACATGTACGCATATAATTAATTTTGAAGTATGTTCGTTAAATAACTTCTAATATTTAAACTTGAATTATATGCATATATTTTATACGGAGATGTAAATAATTGCGTTCGGTTGTCTAGAATAACGTATACCGTATTGTGAAGTAATATAATTTTATCATCACTGATACATTTTGAGCATTTCCATACGTCAAACTAAATTTTCAATATTGTCAATTACATTTAAAAACTTCTATAAAATGAAATTATGAGATGATGTTTTTTCAATCTTTTCAATTCGCAAACACGCATAACGTTGACTGATGTTCGTCGAGTACATAAAGGTATTTAAAATGCGTGTGAAGAAAGATATTGTGGTTCTATTTAAAGACATATAAACGGCCTCTTATTTTTTCTCAAAGGTCCCTTCGGGCTGGCTGTCATTTCCAATTGAATTTGCAATGATATTACCCAATATAGAAATATTTTAACAACACGATGTGGCATTAGATTAAAAATAAAATATCTGAATCTCATAATACTTTTAAAACGTCTGCTTCTGCTTGCTGTAACTAGTTTCAACACTGAAGATAAAATACTTTTTTTCTAATACTTTTTTTATTACTGCAGATCATCTATATCACAATTTTGGAGACAATTTTGGAAACTTAATATTAAAATTACTGAAATCAAAAGCGCAAGAAAACTGAATAAATTCAGCTATCGTGTAAATTCGTTCCAACAGTAAAATAGACGAAAAAATACTATAGCATAAAAAACTTGAATTGAGTTATCAAGACTATATGTATCCGACATATCTATAAAAAAAATTAATTCTGAATTAAAAAAAAATAAAATTCCATCTTTTCCATTCATACATTTTCATTTCGATATTTTAAGGTTTATATTTTTCCAATTTCGTTTATTACTTTTATATCATTACACAAGCAAAATAACACTATTACAGTACAATGAGGGCCCTCGTTAGCAGAGAAAATGGTCATAAATGATCTTCCAGATGTCTGCTGTTCCCAAGTAGGCATTTATGCAGATGACATCATCATGTAGTCCCGTCTCACTAAAATGTTTGCAAAGGCTAATAAATCCATTTAAAACAAGTGTCTAATCAGTGTTTAACTGGGGCAAGAAATGGCATGTTAATAAAAATGCTTCCAAAATAAAACTTCTCTCTTGTAAACTTTCTTGCCAGCCATGAGCATCGCTTATGCAAGTCTCCTAATGCTCACCACAATGCGCCTCCTTAGCCTCACTTTGTAAACTAACCTGATGTGGATATATAGCTGCCTCTACTCCTAGGAAAATTAGGGTTGTGCGACGGGACATATGTGGTCGGGTGCTCCTGCTATTCATCTAGAGATTCTCGACAAAATACAAAGAAGGATCTGTAATGTAATTCGTACTGAATTGGCATTTCGACTTTAAATATTTCCTCACAAGTTTTTTCCCTAGTGACCCTCAATGTAAATTTAAGCGTGCTAAAGTCCCACCCTTTTAACGTCGAAATAATTAAATGTAGCAGTTAATTCTATTCCATTATTTTCTTCTCTTCGTTTCTTCTGTTCCTTTCATTTGTTTCCATTATAGCTACAATCTCAAAAAATATATATGCAACGTAAATCGTTATCTTCTATCTGCTTGAATCCTATACATCATTTATTCTTTCTTCAGTAGCCCTTGTACCCAGTCTTTTTTCTTATTGTAACCCTCACTGGCAATATATGGTCTTGCGTGAAATGATTAAAACAGAGATAAAAAGAGTTACAGTGAATTTTTACACAGTTACACATTTGTAAATTGCCAATTTTCATACTCGGATAAAAATGAACCAAAGAATTTAACAACCACGATCTGTTTTTTTTTTAAATATCCTTCTATTTTACGTGATACATTTAGTTCACGATCAAAAATTGCTAAAAAGTAAAGATCATGAAAAGATAGACAAATAAAACTGAATTACATATATATATATATATATATATATATATATATATATAAATGAATTATATATATATATATATATATATATATATATTAATAAATATGCATATCATCCTATGCATATCATCCTATTATATATCATCCTATGCATATCATCCTATGCATATCATCCTATTATATATATATAAATATGCATATCATCCTATGCATATCATCCTATGCATATCATCCTATTATATATATATATATATATATAAACTGAATTATATATATATATATATATATATATATATATATATATATATATTAATAAATATGCATATCATCCTACATATATGCTACGACTCCGAGTTTCATGCTTTATTCAATCATGAAGTACATAGATTTCAATTTGCCACTGAACAGAGAGGTGACAAGTTATATTGAATCATCTTGTATGCGTGCTGCTACGAAAGTTGGTTCACTATGTCGGGCCTGCGTCTGTCTTACATATTTATAAATCTAACATTCGTCCTCTGTTTAAATATTGTTACATCAACATGTTGTGTTCCTGCTAGATATTCATAGATGTTTGATAAAATGCAAAGAATAATATTCAATGTTATTGTTCCTCGTTTGGCATCTAGCGTTCAGCTACTTTATCACCGCCCTAAAGCATCTTCCCAGTGCACTTTCTATAAACATTTTCAGGGTTACCGTTATAATGTACTGTCCTTCATGGTAACATTGGCTTTATGAATTTAAGCAATGTAAGTGGAATCTGGATGTGCGTTGTGGTACAGTGGATATCGGCTGGGAACGAGAAACCGGGGAGCCGAGTTCGAATTCCAGTTGAATCCATTGTATTTATTTACGCGCAAATACCCTTGGGAAAGGTATTAATCCGTCTCTTCCTTCCAGTTATGGGTTAAATAGCAGGACAGATTGAGTTCTATAGCCTTGGTCGGCAACCGCTCTACCGCAGAGAGCAATGACAACCTACTGCGGGATAATCTTCTGCCCAATCAGTCATGTCTCTTTCGAGACATGATCGCCCAAGCGTGTTTCACGTATGGCACTTAACTAACTGAAGTGGAATCTGCAATGGCCAAAATGAAGAGAAACAAAGCAACGGAACCAGACGGAATTGTAATAGAGATGTATTTTTAAGTCTTTGACGTAGACAGACTAACAGAAATAACAAAGGAAATCTACATCAGCGGCAATATAACGGAGGACCTAAGTAGAGCAATCTTCATAGTACTTGCTAAGAAGCCAGGCACAAAGGACTGTGAGCTCCATCGAATAATCATTTGAATGAGCCACATAACAAAACTCATCATCGGGATTCTGATGAAAAGAACGCGCAGTAGAATCGGCCCAGAGAGAAGACAATAACAATGTGAAATCGTTAAAGATACCGGAACAAGAAATACAATATTTATGCTCATAATGCAATTTGAACGTGCAATACTACTTCCGAAGAAACTTTATCTGTGTTTTAGGATTATGCAAATGCGTTCGACAAAGTACAACACAAGGACTTCATAGTGATGCTCGTCGACCTCGACATTTTCAGCAAAAGACTTTAGGATCATTAAAAATCTATCATCATCACCATCATTTATCCATCTCACCCAGATAGTGCATAGGGCGGCATCTTTTTGTTGCTGTTTCTGTAACACACTATTTTTTAAGGAGCAGGTTTGTTAATCCTGCACCCAACCCCTAAACCCCTAAACCTGGAGGACCGGTGGACCATTCTTCGTCCTTACGTTTACAGCACCTGGTATTCCCAAATGGTCACCCATTTAAGTACTGATCAGGCTCTATGTGCTTAACTACGGTGATCGGTCGGGAACCGGTGTATTCAACACGATATAGCCGTAGACAATTAAGATTCTATACTGGCAGTAAATTGCTTGTGTACAGCTAGTAAGGGAACTCAACAAGTATACAAAAATAGAAATTTTCTTACCGGATATTTTCAACTTGTAAAGCGAAGCAATTATGAGAGTAATAAAAGCCTTGCCAGGATTTGACATTGGCGGCAACAATCTTAACAATATCCAATACGCGGATGGCACGCTGCTGATAGCAGACACATAAAAGAAAATGCAGCCCCTTCTACAGAAGTTAGCAAACAAAAGTGAAAAGAAAGAACTACACATAAACTTCAAGAAAACTGAATGTATGGTCATCAGCAAAACGTGGAGCCCAATATGCCAACTGCAAGTCGAAGAATCTAAAATAAAATAAGTAAAAGACTTTTGATACCTTAAAAGTGCTTTGACAGAGGATGGAATATGCGACATGGAAATCTAAAGACGCATTGCCATGTACATAGACGCATTTCAAAAGCTAATAAAAGTACTGAAAGAAAGGAAAATCTCATAAGAAACAAAGTAAAGAGTGCTAGATTTCTATCTGATATCTGTCCTTCTGTATGGAAATTAATGCTGGATGATTTCATCAAAAATGAAGAAGAGGCTTGAGGCAGAGGAAATGTGGTTTTACAGAAGGATGCTGAGGATACCATCGACGGAGCACGTATAAAACTATGAGGTGTTGGAAAGTAAGCCAACAAGAAGGAAATTCTTAGTAAGTATAAGGAAGAAACACATAAGGTTCTTGCGACATGTAATGGGGAAGAAGGGCCTGAAGAACTTAATACTTACATGTCGGATAAATGGAAGGAGATATAGAGGAAAGCAGCACAAGACGTACTTGTTGAGTCTGATCAAATGGATGGTGGAACGGGGTTTACAAGTGATACTAAGAAAACATATAGAGAGTGACAAGAGACAGGGTCAAGTGGAAGTCAATGATCGATTACGTCCTGAAAAGACACAAGACACGCACATGAAGAAGAAGAATCGCTTATTAACAAGTTTTCATAATTTTATATTTGAAATTGCTAGCAGTAACGACAAGTTATATGCTAATAGTTTATGCTATCTCACTTCTTGTTTGTGGAAATAATTTCCAGATCCTTGCTAACGCAAGAACCTTTCATCTTCTAAATTGTAAACAAAATGTCAATCTTTATATTTTGTCATTCTTAATTCCTGAGTGCATGGTCATCAGCAAAAAATACAACCAAAAATACCAAATACAGATAGGGGATAACAGAATCAAACAAGTCCAAGAATCTGAGTACCTAGGAAGTGTTCTAACAGGAGATGGAAAGTGCGACACGGAGATCCGAAGGCGAATTGGCATGGCAAAGGACGCGTTCCAGAAGATGAGCAAAATACTAACACACAGGAAAATCTCAATAGAAACGAAGAAAAGAGTGCTAGACTGCTACTTGATGTCAGTTCTTCAATACGGCTGTGAATGCTGGACAATATCATCGAAAATGAGGACAAAACTGGAAGCGGCCGAAATGTGGTTTTACAGAAGGATACTACGGATATCGTGGA
Organism: Ascarosepion bandense; assembly: GCA_037127315.1. NCBI lineage: Eukaryota > Metazoa > Mollusca > Cephalopoda > Sepiida > Sepiidae > Ascarosepion > Ascarosepion bandense. The sequence continues at coordinate 8,606,136 of JBBBDQ010000222.1, read as the reverse complement.
CTGAGCATACAAGCAACGACGAAGTGTTAGAAAGAATGGCAACAAAAAGGAAATTGATGCTGAGCATCAGGATGAGACAATTGAAGTTCCTGGGACATGCAATGTGGAAGGAGAGCCTGGAGAACCTAATACTGACTGGACAGATAGAAGGAAGGAGAGACAGAGGAAGGCAGCGGATAACATATTTGCAGGGTCTGATCAGGTGGATGACGGAACGGGGTTTGCCAGGAGCAACAGGAACAAACATACTAAGAGCCACAAGGGATAGGGAGACGTGGAGATCCATGATCGCCTACGTCCTGAAGGGACAGGGTACATAGAAGAAGAATTCCTGTTCTTTTTGTTGTTTTCTTAAGAGTATTTACTTTTTCTTATATTCTTCAATATTCATCAAAGTAGCTATAACCATTTTTCATCATGAGATTATCGTAGACATATTTTTCAATTAATTGCTCTTTGTAATATAATTATAACTGAAAACTGAAATGATTTTGTGCACGAAAAAGAAATTTACGTGTCTCTACAATCTGAGTATTTATTTTAATAAAGTGATAACTTTTTTGTAATTTTAATTATTCATTTACTTGCCAATAACATCAGGCAGATAAAAATAAATGGACTAGTATTTCCATTTTCAAACATTGCATTCCGCTTTCTCATATTTTTTGTGTCCGTTCTGTTTGTTTTGATTTCCAGTCGAATGGGTTCCATTCGTTTCCGCATAAATACTCTTGGGAAAGAATTTATCCATCTCTTCTCCCTCTAGCTATGGATTTAACAGGAGGAGAGATTGGGTTCTATAGCGTTTGTTGGCAACCAGTTTACCGCAGAAAGTAATTGTAACTTTCTGCGGGAAAATCTTCTGCTCCGTCAGTCTTGTCTCGAAAGAGACATGATCCAGCTATGTTGATTGCAGGCAAAAAGATTTTGTTTATCGTGGTTAAAGATTATCAGTTTCTTTTACTTACGTTGTCTCACTGCAAAGCTTGAGAGCCACACAATGTAGTTGTTACTTTCATATACATTAATGAGTAATGCTTCATGTGATATGAATGAAAGAGTGATATTAAGTGAATTTATGAGGATGATTCTACTTTTCAAAAATGCAAAGACGCTGGCGCTGCGTGTTTACGAATTAGCTGTGCTTTGGAAAAGAAAAACTCAAGTTGCAATGTTTATTTGGAATACTCAAAAGAATTAATGTTATTTGACTAGACGAATAGTCTAAAGTTGTAGAACTAAAGAAAGAACGTCAATGTATTATGTAGTTTTGCTCAAATCCATCATAATGAGAAATACTGACCAATAATTATGATTCCACTGACAATAGTTAATGCAGGTATATCTTAAACAGAATTTAGGTTCTGTACAAAAAGTGTGCTCATCAACAGGTTGCATAAACTCAAAAAATAGAACGTTCACAATAGAAAATTTTAAAACATACTAAAATGTTTAATGAATATGTGGAAGAACTGTTTCAGTATAAGAAAAAAATATCCAAAGAAAAATAATGTTGAATGATCGGTAATATTAAAGTCTGAATTAAGATCGATAATGGACAAAATTCTCAGTAAGAAATTAATGGGACCATTGGAGTCGTAAGAGAATTGACTGCAGTCTTTGAGAGTGTCGTCACCGACAAAACAGACACAAGACTACTCAACACCGCCGACAGAACACCACCGACAGAACACCACCGATTGAGAATCCTGACAACTCAGGACTGAGACAACTCGGGAGCGAGAAACTCAGCACCAGAAAACCATAACTTGATTCTAGTCTATTAGCACGAGTAAATTCATTAAGTCGGGGCAGAAATAAAAGAAACTTCTCAAAGAATTTTCATGAAAATACTTATAGAAAAGAGAAAGAGGCATGCCTCATGACGTTGGTATGATTCCTAAACAATACATTCAAATTGAAGAATAACAGCCGTAATTCAGATAAAACAGAAGTATCTTTTAAAATTAATATGAGAGAAAAAATGAATATTAAAACAAAATATGATCATAAATGACAACTCAAAAGATGAAAGAAGAATGAACAAGACAGAAAAGATATACCCGTTTTTATTCATCTCTCTGAAGAGGTAAACTCTGAAAATAAAACAGGTTTGTACAACTTGTAACACTAGTGACAGATAAAAATCAACAAAAAATACAATTATATTAATAATATACTAATATATGTTATTAATATGTATAGTTTATCCACTGTATTGGAATTTGCTCCCCAATGTCGTAGTGCTAAAGAGTTTGTTAATTTCTTTTTTATTTTTTGTCATGTTGTTTGCATTTTTATTTTATTATTATTATTTATGGTTATTACACAAATGACTTTTATAGTGTTTTTAGATTCTAATAAAGATTGTTACAATTTTACTCTCTGAAGAGTTCACTCAAAGAAATAAAAGATCTCTGTAGTGAAAAAACGTAGAGAATCAAAAACAGAGAAGAAATACATATATATAGCAAGTTAATCAATCTATCTATCTATCTATCTATCTCTCTCTCTCTCTCTCTCTCTCTCTCTATATATATATATATATATATATATATATATATATATATTATTGTCTTTATACAGATCTCAAATTCTCTCTGACACTTCATTATCTATCAATCCTTCTCTCCCTCTTTCTTTCTTTCTCTCCCCTCTTTCTCTCTCTCTCTCTCTACATATATATATATATATATATATATATATATATATATATATATATATATATATATTAAGTAATAAATTTCAAATTCCCTTATATAGAGAATATTATATTTCGGCAGACGAAGATATCAGCCATCTCTCTATTCAACCCTAGTGTAAACTGAGTTCAGTGTACAAATTTTGGTCAGACGAAAGGAACAAGATTCATTCAAATCCAGAGATTTCTTCGTAAATTTTATAAGGTTTCCGAAAAAGTATGTGCAGATCACGGATGATACAGATTAATATTATTCTAACAGCTAGGAAATCAATTTTAGCTCTTAACTATTCCACATCGACTAGATGCCTAAATAACAATTATAATGTACCATTATGTGCTCGAACCTTAAAATAGTTGATTATGTAGACATTACCTTTCGTCTGAATAACAAAATGTTTAGAAAATAGATATGGTCAATGAAAAAGCCACCTATAATAATGTTACTTTTAACCAACTAATGACGCTAAAAAGTAATACTGACATCACATTCTAACAGTTATATATCTGATGCAATGGATAAATTGTCATATAAATGTAACTAAAATAACAGACAATTGTCCAGCGGAGGGCGAATACAGATCTACTAGAGTTATATATGAGGCTACCGGTTCCCTCAAAAAAAAAAAAAAAAAAAGAAAAAATCATAATGTTTACATTAGATTTTCCGCGGAGGAATGAAACAGAGATACTATACCCATTTGAGATAGATCTGCATAAAGACAATGATATATATATATATATATATATATATATAGAGAGAGAGAGAGAAAGAGAGAGAAAGAGAGGATAACAGAGACAAGGAGAGAGAGTGGATAAAGAAGATAAAGAAGAAAAACCGGTTAACCGGCTAATCTGTCATACCTAAATATCTAAATGCTCTACTGTCAGTTTGCCCTGCCGATCCATTTAGCTGAAAACTAGGTTGGTTCTTCTGACTCATTAGGTGCGATTTATTTAGTTTGTTCTACCTTTATATTGAGCACTTCCTGTTAGATGATTACTCGTTTCAGGCTTTTTCTTTGGGCTTCGTGCGGATTTCGGTCCGAACAGTTTTGGACTGTCTTTCATGTCCTCAGCATTTTTCCTTTGATAGTTTTCGAGGAAGGTTTTCGAGATGAATATAAATATAATCTCCTTTAGATAGATAGATAGATAGATAGATAGATAGATAGATAGATAGATATTTATTTCTTTAACCTTAAAATTAATTTTAAGGTTAAAGAAATAAATATCTATCTATCTATCTATCTATCTATCTATCTATCACAGAACTCTTTCCATATAATTTTGTGAATTAAAGAAAAATCGTCCAAGTAGCCTGATAGTTTGGATGAATGTAGGTTCTGCACGTATTCCTAACAGTCTATGAGATAGGTGCAAATTATATTTTGAAGAAAAAATTAGAATAGTAAAGTATATTAATCAAAGCTAGCTACTGAATATGAGGGGTGAATTAGTGTTTAAATGTTGGCATACAAACAAATTCAAAAATCAAAAACATTCAGAGGATTTGGAGCCAATTTTAGGAGAGTACAAAGAATTAATATAAGTTAGCATATTTTAAGTTATTTCAGCAATGAAAACTCTCTGATATTTCTGGTAAGAATTTCTCAGTGAGGGCAATGGACTCAACAAGGGGACATACATAAAATGATTTGAGAAAGAAGATGACAATATTGCTTCTCTTCTTGCATCATTGAGACAACAATTTATCTATCGCTTCATGCATATCTTTTAAAATGCGAAACCAATGTCATTTTCATTTTTGCGTCATTTAAACGAAAAATTATCGATTGAACCCTGTATATCTGCTAAAATGGAAATGTCAGTCTTATTTTAATTTTGCCTTCATTTAGACGACAATATATGTATCGCACCCTGTATAATAAAAATCGAAATAAAATAATTTCGCTTTTTTTTCATGTTGCTTTCTAATTCTCGTGCGTTGTTACATTGTTATTGGAAAATCTGATTAGTATCATTTTAATAAATAAATCCTATCACTGAGTCAGTGTGCGTGCTTGTTTACATAAAAATCGTTATCCATTTTATAAGAATATTTAGGAATTTTTTGTTTATTTTTATTTTATTCCTCATGAACCGGAACTGATGTTCAGAATTGCAGTTCTGTTAAGATTTCTTCACAACAATAATTTTATTTGCCGAAGATTAATGATTAAGAATGAGTGGGCTATATGTAGTATCTAATCTCCTCTGTAAAACAGAACACCAGAAAAATTCCTCATAGATGTATAAGAAATTTGAAGCAAGACGTAATTCGAAAATAAAAGATTGCTAAATTTCTATGTGATATCTAATCCTCCATATTCTGTACAAATTCTACGGTAATCTTAGCAAAGTACTGAATGATAGTAAAATGCCGTTAGAAAAAAAGGAAGTATAACTGATTTGCCATGTAATATCTAATTTCATTTTCAGCAGTGAATGATATTACATGTCCTCACCGTCTTTTTTTTATTGAAGCTACAAAGAGATAATTCGCAAAGAAAAGAGGGCTAAGCTGGCATGTAATATCTAATCATTTATATAATAATGAATGCTTGCTAAAATCCTGGGTTCCTTCATAATCTAAGCAAAGTATTATTCAATAAAAAAATATCGTTAGGAAAAAAATAATGTAGTTCTGTTTAATAGTTTATATAATTCCTATATTACAATATACGAAAAAGATTTTTCACATTTAAAAGAGACTAAAAGTTACAGGCAAACTGAGGGTTAAGATTGTTGGTAATATCAAATCTCCTGGATGAAAAATAGAATTAAAACGACAAGTCTATGGTTCTCGAAGAAGACCGATGAACTCAACCTATATCTTAGATGGTCGGCTGGAATGTTCATCGTCAGCTTAAGATGTCAATTTAAGTTGATACATCAGTTAGTAGACAAAAATGGCATGCAGGCGTATTGAAATAAAACTGCTGGTCGGGCAATTGTGTTATTCTGGTAGATTTAATGTATTTTAGGCTAGATACTAGTACGTATATTTATATTTAATTCTTGGTTAACATATGAATATTACAAACAACTTTCATATATGGCAGCAAGTACATGAAATAGTGACTTGAAGAGAAATTTCGTTCTGGATATGAAGATAAACAACATCCGGTAGCAAAAACTAGATATTCGAGGATTTGAGGAACGTGGACCCACTTTTTAACTTTTGTTGATCCCTGGTTCACCCTGTTAGAATCCCAGTTACATGAAAAATGTAATCCCTCACCAAACCTTTCGTACTTTGGACGCATCCTGCACATTCTCTGCACCGTCCTCCGATTGAAACCCAAAAACTCTGGAAGGTTCGTACTGGAGCTTTCGGCGCGAATGCCAAGAAGTACTGCATGCCTTTTCTAAATTTCTTGTGGAATGAAATATATCACGTTACTCTTTTTTCAGAGATTGTGCTAAACTGATCTAACTACACTGCACAGTCGACAGAATCAGAAACAAACAATACACATACGCGAAACTATAAATATAAAATAGGCTAGCGTGCGTCGGTGATGTTTATCAAATTGGCCTTGTGCCAAACACAACCAAAGTCTTCACAATTTAAAATATCAGAAGGCTGAACGTTCGGTGTTGGAATGTGGAAAATAAAATATTTTGTTATGTAAGTTAAAGTAGAATGTTATTTACTGAAAAGAATGACAAGTTTGTTAGAAGAAAATGTTCAGAATAGAAAATCTACGTAATTAATTAATTTGTCAGACTTAAATATTCAAAGAGAAAATTAACATAAGTCAATGTTCCATGGTAGTAAGGAGTTAAATAAATCCAGATCTTATAGTTGATAGCAGAATGTGTGCATGTAGAAGGATTAAAAGGTTAATAACAAAATCTATTTTCCTTCTCCTTTTTTTTATTTATCCGGCGAGAAAGTGAAAAGGAAAATGAAACAATAAAGAAAATTTTAATTATTGGAGTTAATATTTAAGAGTCAGTTGAAGTACCTTGTCCTCGTCGTCTTCTTCTTTATTGACCGCGAGACTTTTTAGGATGGAGAATAAGCAGTAAGAGAAATTAGCACGAGTGAAAAAGAAGAACGAATGCGTGACACGACCATGTCCTTTGTTACATTTTAGCGTGTCGTCTCTTTCTGCTTTCATTTGACTGTCTAATTTTACTGTATTTCCTTATTCCTATTCCTTTCCTATTCGACTCACCGTTTCACACTTAATTGTTAACTTTTTGTCTTTTGTCTGTTCCTTTCATTTCTTAGAAAATAAATTTAACACCCGATTGTGAAGTTTGGTTCATCATTTTTCTTTCTGTATGGGGTCAATCTTTTTCCTATTTATCAAAATGAATTTCAAACTTGATTGTGAATGTTTAGCATTGGTCTGTTTTTTTTTTCAAAATGTTTTCAGTTAGTCTGATTTATTTTTGCCTTCCATTTTAATTGTTGAATGATATAGGATTTGAATCTTATAAGAGTGACAATTCACCCATCGCTCTCGGTACATATTACCATTTCAAAAATTGTTGAGATCTTCAAAACCATTCTTCTGCATACTGTATCGAAGCAATTCTTTCGTATTTGGCAGAAATTTTGTTATGCGCTTTCGTTGCAATTGTTGTTGTTGCCCCTTAACGAATGGGATATTTTAATGAACGACCATCTTATTCCTAAATGCTGTCAGGTACAGTGACGTCTGAAGACTAAGAATTCAAGAATTTGGTAGGTCTGCTTCAGCATATCTTTACTACATTGGATTAATGAATTATAGCATATGTTGTTAAAATTTGAATTTGGATTATTTTCCTTCAAAGAATGATCCAGTTGCACTTATTTTACAAATAAAAAAATGAGTGTTAGCATTTTTTAAAATATTATTCGATTTTATTTTTTCTGAAATTTTGCATCGATGAAGTACGTCCAAAAACGGTCTAGTGAAAAATAAGTAGGATGCACGCCTAGTATCATGTTAGCGGGATATACGGATAAATAAAAGTATTGTTAAATGGACCCTGCCATTTGGTAATTTATATGAGGACTGATAAAAAATATACGGGCGATCGCTATGGTAACTGAGCTAAAGTGCCCGGATTGAAGCCGTTTGTCTAGATTGACATTGAACACTGTCGCGTATCGACACTAAATTATACTGCGTTTCTTCTTCTTTAGGCTATGCAAAAACATTCTTACGAATTTTAATTGGCACGTAAAAGGGTCAGAATTTCTAGATGTCGAAGAAATCCAAGAGATTGTGACGAGTTACCTATCGCGGGAAGTAGTTTCAGTAATGCTGCTAATAATAGAAACGACACTAAATAAAGTGTGTTGATTCAAAAAAAGGGAACTACTTCAATGTAAATTATTTGCCGAATCGATAAGTCGTAGTTTTCTTTTTATATTATCAATCCCGATAATTTTACCCAGACCTCATACGTTAGTTTGAACTCAAGCAATATCTAAACCGTATTGCGCTTCCGATGATATATAGTACTTTCATTATTCAGTCAGTCAGTCAAACGCCATATATGAATAAAGTTCAGACGATCATATCTTACGATACTTGACTGACTAGGCAGAAGATTTTAATGCAGTACGTTGCTATTACTTTCTGCGGTAGACCAAGGCTATAGAATCCAATCTGCCTTGCTATTTCACCCATAGCTGGAGGAAGAAGAGATAGATTCATGCCTTTCCCAAATGTATTTGCGCGTAAGTGAATACAACGAATTCAACTGGAATTCGAACTCGGCTCTCCGATTTTCAACTCCAAGCCAATATTCATTGCACCAGAACACACAACCAAAAGAAAGAGAAACGGTGGAATAATGGATGGCGACTCGAATGTCGAAGGATGATAATGATAACTTTGACTCGAGATAAACAGCCAATTTGAAAAATATGCAAACGTAAAAAATCTTAAAATTAAATCTATCAGAATAATAATACCATCAGTCTCTTAGGCTACATAATTTTTCAGAAGAATGGCTAGTGCGTTGGTTATTTAATTAATTTACGAGGTTTCTTTTTGTAAGTGATCGAGATGAAATAATACTGGTGAAAAAGCAATGCCCAAAATAACAGAGACTGTCTGATTTTCAAAACAAACAACAATTACTTACCAAAATAATATCTTTTCCTGGAAATAAATGGAATACACAACAAAAATTGTAAATAACTATATTTGTCTGTTTAATTGTGTGTGTGTGTGTGTGTGTGTGTGTGTGTGTGTGTGTGTGTGTGTGTGTGTGTGTAAATCACTTTTTTGCTCCGGCGTGAAAAGGTGATGGCACACATTTTAAAGGAAGGGAAACAGTAAAATGGGACTAGCTTAAGGGTTTGCCTATTTTTGGGGCTGCTGAGGATATATTTATTATGACCCTACACTAGTAGAATTATACCTTTGTGCAAATTAATTGAAGCAGAATGAATTATGCCTTCTTAGGATCTTTCAGATTTTACCTTGGTCACGTATACGTCGTCTGATCGAACTTCCCTTTACGTTTTAGACTGATGTATCCAGGTCGTTTCTTCGCCTTCATGACATGACTGACAGTTGAATGACTGACACTAACAATATCTGTGATCTCTTTGTAAGGTTTGCCAGTGTATTCGTGCAGCGTTACAATTTTTGTACGCTTCCTTAGAGTAACGGCCATAAGGAAAACTTATCTACAATCGAGGAAAATATTGTCGGGGCGTAATAAAAATCTTAAGCAATCCCGGATGGCGCAGCATTTTTCAAGGTCAAACAAATTTCATCATAAACCCCAAAAATAGATTCAGGTTACGGCACTCCACTCTAAAGGACCTAATCCGTGAAAAAGTAGAAATTTATTACACTCTGTCACTCGGGTGGGCCTAAAACTGACCGTATGGTGAAAGAAAGTAAACTAAAGTATTTGTTTCAATTAATTTGCACGAATATACAAAAAGGAAATATTTTTCTAGCCAGACCTTAGAAAATTCTTCACTTACTTTATAACATATAAGGCGGAAGAGTAACAACCTCTTGTAATTTTAACATGATGAAATTCAAGGTTTTTTTTTAATAATCATAGCGAAATAACCATTAATTTGTACGTTCTTATGTTTATTTTTGTATTTTTTGTATTTTGCTAACTTTGCTAAATGATTCAATTTTATGTCAATTTCATCCTTCGCAAAAACGTGTTTTTAATCAGTTCAATCTCAAAGGCAAGAATTTATATTACCTAAGGACTGACTCATTCAATATCTGATTATGCAACAACTTGGAATCGAAAATCTTTCTCCCAATAACAGTCTACGATCTGGACAAGCAAATATGTTAAGATTCTTTTTGTTCTTTACATAACGTATCATTTCAGAACAGAGGAGATCATGATTTTCTACTTGTCCCTATCCCTTTTAACTCTTAATATTTTTCCTCTTTTGGTCTCTCTCAAACTCCGCTCCGTCATTCACTTCCTCAAGCCCCATCAATGTCTCATTGCTCCGTCTATCTTTCCTTCTATATACACGGTAAGTATCATATTCTCTAAGCTCTCCTTCTTCAATACGTATCCCAGAAACTTCATGGGTCTCTTCCTAATGTCATGTATAAGTTTCCTTCATCCGCTCCAAAACCTTATCTTGCTTCAGATGACCCGTCTATGGTATCCCCAGAATCCTTCTGTAGAACCATATTTCTGTTGTTTCGAGTCTCTCTTTCATCTTTGAGGAAATCGTCTAACATTCGCTTCCATATAAGAGAACAGATATCACATAACCGTCAAGTACGTTTTTCCTTGTTTCCAACAAAATCCTCCAGTTTTTCAATACACTACTGTGATTTGTAAGCAACTAAAAACTTTTAGTGGAAGAAGTCTTAAGCAGATATCCCGAGAAACTTGTAAAACTCTTCAAAAACCAGATAAAGTTTTAATCCTGAAACACGTTAACCAATTTAAAATATGTCGAAACTTTTTCAATGGTTCCCTACATCAAGAGTGGTTCTCAATTAACGAAAGTGTTATTATCTGCTAGTCATTTGAAAAGTATACTTTCTGCAAAATGTTTCTTGGTTGGTGTACCACCCCAATGGTCCGTCCTAACAATTTCTCCGGCGGCCGTTCTCCACGCTGTGATGTTGCCGGGAGTTTGTAGAAAATGTCGGACGAACAGCTGGGGGTACAAGATTGACTATAAGGAACGAACTTCCACAACTTGGATGAGTTGAAAGGATGCTTTATTCGTTTAGAGTTAGCCTTTTCGGTTGGGGCCGGCGAATGTGACACACAGCTCTAACTCTAATTAATGGAGATCAACAAATCCGAACTGAACGAAACAAGACGAACGGAGATTCTTACTTCAAGCTCGCATCCGGCGGACTCAACTTAACTGACTCACTTAACTAACTTCTATTTATTTAAATGAAAATCCGGAAATCCGGAAATGCTTTAGACCACCGGTGACAAACATTGGCGACTGTAAGTCTGAAATTTCAGTTATCTGTTTTTTTTTATCTTAATAAAGCTTCCGCCGTAAAATTCTTAATGTGTGGTCAAGATACAGTAAAGGACAGCCTTTGACCGGAAAACCTACCTGCTGAACTTTATCACTGAGTCAAATATTTACCGGAAGAGTGGTAGGAATTAAAACAGTAATCAGATACCGTTCTCTCTTCCACAATTTTCCTCATTTATTTTTTTCCTCTTCTTTTTCACTTTTGTTAGATATGTTTTTAAACTATTTTCTATTCTAATCTATTTTCTATTTTAATCTATTATAATAAAATACATATATGTCAAGTTATCGTGTCACATTGGAATAGGTCATAGTGACAAAATATGAGATCTCTAGAATTATTTTCAAATATAACCAAAATTGTAACAGCCACCGAAGAAAGAATTTATCTGTTAAACAGAGATAGGCAACCCTGCAAAAATAAATTATGGCCTGGGTTTCGTTGGATATCAAGACTTGTCGTCGGTCATCGATATCTAAACCAAAACACTTATGCAGAATATTAAAAAAAAGAAAATGTCTATCATTGATTAAACGTAAAGACGTGTTCTTCTTGCAGAATAATGTGAAATTGCATATTGTCGAAGTCAGGTAGGAACATATGGCAATAAATATGGAAATTTTACTTCATTACTTCGTCTCAGACCATACTCCAGCTGGCTGTCATTTTTATTCACATCGTGGCAGCAGTATCTTCTGCAATAGCCTCATAAAATAATTTATTATTTGTAAAGAAGGTAAACAGATACCAAGTATCTATTTTATCAAAAGCTAAAGAATTTTACTAAATTGATGGAACCCATGTCAATGATAATTTAGGGAAAAATGTTTTATTCACCTTAGCATTTAATATATAAATCCAGGCGAAAAGATGATGCATCTCTTTAATATTTTCAAATGCACCATGAATTTTTCATTACAAACATAAAGTACGCCTGTAAAGATTGACACAAAAATACGCAGTAAAATCCTCAAAGAGTCTAAACAAATGATTTTATCAACACAAAAGAGACATTTTACGAAATAATATGTAAGGAGACTGACCACATTTCTGACATAAAAGAGATGCTAGTGTGGTTAAAAAAATGTAATTCACTACAACGTAATGAATTATTCATCGACAGTAAATATGTGCCCTGTATGTTACAATATTCCTGTTGAAACTTCTAATATCACCGTGTGGAATACCTACTAACAAAGTTGATGAAAAGAAGAAAAAAAAACTTTAAATGAATTCGGCTAGTTAAAAAATTCTCAGGACACCTATTTCATGCGCATGTGTAGTCCTACCAACAAAACACACACAGACACACACATATCCACGCACACACACAAACACATAGTGATTTGTTGTGATAATCTTTAGCGCCAAGATTGTTGAACTGTCAGTAATTTACTTATAAGAAGTTATTTTGGCAAGCAGATTTTCTATAGTAAGGCTCTCAATATCAGAAGAGAGCGTAAATCGTATTAACGTAAAGAAGTGTGCCATCAAGTGAATTTATAAATATCTAATAATTACCTGTATTGTAGTTTCATCAATGAAACAATGAATAAAATTTAGTGTGATTCAGACGAGTTCATCCTTGTTTCTATGACTTGTAGAATTTTGCAATGTAATAATAACAAAAGAACAATTCTATTTTCATTTAGAATTATCCACAGTAAGATAGTATGAAATACATCATTTCTTTTAAATAACTGGGGTGGCCTAATAATTATGGGCGGTAGTATTTTTTTTAATCGTTTCACCCCGAGCAAGGTGTAAATGCCATTGATGTGCAGGGGGCTACATAAGTGTAAACAGATTAATTAGAAGAGATTGATGAGGAAGACGAAACAGTTAAAAAGGAGAAATAGAAAGCTGCGAATGCAGGTGTGATGACAGTTTCAAAGGTGGAGAGAAAGGAAAGCATATATGGGGTGGGAAAGAGCTAGAGTCAGGTGGTTAATAGATGAGTATTGACATTGCAGTTAAATTCCTGGAGGTTGTAGCCGTCAGGAAAGCAAGAATATGGGAGCGAGTTCCACAGGCGAGAGAAGAAGCTGCAGGAGTAGAATTGTCGTCTGCATTTGGCTAACCTAACAGTGAATGGGTGGGACCCAGTTGCCAATCTGGTTGTACGAGTAAACACCTGTTGAAGAGGCACCAGTAACAGCAGAAACCATGAAAGTATTTATAGAAGAGACAAAGGGAGGCCACATTTCGTCGGTGGGGAAGTGGCTGTAGTCGAGCCGCCATGTCAGTACCAATCACATTACTGATTCTCCTTTGGAGCCTGTCGAGAACACTAAGGTGAACGGCAGGGGCGCCTGATCATATATGGCACCAGTACTCCATGCACAGACGAATCGTTGATTTGTATATATACAGGATGGATTCAGGCGGAAAAAAACATCCTGGCCCGACAAAGTGACCAAACCTTCATAGCAGGGGATTTAGTTATGGACTCGATATAGTGGTTCCATTTGAGATCAAAAGAAGAAGGTAAGGCCGAGGAGGCGCAGTGTATTGCCCTCATGGAGAATGGCTTTGTCCATGATTATTGGAGGCAGGAGAGGTTGCCTGTGATGACTGACAGACAGACGCATTGAAATTGACAAGCCACTTCTTGCCCCAATTCTCCACAGAGTGTAGATCCCGTTCAATGTCGGCAGCGAGATTATGTTTGTCCGCCACGACGGGTTTTTTACTGATGCGGGAGTAAATTGTGGTGTCATCTGCGTAGATGCCTACTTGGCACTTGATCTCATCTGGGAGGTCGTTGATGAAAATAAGGAAGAGCGTCGGGCCCAGGATAGAGCCCTGTGGGACACCAGCATTTGTGCTGTAGGCATGCACATTCAAGACGACCTTCATTATGGCGGTTATTTCAAAACGATTGGATTAGATCAAGCAAGCGTCCGGTAATACCGGTAACCCCTTAGCTTGCATAGAAGGCCAGAGTGCCAAACCCTGTCAAAAGCTTTGGAGATGTCCAGGGCAACAGCATGAGCCTCGCCTGACTCATCAAGAATCTGGAGCATGTACTCCGTAACGGTTGTTAGCGTTTCGGCCGTGGACCTGGAAAAGCGGAAACCATATAGCTTTTCAGAGAATAGTTTGTGGGTAGTAAGATGTTGAACTATTTCAACATTAATTATGGCCTCGAACACTTTCGTGAATATGGTAGTAGACTGATAGGGTGATAGTTGGATGGGTCCGGAGAGTTCACCACCGTTCTTAAATACAGAAACGACTGAAGTGAACTTCCAGCATGCAGGGAAACAGGAAGCAGAAAGGCCAGTAGTTATACAGTTTAGAGAGGACAGGGGAGAGTTCAGGAGCACACCATCTTAAGTACTATCACAGGGATTCCATCACCACCGCACGCTTTATTGGGGTCAAGTTTTGAGATTACTCGGGATACTACTGTCGAGGTAATATACACGTCGTGCAGTTTGGCCTCAGTTCTAATAGGGAAGTCGGGTGAGTGTACTCCAGATGAGTCAAATGTGGAGTTGGATGAGAATCTGCGAGCAAAGCACTCAGCTTTGTCCGCATATGATGTGAGAACCTCAAATTTCGAGATTAAAGGAAGCTATTGAGGTTTTAATATTGCACCTGCACCTGCACCTGCTTGCACAACCGCCAATAGTCCTTGGAGCCGAACTTGCGGTCAGCTATATGTTTTCGCATTCTCTCAGCAAACAGCCGTTTGGAGTTATTCAAGATTCTCTTGCACTCATTACGAGCAGTCATGAATAGGCGCTTATTTTGATCAGATGACTGTTACCGGAAGTAATGATTCCTGTGGGCAATGGCGACCGAATAGGCAGGAGAGAACCACGGAGAGGAATGAGGTTTTAGGCAATACTTCCTGGTAGTTATGAAGGCATCAATGCCAGCTTTCACCCATGAGGAAACCTCAGAGGCCACAGTCATCACCTGGGAGATCGAACACTTTTCCCCAAAGGACGTAGCAGAGGAAATCGCGAAATGCGTCCCAGAGAGCTTTTTGGTAGCAGTAGGAGTTTCTATAGTTAGGAGGCTACTGGAAGGGAGTGAGAGTGGAAAGAAATATTGAGAAAGCATGGTCGGAGTTGCCGAGAGGGTAAACCTGCGAAACTTGACAGGCGTCAGGTGCAGTAGGTAAAGCATATATCTAGTAGCGAGGAGTGTCCAGAAGAAGTGCTTGGAAAGCGAGTGGGGAAGTTCCACTACTTGCGTAAGGGATTGGGAAATAGCGAAGTTCATGGCGTGGATGCCCGCTGGATCAGTAATATATATATACATATATATATATATAAAGGAAAACTCAATACATCCTTTCATGTGGTCTTGAAATAACGTGTTGAGTTTTCCCTTATAAATATAATTTGCTCTGGATAAAATCCATTGAGCTTTCTATAGAGACATAACACTTAATATTTTATATTAAGTTAACCTTGTTGGATTATCCTCACCGTTTACGGACTGGACACACACACACACACACACACACACACACACACACACACACACACACACATATATATATATATATATATATAAGGTGCTATCAATGATTTGTCGCCATATTATATTTCTAATTTCGCGCATAGGTTTTGTTTGTTTTTCTTTTGTATAATGCAAACTATAAATTTCAAAACATCATGTTGTACTGAATTTGCGCCGAATCCTCTAATATGAACATTTCTGAGGAAAATGCAGAGGTTTCTGATAAATTTGGCTGAGTGTAATAATTATTAGTAAAGTGATCAGTAGTTACAGCGACCTTATGGCCCCATTCAATTTCCCACTGGGCCAACGGAAGACTACATCAAATAACTTGGGGAGGTAGTGCTGACCTGGATCAATAGAGTGGCTGCTGGAAGAGCCTATGTCTGGCCGCAACACCCTGCCATACAAGCAGGACAAATTCTGCAACCACCTCACTCGTTACATCTAGCCACATAACTCCCGAGAATGCAATGTCGTTGATTATTTTGTATGGTGCGCACTTGAGTGAGAGAACAACAAAAACTCTTTGTAACACTGTTACAAATTAAACTGTAGTCACTGATTATAGACATATTCCCCAACTTATTCAAGTGAATCGACCATAAAATTTACACGAGATTTCGAAGTCGTCTGAAGGTCTTCAATGAGAGCAATAGCGATTTATTGAATAAATTAACTCTTTCGTATTACAAGATCTATTTCTTCATTTTTGTAAATATCTATTAATATGAGATGCCAGTGTTATTATAATTTTCCGGAATTTTGACGACAATTCATTCATCGCACACTCACACACACACGCACACACTTATATATGCATTGTCCTCATCCTGGTTGCCATTTGTACAAGGTTTAGGCTGCTGTACGGTCCGGTCTTCTTCAGGTGCTAGGAATTTCGAACTTAAGCAGTTTAGATATCCCCCTCACACTGTTCATTCGATTATCCGTAACAAGTTTTCGGAATTCAGATAGGAGAAGCTCATAACTTTTTAAAATTTTCCTGTTTAACTGAGACTTCCCAGGATAGGAATCAAAGTGTGAAAGCATGGCTAGACAGATTTCATCGGATGTTCAATGTTCTTTTTTCTCTGCTGAGGTACTTATTGTATTTCAAACCCGGCCCATGTTATGTTCGGAACGCAAGGATGCTCTCCCTCTCCAGCAATTTAATTCCATTATTTACAAATATAATTGTAATTGCGGAGATGACTACATATAGAGATCCACTCGGCGTCTGGACATGAGAATAAAGCAACATGTCCCCACTAAGATTAGGAACCACAATTTACCTCGGAATGGACTCGTCCAAATACTTACGGTTCTGCTATTTGCGAGCACCTTTTAAAGAATAGAAAGTGTGCAGTGAATTTTAATGTAGATTGGTTTACTGTTGAGTTCAAACTTTTGGCCGTTGTTTTCGCAAAGTAAGTGCGCGTTTTCGTCAAACCTTTGTTGTATGGTGTAACGTTTGCCTTTTTTGACCTTTTGCAAAACTTTTTGTTGTTTGGGCACTTTGTTTAATCTTTTGTTGGGTGACTCCTTCGCTCTCGGTACGGAACAAGACACATGCAAAGAAGGACTGTAATTATTACCAAAATATGCGGGCAAAAGTTCAAGGAGTATATTATGGGGAAACGAACTCATTGTTATCACCGAAGTTATTAATGTGATAGCCGTGAAGACAATCTACCTGTTAACGTCGGATCCAAAAACCCAAATGTTTGATGGGGTCAAAAGGGAGAGCATGGTGGAGGCCCTAAAGTGCCTGGAAATCGTCCCAAAAGTGTTGACACGACGGTCTCATGCTACTTTGTACTGAGGAGAGGGCAAAACAATTGACCGGCACAAAGTTGACTGCCAAGGAATTCGGCTCGAAACAGAGTACATGGGGACTCGGCGGAACTCAGATTACTATACAAGGGGTGCTGCTCAAAATCTCTGACGACCTCAATGGGGCTTACTTTGCCCATTTCGGATCAGTGGATGAGTTGGCCCGAGTGAACAGTAAGCCGGGCGTACCTAGCAAAGATGTCGTGATACACGTAGTTGTGGACAGGCCATGTTTCCTGCGTATACCAGACATTCTGCTTTGTAGAGACAAGAAAATTTTTGTGGCAGTAAAGGGGCACAAGCCGCATTGTTGGTTATGTAAAGCAGCGGGCCTTTTTGTCAAGGTGTACCCATCAAGGAAGCCGGACGCAGAGCAACAGACACCAGCGATACCGGTGACACCGACAACACCGCCGGTGGTCAAAACTCTTGTTCCCGTACAAAAAAAAATAAAAATAAAATAAATAAATAAATCACCAGGCATCAACTACTGGAGAATACACGGAGGTCGTTAAGGGGGTTAAAATGATTGCTTCCCCTCTTCCTCAACAGGAGACATTACCATCTCCAACAAAAAAGAAACCTCAAAAAGAGTTAAAACAACAAAAACCGCAGCAACAACAACAGCAACAAAAACATGAAAATCAACAGGAAATGGAGTTAGTAGCAATGACTCCATCGCGTTCCTCATCGTTGAAAAGGGGACGGAAGGAAGAGGAAGAATATGTCACAAAAGAAGGAACTTGTAGAATGTGGCAAGGCGGAACGGGTCATGGTGGCCGCCAAGACCCATCTTCCCATGCATCGCCTCTTAGAACTGTTTTTTTTTTCGAGGGGAGGAGTCAATCTGCATTCCTAGTTAGACATACACCTTCTTCTCTCACACCTCCCACACCCACCTCCCAACCAGAAACTCCCTCCCTTAAAGATGATAACGCCTCCCCGAACTCGGAGTAATCCTGCCCAGAACCCGAAAAAAAAAAAGAAAAGAAAAATAACCGGTTTCGTCACACAGATATCTGCAAGATAGACACACTGGTCTTAGAGAGAGACTTGTCCTCCCAGAGAAATGCCCTTCTAAGTCCATTGTTTAAATTGTCTTCAATCGACAGAAATCGGTCGAGGACCCGGCGAACTTTCTGGAGTAAGAACTTTCATTAGAAATACCGGAGGCGGCCTCAAGGTGTGGGATTTCCTGTAGGAAGCTGGGGAAGCTTTCCCAGACATAAAAATGGTACAAAAAAGGTCGAAATATCTGGAAAGACTTGCTCATTTTTGTGCTGGGAGGGGTCTCTGGCATGCTCTAACCATCGTTATATCGGGCAATAAAACTAACGTTCCCTACGGACGTCGACGAAATTGTCCAGGACGGACGGATTACGTCCGATATTAGATCTGGACGCCTTGGGAGAGGCTGTTGGGGACCAAAATGCCATAGATTTCATCACAGTATGTGACTACATCCTTTTCTCTTTGTAAACTTAAACGATGTCAATTAAAATAGCCAGTTTAAATTCTTAGGGTCTGAGGGATTGAGGTAAGGTTTCCCGCCTGCTTTGCGACATTTTGTCTTTCGGTGTAAATATCTCCGCGATCCAAGAAACTCACATTGTTTGCAATGTCGATGCCTGTGTACTAGCTAACGATTTTGTCGTCTATTCAGTATATGGGGACCGACTGGCCAGATGTGTTTCTTTGCTGATCAAGCGTACCCTGGACGCGAAGGTGAACTTTGTTGATGTCAGTGCCACGGGCCAGTTGAGCATGGCCAATATTGTAGTGAAAAGCAATATGGAGGGGCGTGTCTCATTTTTTCGGCGGTTGTGTCCCTTCCTAGTGGATTAAACTCGACACATCTTTGTGTGGCACTGGAATGCCATCCTGGACCCCAAGTGGGATAGAGAGCGGGGATCTAGCGGGAAGGTGCCTGATCACAGAATGGTTGATCTGATCGAAGAATTCGGTCTCGTCGATAAATACCGGGTCGATCACCCGGATGGAAAGATGTGGACGTGGGCGAATATTTGGCCTTGTACCCAGGTGGTTATCTACCTGGATAGAATGTTAGTGAGAGAAGCCGACAGAGATCTTTTAGACTGTTCCACGTTACACTGGATAAGATACTCGGGCAACAAACTGCGCGGATAGAGTTTTAAAAAATAGGCCTAGAATGGCTGGTTACTAGAAGTTCAACATGTCCTTACTGGACACGCGGGACTTTCAGCGTCAGCTAATTAATGTAGGGCAGAAGGCGTTAACTGGGGAATTCGTTGGGAATAAGTGGTGGTTTATATATGTATACGTTGACATAGTAGGATGTTGCTTTTTCGCATTTTTTTAAAGTTATAGTGGGCGCCGTTTTGTTACGATCTAATGATATCTCTCTGCTTTAATTTATGGTTTACTAGCAACCTTGAAACTTCTGAATATCGTTTCTTATGTCTTTGCCGATGAGTGTGTCAAATTTGATTAAAATCGGACCACTCCTTCTATAACCCGAATTATCGATTTTCGATATTTATCAGGAGTACCTCGACAAAAAACCTGTCTAATAACACTCACAGACGCCTATAGTACAACCGTGTAAATTTTCAAGAAAATCGGTTCAGCCGTTTCGGAGTCTATAGGTAAGACACACACACACATACACACAGAGAGTCAAAGTTCCATTTATAAATATGTTTAGATATATTTGTGCGTTGAGCGATGAGGCGTTTATATATGCGGCATATTTTTTGCCGTCCGGTATTCGTACTCGCAGGTGTTAGACTGGGGTAACCTTTGCAAACACACACACACACACACACACACACACATATATATATATATATATATATATATATATAACAAGAGACAGCTTTACCTGATGACCCGTTAAAAGAAACCTAGGTAGGTTCGTCTGGCTCATTAAGTCCTATTAAGTTTACTCTCTTTTTGTATTGAGCGATTTTGTTAGATGGTTACGCGTGTCGGTTTTTCCTTTTTTCTTTGTGATTCGTGCTGATTTCTCTCCAAATACTTTTGACAGACTGTCATGTCCTAAGCTCTTTCTTTTTTCTATTTGTAAAGCAATTTTTTTCCTTCGTTCGAAAGTTTTCGAGGAAGGTTTTCGAAACGAGTATAACTATATAGAATCGCTCACACACACACACACACACACACACACACACACACACACACACACACACACACACACACACACATATAGTAATCTGCAGACAGTTGTGTTTTACTGTATCACAGCTCATCAATACTGTTAGTCATCCGATTGCGTCCACCCAGGACTGAAAACCCGATTGCATTTTTTTTCTAATATTTGATAAAACACTTTTTTATCTATTTATTTATTTATTTATTTATTAAAAAATCATAATTTCCATTTTATTATTTTTGATAAAGTTTATTACATTATAATGTTTTAATACAATTTTAGGAGAGGGGCCCGACAATATTTTTCGGACACTTTGAAAAAAGTACTTCAAGGTGGTTACTAGTGCAAAAAACTTTTGAGATTGTAAGTACGTAGTTGAGGAGTGAAAATCCACTACTAGTGTAATCATTTTTTTTAGTTTGTCTTTGATAATTTTAGTTTTTTGTGATTTTTGCGAAAACTTGCGCGACACTATTTTTCGGACATGACAAAAAATTCTATTTTCTTAAGAGCTAAGTTCATGTATATGTTGCTGTATGCAAATTTTCTGTTTGTACACTTAGCTGTTATCATTAGAATCAATTATCTGTTCTATTTTACTGGCAAAACAATTAAGTTTAATGAGATAAAATGCATTCAAGCGAAGACGTTTGTTTGGCACGGAAGAAGCGGGATGATGGCCTCAGAATCAGAAGGATCGCCATGGATTTGAAGCTGTCGAAATCAACGGTCGAATACATGCTGAAGACAAACTCCGAGCGGAAAAGAAGAGAGGACGGAAAAGATCAATTGGCAAGAGGACTGAAAGGAGAATGAAGAGGACTGTGACACGGCTTTTGACATCTGGAGAAAAAGTTACAGCAAGAAAAGTGAAGGAGAAATGTGAATTGGATGTAAACGTCCGAATAGTACAAAGAACGCTGCATAGGATTGGTTTGAAGTATGCAAAGGCTAAGAAAAATTACACTAACAAAGAAACACAAAGGAGCAAGGAGTGTGCTAAAAGGTGGTTAACAAAGCATGTTGACTTTAAGAAGGTTATATTTACTGATGAGAAGCGTTTCAAGTTTGATGAGCCCGATGGATGGTGTACTTGGTCGAGAAGGGGTGAGCCTGCTGTACTGAACAAACGATAGATGGGAGGAGGAGGAGTTATGGTTTGGGGTATGATCTTTGCTAATGGAAATATATGGTTGGAGTGGCTGAAAGGACAACAGAACAGCGAAAGCTACAAACAGTTGCTCTACCAAGGATAAGAAGAGAGATAGTGAATGATTTTGTTCTACAGCAAGACAATTGCAGCATCCATGTGTCAAAACTCATGAAAGAATGGATGGCTAAAGTGAATATGACTACTTTGGAATGGCCTGCAAAAAGTCCAGATCTAAATTTAATAGAAACTGTTTGGGAAATTCTTGCGCAACATGTCTATGATGAACCTGAAATAACGAAAGAGGCTCAACTATGGGAACGGATACTAGATGCCAAAAAACAAGTAATAGAAACACGTACAGATGTTATTGTGCATATGTTTGATCATTATGAAGAGAGATTGATAAAAGTTATTGAGAAGAAAGGTGGTATTACAGACTATTAACAGTTTTTCAACGATGTCCGAAAAATAATGTCGCGTGTGTTTTGTAAAAAATGATGAAAAATAAATATGTTTCCTTACCTAATCGATTTTCTTCCATGTTTATTAGAGGTATTGTCTTTATATGTCTATGCTATTCTATTGAAGGAATTTCGCCACTCTATGGTACTCGGAAAGTCGAATACTAAAGTGTCCGAAAAATATTGTCGGGCCCCTGTATCATAATAGGAATTTTAATATCTACTTAATTATAAATATATCAATATCTAGTTAATTGTTTTAATATCTAATTAATTATTATTCTATCATAATATAAAACAAATTATTAGATATAAGTAAGTTAAAAGATATTTTTATAAAGACTCTTTCAACCATATTTTAGGGTGAACATTTTGCTATGTTTATATATGACAATTATTTCATAACGTTTTATAAAGATTTTTATATTTAAGAAAATATAATTTTTCATATAATCACAATTATAATCCTTATATTTTTCCGGTCTAATTAGACACAAACTCTCTCTCTCTCTCCATATATATATATATATATATATATAGTCATCCACAGACTGACCTGTTTTGCAGTATCACATTTCATCAGTACGGTTAGACAGCCGATTGCTTTTTACCAAGGATTGAAACCCGACCGAATTGTCTTCAGTCGGCGATTCTACCTCTGAGCTACGGGCGCTCGGTAGAAGGAGGCAGACTTTTGAGCATTTTTATTATCATTATACACGCCCAATATTTGAGAGTATTCTAATTCATTACTGAATGAACGATGCGTAGTATAGTTTAACTAGACAATCAATATTCAAAGGCAATATTTGATAATATCTCCTGTTTCAGTGTTTATATTTTCTTTTGTGTGCTTGTTATGTTTTAGTTTTAAATTTGAATGTGTTTGGTATTTTGCTATCATATTCCAAAATGATGGAAAATCTTATTTATTGTTTTACGAATTTTCCAACCGTCTGATCTTGATGAAACTCTCCCGTTTATTAATTTGTCATATTTTAGCTTTAAATAATTTTTAGATTTAATTTTTATTAAGAAAGCTGTTTTTTTAATAATCTGCAACATTCAGCTTACCCAATTATTAAATTTCTCGTTTTATTAAGAACCAAAATTTAATTCACTTTATTAATTTTTATGTGTCGGTGAAGGAGAGCGCTTATATGAATTATTTTTAAGGTACGGAGAGGGCATAAATATGTGTTAACTTGTACTTCCTCTCTAACAAAGAAATAAGTGACAGTAAACTTAGTAAATATCTCTATCCGACAACAAATGCACACATTATAAAGTTCAACTTAACAATACACACTGCCAGATTTCAACCCTTTAATTCGTATATCAGAATTGATTGATGACGACGGGCCAGCAATCCATTTACTTCCAAGCTGACTAACGCTAGACTGTCGAACAGTGAATCTGTGATTGGCGTGTTGAGTTTAAATTCTATTCAGCGTTTATAAAAGAGTAGACTAGACTTTGTAGCTTCGACAGGCAGCCGATATAAGAGAATAAAACGTGGCGAATGCGTGTCACTACAGACGCAAAAGAGGTCTTAGTATGCGGAAATGTTTGTCAACACCAGTTACATACGAGTTTTTCTGGCTAGACAGGTTGAATGGCAACTTGTTAAGATCCGGGTCTTTGTAAGATGTCTCATATCAATAAAAGTGAGGCAACTGTAGTGTAACCTCGTCAGATTCTGTCACTCCTGGGACCCAGACGAGGCTTAGCCGAAGAGCATAGTCTCATCAGGTAAAAAATAGGCAGGTACCCGACCCTGCCTTATTATGCAGAATGTACGGGATATTCTAAACTGAGTTTAAGTGTTCGGATATCCCACAATAATATTAGCCTTGTGCTGCAGTTGGGAAGTAAAAACCGACGCAGTGTGGTTTCCCGATGCACATCTCGTCTCTTTCCTCTTTCTCTCTGTTATGTCCATATCTTCTAAGAGAGCAATCGCTTAGGTGCTACTCCCGTTAAATATGAAAGGACTTTTTAGTTAAACTACAGAAAATAATCTACTGAACTATCTGTGTATGAATCTATCAAATGCAGTCCGTAAATCTCCTAGCTACGGCAAATACAACAGGAGAAATATTGTTTTAGTGTGGCTCTAGATTCAACATTTATATATCTTACAAATTTAGTCGGGAGTATATATGTCTGAATGGGAAAGGTATTAATCCGTCTCTTACGACCAGTCATAGGTTAAATAATCGGACAGATTGTGTTCTATTGCTTTGGTTGCCACCCAGTTTACCGTAAAAAGTAACGTCAACGTGCTGATGGTTAATTTTCTCCCCATTCAGTCATATCTCTTTCGAGACATGATTGCCCTAGCGTGTATCAAGTATGGGACTTAACTGACTGACATATGTCTGGCTACATATTTATGTTTGATTTTCTTTCTTTAACAGTGAAATTAATTTCAGCCCAAATAGTTGAATTTAATTATACTCTTTTAAAAATAATTTATCGATGTATACGGAAACATGTGCGCCCATATCGCTTTTTAGGTATAACACACACACACACACACACACACACACACACACACACACACACACATTTTAGGATTTGGCCCAAAAGAATACATACTAACCAACTTTTTTTCCTTCTTCCTTTTTTCTTTTCCACCCTCATACATAAAGAATTTAAAATCTTCATCTAAAAGTAACATTGAAAACAAATAAGTAAATTTTTTTGATGTAACCTTAGATCTAGAGAAAAACATACAACAACCATCCAAAGAACCAAATACCAATCCCTTATACATCCACCCAAAGACTCCATCTGTTATAAAACATGTACCCTCATCAATCGAATACAGAATTAGTAGAAATTCAGCTAATGAAGAAATATTCAATAAGCATAGCAATTTTTATAATACCGCCTTAAAAATAGTGGATACAAAAACCTAAATATTAAATATGTAAACGAGAAAAGGCACCCCAGAATAAAGAATAGATATAGGAATATTATCTGGTACACACACCCTTTCAACCAGATGACTAGTAGTAAATTGGGGAAAATTCCGCGCTTTAATTAGGAAACACTTTTCGGAAAAAACTCCACTAAGTACAGCTGTACGAACAATATAGAAAAATCATAAAAATCACAATAATAATAATTTTAAAAACTTTAACAAAATTAATAAAAACAACCGGGTAACAGAAAATAACAATTTAGACAAGAAAAATGTAATTGTAAAAACCCTATACACTGCCCGTATATAGGAACTTAACGAAATCAATAGTCTATCAATGCGAAATATCTTCAAAGGAAAATCCAAATAATATAACATTAATGGAGGGAGCACTAAAATATTCTTAAGCAGCAGATTTACCAGCACACTTCTTCATTTAATAATAGCAAATACAAAAATAGAACCATCCCTATGTAAATATCATTGGTATCTAAAGGAAACAAAAACAAAAAAAACACCCCAAATAAAGTGGAAAATTTTAAAAGAAGCTAAACATGAATGTTCTTAAATGAACCATGTTCATTATGTTTATACGAAAAACTATTTATCATTAAATCACTTAAAAATAAAAATCTATTAAATAAACGTAATGAGATAAATGTCATATGTAGACATTGCAAATTGTTCACATTAGAAAATGGGCAAAATCTAAATAAAATTACTTGCATATAACCAACAAATGCTTAAGGAAAATAATTACTGACAAATTATCAAAATAAATTGAAACATAAAATCATTTATGTAATTGTTTTTATATAAAAAAGCTTTATAAAAAATAAGAAATAGACCAAACATGATAAGTAAATGCAAGATAAGCATTGGTACTAAATGAGAGTATCACATGAAAGGTATGTGATATTCTAAAAGAAGAAGAGAGGGAAAAAAAAGAAAATGATAAGATCAGGTTACTGGCAGGTTAACATCTTGACCGTTAAGTAAGGAAAGGAAGAACAGAAAAGAGTAGAATGAGAAAGTAAAAAAGTAAAATAGAAAAAGGACAGAAAGTTGGTTAGTATGTATTCTTTGGGGGCAAATCCCAAAATGAATCTTCGCTCTGATTAGTCAAAAGAAACACGCATGTAAATTTTAAATATTCTCACATAAATACACAGCAAAGTAAGGTTTTTGTTATTTAAAATTAAATAATCTGCGCAACCAACATCAAACATTTCCTGATGATGAGAATCTGACTCAAAACTAGAAATTTTCGTGTCACAATGTACAATTAATTCATAACTATATAATTATATTAAGCTCTATAATACTCGTTATATTGCGCACTGGTCATAATAAAATAAATGCCTGGGCACTCAAAATAGTAAAACCTTGAGTCTTCTTTACCTGGAATTATATATATTAGTAAAACATTTTGTCCCATTACCTAAATAGTTTCATGCCGACTTCGAAGTTTCTTGAGGAAACAATTGTGATGTTCACTCGTCAGGGCTATTTACTGTGAGATCCTGTTTTGTTTGTTTATATAAAAAGTGGTATGATTTTTGTGGGAGTAGTCTTGTTTGTAATTGGTTGATTTTCCTATATCTTTTGTTTATGATTGTTAGATACTTTTTCTTTTTTTTTCTTTTTATTATAAAGATTTTTGTTGTTTTATTGCTTTTTAGTTTACGCTTTAATACGAGTTTCTTTAGTTGTTTGATGCTGGATTAGGCTCTTTTATTGTATTGATGTGTTTATATTGCTTTGTACTTTTACTTAATATGTTGGCATATTTGGTGCGTGAGGGTTATTTTTTCTGAATCAATTTGTCGGGTTTTGTGTAGATTTGTTTTTGTGGATTTTATGTGTTTTTTTAATTTTTCGTTTGTAGCTGTTGTGTTTCTGATTTTGCCGTGATTCAGTGCTTATATATATTTAATACTATTTTATGTTTTTATTTTGTTCAATTTTTTTCGTTTATTATCGTGATTGATTATTTGCATATTTGTATTGATAGTTTTTTAACTTTTTCTGTTTTTATTAACATTTTTTACATATTATTCTTTTTTATTTGTTGTTATTTATTGTTGTTTCTAAGAGAATACTTGATTGCTTTGTGATGTCTGTCTCTCAATATGGCAGTGATTGTTGGTCAATATCATCAAAACTAAAGGAAATACTTGAAGCAACTGAAATGTGGTTCTGTAGAAGGATGCTTCGAATAACATGGAAGATTATGTGAGCAATGATGAAGTTTTAGAAAGGATGGAAACGAAATGGAAATTAATACTGAGCATTAAGATGACAGAGCTGAAGTTCTTGGGACATGCAATAAAAAAGGAAGGCTTGGAGAATCTGATACGCACAGGTCAGATAGAAGAGACAGGGGAAAACAGTGGATAACTTATTTGAAGGGTCTGAGCAGGTGGATGGCAAAACGGGATATGGGTAGGGAAACAGAAGAAACTGTGCTAAGATCTATTAGGGATGATCGCCTACGTCCTGAAAGGAACATGGCACATACAAGAAGAAAAAGTTACTTATTCGTATGTTCACAATTTTTGTTTCTTTTATTTAAAATTTGATTTTGATTTTTATATCTGTTTATTCCTAGATTCTGTTCCAGGAATATCCTACTTTTTTTTATTACGGCTGCGCAGTTATATTATTTTTTTTCTTTTTCTATTTCTCATTCAATTTGTGTAGAAATATTTTGTTCTTTCTGGCTCCAAATATATTTTGATATATTTTGTGCTGGTTTTGTATTTTTCTGGGTTGAATGATATTTCGTGATTATTGAGTCTTTTTTAAAATGATGTTTCTGCTGCTTCTATGTAATTCTTTTCATCTGTGTCGGTGTTATTTGTCACAGCAGCTTTGTATATTATGTTGGTGATTAGATATTAATTATGAAGTAGAAAGTTGTCTTTTTTCGTATTGTCTTGTTCATTTGTGTAATGGCTCTTCATTTTATTAAGTATTTTATCATGTTTGGTTATTATTTCTCCATTTTTTCAATACTGCTGTAATTAATTATGACTCTGGTTTTGTTGATGATTTTTAAACCTTTTACTCATGGGGAAGTGTTTTGCGATTATCTTGAAGAAACGTTTTTTTCAATTTTTTATATTGTTTGTGTAGGGTAGATTAAATCAGATTATATTATTTATAATTTTTGTTTGTTTTCCTTTCATTTGTTTATTCGAGTTTATTTGAGTATTCCATATTTCTTAGTGATGACTCGTGTTTCTTTGTTGTTATGGAATATTTTTATGTTATTTGAATACGTAGATATTCTTTTGTTTATGGGTATGGGTATGTGTCTAAATGTATTTTGAGAATTTATTGGATTATTTTTGTTTTCTTTATTGTTTCATTCATAACATTTACATCTTAATTATATGATTTATTTAAAATTAATTTCATATTTTGATTATTCGTCCGAAAATTGTATTCTTATTTTTTCACCATTTGCGAGGAAAAACTGCCGTTCCAAATCTTAGTGACAGTAGCAGCGGTTATAAGCAGTGAAATAAAGTATAAAAATTAATGTTTGATGGGGTTAAACTCCCATTGGCAACTCACTGACCTGAAAGCTATTAAATCGATAGTGTTGAGAATAGAATCAGAAATATATAATGTGAAGTTCCATTAATTACGTTGGCGAATAAACAAATTAAAAAAGTGATAAACACCAAACAAAGCAAGGAGTTCATCAAGAAAAGATCATTATTCTTAAAATTATATTTAAGACCTCTCTAGAATTGACTACGTCCTGACATTTGCTCTTTCTAACATTTAAGTAGGTCTTGATTTCTGTCTGTAACATTATTAAGTGAAATAATATGTTCATTTAGTTAACTCTACAGAGATGCAATATCTAAGGCATTAAAAGTATTAGAATTTTTGCAATTAAAAAAAATATTTTTTGATATTTTTTTTATCTGAGTGTCAATTTTGATCTAATACAGTAAATATAATATTTCGATTAAGCAAAATACTTAGCTGTATTTCAAATCTCATTTAAATTTGCCTGGAATAAGTTTATGTTTAGAAATCAATAAAATCACTGATTTTAGCTCCAAATTTAGCCATCTGTCATTTAAATGTTTTTTCATTTTATTAAATCTTTCAAAAATGTTTTCTGAAACTTTAACACCATAACACCACCTTAATAATCATGTGGGTTTGTTTAAAAAAATCATTTTCGCAACATCTCAAAGTAAATGTCAGTTTATACTTTAAATCAGCTAATATTACAGATATAAAATTTCAGAAAATGCCTTTTTTAAGTATTTTTTCTTAATGAAAATATTAAATTTAGTCTATTAGCCAAAATTTTTAAGGCAAAAATGAGAGATGTAAATATCTAGTGTTATACTAAATTAGCTTCTGTAAATAGATAGCAGATCTAGGTTGGAAGAGAACATGAATATGAAACATTCATAAGATCTGTATGGGATAGGAAGTTGCGGACAGCCGTAAACGCCATCTTCCCATAATACGAATAATAACTGTTCCCGAAAATGTGAGATTTATTAAGTCTGGTTTTATCATTTATTCATTTATATCATATTAAACGTTTCTTGGCAATTGTAAGGGTGACCAGAAAGCGCTGGTCCTCGGTTTTCCTCACCATTTTATTAGTTTTCAAAATTTATGAAACTGATCTGTCTCTGATTTTGATAAGATTTGATCATCAGTTTTCCTCTGCATTTTTCTTTAATTTTAGGGTCATGGAGAACCTATATTATTTAAATTATTTCCTTATTTCAAATTAGCTTCTCGATCGTATGGTCGGACTTTGCCGTAAACATAAATTCATTTTTAGGTATTTCTTTACGGCTGTGGTGCCCACACCATTTTGATTGATTTGTTTGAATTATTTTATTTTCGCATATTTTTGTTTATTTTTATTGAGCTTCAAAAACGTTTTGTAATGGAAAAACACCAGACTAATCACACTGTTTTGCTAGTATTGATGCCAGTAGTAACAATTTGATTTTGTTTTGAAATTATCCTATCTTGTACTCCAACGGTTTGAGAGTAGAAAAGAAAGCAAGAATAGACTCCAGCAAGACTCCACTACAATGAATGAAAAGTTATTCGGCTTAGTTTAGAGAAGTAACAAACTTATACTCACACTCATTCTTAAGTTGTATATATGATAGTCGTGTAGTATGAAAATAAAGACGTTGCATGAGTTTGTCCACTTCCTCCTAAAAAAATATAGACCCCTAAGCGTCCCTCCAACTTTCAGAATTCCACAGTCGCTACTGATTGTGGCGTTACATATGTTTTAATGTAGTCTCAAATTGCAAACCCTTCTGTACTGATTACCCGAATTTAGTGGGAGGTATTTTGAGCTCAGTTATTGGCAATTCTGGTAATGATTTTCCGTCTTTATTAACATTTTATATAAGACGCATGAAGACAGCCATTGCTATTGCAAAAAAAGGATGAAGAGACATCGCCTCATCCGGTGCAAATCGCTGGCCGACCTATTGAGATTCGTCCTCTCTAGCATATGTTTCTGTATCTTCCCACTGCAATAAAGCGATGAGAAAAGAAGAAAAAATTCCGTTGTTCATTGAATCTCTAATGCAGCTTTGGGACCTGGTGAATTGCTGATAGAACACTACAAACCGTACAAACAAGGCAATATTTGGCCATGGTCCGTGTTTCTTTAGGCAATCATAGACTTCCACTTCTCCCTGTACCTTGTCGCTTTTAATATTATTTCTCCAGGTAATTCTAACAAACCCCGCTACCCGGTCTATTTGCTCCAGCCTATCAAACATTTCTCACGCTACTTTCCCCTTACCTCTGTTTCCCTCTATCCATCTTGTGATTATTGGGTTCTTCAGACTCTCCTTCCTCATTAAATTTCCCAGGAACCTCAGCTGTCTCTTCCGGAGGTTATGTATGATTTTCCTCTCGTTGCATCCTCGCCAACGCCTCGTCATTGCTCACGTACTCGGTTCATAATATTCTCAGCATCTTTCTATAGAATCAGATTTCCAGTGCCTCGAGCCTCTTCTTCATCCACGAAGAAATGGTTCAACATTCACTGCTATACAGAAAGATATACACCACCGGCCATAATTATTAGGCCACTCCAGTGTTTTAAAAAAGGAATGTATTTCAGATTATTTTTAAGTATTTATTGCCGAGTGAATAACTATAAATGAAAATAGAATAGTATTTTTTGTTTATACTGCACAATAGTATGTGCATCAAATGGATTTATAAGTATTTTATAAATATCTATATTTCAGTTTCATGAATGAAAAAATTAAAATTTAGGGTGATTCAGACGAGTTCATCTATGCTTCTTTGCCTTGTAAAAATTTTGCTAATAATAACAAAAGAACCATTCTATTTTCATTTAGAATTATCCACTTAAAAATAGTATGAAATGCTTAATTTGTTTTAAAAAATGGGGTTGCCTAATAATTATGGCAAGTAGTGTATATCACATTGAGTCTAGCAATCTTTCTTTATATCTGATGAAATTTTTTGTTACTCACTAGTCTAGTAAGTTTTTGAAATGCGCTCTTGGCCATGCCAATGCGTCTTCGGATCTCAGTGTCGCACTTTCCATCCTCTGTCAGAAGAGTTACCACATATTTAAATTTTCTTACTTGTTTTATTTTATGTTCTCCGACTTTTAGTTGGCATTGTAGAGTCTTCTTTTTGGCTAGTGACTATACATTCATTCTTCCGATCTTCGGCAAAGTGTTCGAAGCCATTATCAATGCCGAGGTCGTTCAGCATCTAACCGCCCACGGGCTCCTATTGGACAAACAGTATGGCTTTCGCGTCACCAGGTCTACTGCTGATATGCTAACGACCATCGCCGAGTATATATACCAGGCTCTCGACAAGAATGGTGAAGCCCGAACTGTCACCCTGGATATCTCTAAAGCATTCGGCAGAGTATTGCATGCCGGCCTTCTACGGAAACTGCGAAGCTACGGCATTACTTTACTTTTGTTGGACTTAATCCAGTCATTCTTCTCCAACCGCACACTGTAGATGGTTTTAAACGGACATGTCTCCCAGAACTACCCTACAAACGCGGGTGTCCCCAAGGCTCTATCCTAGGTCCTACGCTCTTTCTAATCTACATCAATGATCTTCCCGATGCCATCACATCACAAGTAGGCATTAGGACCTCCAATCCGCGGTGGATTGGGGTAGGAATGGCTCGTAAAATTCAATTCTTCCAAAACGAAGCTGCTGTCAATTAACCACCACAGACGACCGCACCTCCCTCCCATTAGCATGGAACAGGCATGCCTTCCAGAGAGTAAAACATTACGCCTGCTTGGCCTGACACTCTTAGCGGACCTCAAGTAGAATGACTACGTCGAATCCATTGCTAAATCCGCTGCTATGAAAGTTGGCTCTCTGTGCAGGGCCCGGAAAATTTCCGCCTGAATCTATTCTGCACTTAAACAAATCTACCATGCGCCCGTGTTTTGATTACTGTTGCCACATCTGGTCCGGTTCCCCTACTATTCTCCTCGGGCTTCTTGACAAAATACAGCGAAGAATCTTAGCTGATCGTCTGCTGTCATACTCCAACCGGCGTGATGTGGCTTCCCTGTTGCTCTTCTATAAATACTTTCATGGCTTCTGCTCTGATGAATTTAAATCACTGGTGCCACCTAGGTGTGAGTTTGCACGAGATACTAGATTGGCAGTTAGGTCCCACCCTTTTACAGTGAAACCTATGAAATGTAACCGCAATTTCTACTCCAACAGCTTCTTTTCTCGCACTTCCCGCCTATGGAATTCCCTTCCGCATGCTTGCTTCCCCGACGGCTATAACCACTACGAGTTTAAATGTAAGGTCAATAGACACCTCCTAACACACTAACCCTCCCATTCTCTCCAACTCTCCCCCTATGTACATCCTAACTCGTCTATCGCCCTGTGTAACCCCCTGCGCTATAGTGGCAGTAGAATGCCTTGCTTGGGGTGACATGATTAAAAACAAAATTGAAAGGCAACTGTAGAGAGAATAATGGAAGAATGGAAAACAGCCAATTAAATAAAAAAAATTTTTTTTTTTACATTATTATACGCAAATTTATTGCCATATTCACGTGATTTTAGCGCTTGTGTCCACCCCCTTCTACTTGTGATATAGGTTGGATAAGGCGTATTTTCATCAGGAGGTCATTGTTCTAATTCTACGTCCCAGGTCGAGTGAATGAAAGACGTTGGTTGAAGCAATCTGAAAGTGAGTTGAACCAAAGAGTTTTGGCCACAAGATTTATGTCTTCGAGAGTGGAATTAATAAAGGGATTAACTGAAACCTACATATCGAAAAAAAGGTGCATGTCACGTGGAATTAGAACAATTTATACGAACTCGTCTCACGCGAAGAAAGCCAGGAACATCCAATGGCCGAAACGATGTGAATGTTGCAATAAAAATTAAGAAAACCGCCAGAATGAGGTAAATAGTTTAAACTGAGAATGAGAAAAGTGAATCAAGAATAAATATTTCTACATGCAGACACGGAAAAGAAAATACAGAACCTTCAACTGAAGTTAGCAAGAGAAAGCGAGAAGAAATGTCTGAGGATAACCTTCAAGAAAACTAAATGTATTGTCATCAACAAAAATAAAACACAAAAATGCCAATTACAGGTCGGAAAACCTAGAATAAAACAAGAAAAGAATTAAACATTTGGCAAGTGTTCTTACAGAAGATAGAAAATGTGACACTGAGATCAGAAGACATATTGGAATGGCTAACACGCATTTCAAAATCTAGCCAGAGTAGTGGGAGACAAGAAGTTTTCATTTCAGAAATATTGAACTGAAATCTTAGTAACTAGATTATGGCAACACATTGAAGGTGGTTAAAATTCTCTTGGTATTTTGTCTTGTTGAAGATTTGTGTCGAGATTTACAAACTCTACGCTTCATTCAATTTCGCAAACATATCGATGAAATTTGAATGAACAGATTTGCTTCGAAAAATATTTTGACAAAAACTCTATTTAATAGTTTCTTTCGTTTCATTCTCTTCCAAACGATTGCTTCCCCGACGGCTAAAATCTCCAGGAGTTTAAATGTAAAGTCAATAGACACCTCCTAACACAGTAACATGCTCCCATTCTATCAAGCACTCTTCCCATCTGCCTAACCCTCATCCTCGCTATCCTTATTCATCTGTCACCTTCCTCCTGACATTCCCTATGTCTAACCACTCCTTCTCTTTACCTTCCCCTATGTAGCCCCATGCGCAATAGTGGCAGTGGAATGCCTTGCTTGGGGTGAGATGATTAAAAAAAAAAATTCTTTTTATAGGACACCATAATAAACGATGTTTTTAAGATATATTTTTTAACTTTTTCTTTTTGAATAGCAATAAATAAATTCTTAGAATTTCTTACTGTTCAGCAAATAATTTTCTGGAGCAAAATTTTAACTTTTTAATGCGTTTAGCTTCCTAATTTGTTATCTATTCTCGTAAATCTAGGGTGAACAAAAAAACGGAAACTGTTTATATAAATGCTGGAAGAATAGATATAGAAAAACATAATTGCATTTTTTTAAAATTAACTATTTGTTGTTTTAAACATTAAATTATTTCTCAAATAGCGCGAGTATTTTGGATTATAGCGAACATAATTTTTATTTTTCCAAGAAAATAATGGAAACTAAGCTAAACATTCAAGCAAAATCATCTGCACATTGTACCACATTACTTGCTAGCGCCTCTCCGCAAAATTTGTTTTTTGATATTAAAAGGTCATGAATAATATAAAAAAGCGACAGGTAAAGTTTCTGGGACATATAATGAGGTAGGAGCGTCTGGAGAATTTAATACTCACAGGATAGATAGCGGAAAAGAGAGACAGGGTAATGTAGTGAGAGATCTACTAGATACGCAGTTACAAATGGCTGGCAGGGCTGGGTTTGGAGAGATACCAAGCGGAAAAATATTGAGAGCGACAAGAGACAGAGGAAGTAGAAGTCCATAAAATCCTACGTTCTAAAAGAACACGGTACAAGAAGAAAAATATATGTCTATTTTCAGAGGATGTGGCATATATATATATATATATATATATATATATATATATATATATATATTAGTCATCTTCATACAAGCTTGTTTTTCTGTATCACAGCTCATCAGTGTGGCTAGACATCCACTCGCTTCCTCGCTTCCAGTCGGGATCGAAACATGACGGATTTGGTATCATTCGGAGCCCAGCATTTTGAGCAATACGAGAAAATTAAGAGAGGAGGAAAATTTTAGCGTGTTATATATATGTGGTTTATATACACGCAAGCCACTGCGAGAACTCAGTTTATAACTAAAACGTTAACTATATGTGGAATGTACCAACCACTTTAATAAGCAATTATTTTAGTAATTTCAAAGGACTCTTATCATATACGAGATCTAATTGAACGTGACGCAGTCAAAGAGAATCCAATCAAGAAAAAATAAGAAGGCACTAAAAATATATAAAATGTTGTTGGAATAAAAAATACAAGGAGATATTGCACAAATGTATGTACTCGAGGTAAGTAACAATAAGGTGTGCACAAAGTCTTTCGTTGCAGGAAAAAATATTTTTGCTTTACGGTCAACAGAAAAAAACACAGCACCAAATTAATGGCCATTTTTTCCACCCCAGGACAAGAGCAACAGACTAAAATAATCGGAAAAAGTATTCACGATAATACCGGGCTCTACCAAAATATAAATGTAATCTTTAAAAATACGAAGAGCTGTGCCAGAACAACCGACAATAAGACGCAACAAAAAAGAAAGAATGATATCCATAGAATGTAAACAGTAGAAGGGAGACATTTTTAAATATATTATGTCCATTCATCATAGAGGTGGTCATAACTCTCCATGTTTCTTCTTTTAATAACATCAGTGAATTGTTCTCACATTGAAAAATAAGGGAATAAGGGAGGCATGTCCCACCTTTTTCTAACTCCACATGTTTAGGAAGTATCATCTTCATAATAATAATAATAATAATAATAATAATAATAATAATAATAAATTATATATATATATATATACCTCCGGTACCTCACAAAGAGAGATAGACTATAGCTAGGAAGCGTCGTTTCCGTTCATTTTCTTTGCTATAATTTATTAAAATTTACTACCATTTATGGAATCTCTTGCAGTGTTTATTCCATAACAGTGGCTTATTATTTTTTTTGTTGCTATAATTATGACATCGAGCATTAAGGAATATATATATATATATATATATATATATATATATATATATATATATATATTCCATTAATAAACACCTTTACGTACTTGTTTGTATATATATATATATTATTTATAAAATATTACCTAAATATAATCTTGTAAATAAAATTTTTAAATGGAACACTCTAAGACTTAGTTACAGTTGCGCTAAAATTTCTGAAAACAGAAACAACTTAAAAAACAATAAAATATATTGAAATTAGATAACAACAATAACCGTAATTCTGTTTCTGATCTTAATTTATTCCTTAGAAACAGCCTATGCAACTGCAGAAATCTCAAGCAATGCTTTTATCTAACAAAATCTCTTGTATTATGTAGAAAATCCGAGGTTTACTGGTATTTATATCGGGAATACAGTGAATCTATGTAAAAAAGATATTTACAATCATGGCCGTCTGTCCAATGTGACGCTCGTTCTCGCTGATGGTCGTGACGTTCACATTTAATACACTGCCACCCGTTTCTACGGTTGGTTTGGTCGCTGTTGCTGGTCGTGACGATCCCGTCCGATAATGTCACCACAAAAGCTGGATTACAGGACGTATGTTGCAACAACGGGCCACTGTCCCTCGTTGTGATTAGATCCCAGAGGTCTCGTCTTGCAATCTTAATAGTCGTCCCTTTTAGTCAGCCCGGACACTGGTTTATACGATGAATGAACGAAGTCGTACACGCCTGCGAGAATTAAGCAGAATATCTTTATATAAAGAAAAAAGAAACAATGTCTTTCTTTTCCCAAGAATACTGTTTTCGAAAATGATATACAATCGTCGAAAATGATTTTTACAACGGAGAGAGAAAGTTCGCCAAAAGCATCATAACCTTTAATCTTCAAGTAAAATGTCTACGTTTCGTTAGCGTTGATATAAACAGATCTCTTCAATTATTCGCCAAAGTCTCTTCTCGTATTTTATTAAAGTCTTTTCATTAATTCTCTATAATCAGGTTTGTCAATTTTCAATTTTCTATAGTATGTTAGTCATATATTAGTTTATTGTATTTATATTTTTCGCTTGATGATATATGTGTTAGTTTTAATTTATATATGTACATATATATATATATATATATATATATATATATATATATATATAGCTCTTCATATATTTTTA
This sequence comes from Ascarosepion bandense, assembly GCA_037127315.1. Lineage (NCBI taxonomy): Eukaryota > Metazoa > Mollusca > Cephalopoda > Sepiida > Sepiidae > Ascarosepion > Ascarosepion bandense. The sequence goes on along the minus strand of JBBBDQ010000222.1, from coordinate 8,568,572 downwards.
AATTAGTTCATTCTATATTTTTATTCTTATTTTATTCTATTTTATTCTAATTTATAAATGAATTCACATCTTTGTATTGCTTCTTTAACTATCGTTAATTTATGTTCTTTGAATACTATTTCTGTTTGTGCTTGGGATTTCATCATTTTTAAAAAACATCTAAATTGTAGCATTGTAACTGTCTGTTAATACATGTTTGCACCCACTTTCCGTTCTCCTTTTGAATTCTCCTCTTTAGTTGTTTTTCTTGTTCTCAACATTTTCTCATTTATTTTACTATTCCTTTTATATTTCTTCCGTATCTTTCGTTTTCCTTAATTTGATTTCTTATCTTATTTTCATCACTTTTCTTCCCGCTTTCTTGTGTATCTTTTTAACTTGTATGGTATTTTAAAAAAAACTCAAGTAAGTATTGTTTTCATAAATTAAAATAAAATATGGTTATCACCATAATTTGAATTTATCACCCGATGAAACATTGTTTTTTCAATGTCTGAACATAATGTACAATTTTGTAGTAGTTTTTCGCAAGTTCTAACTTTAATAATAGCTATAAAAATAATATATATATATATATATATATATATATATATATGTTATCCCAAGTTGGTGGTAAGACTCGGAATTTCATACATTATGCATTCATCAGGAGCATGTTAGAAATTGGTCATTTAGTAGGTTTGAATTTAAGTTCACTCGATATTCATGTGAATCAAATCTTAAAAATTTAGGCTATTGTTTTTAATATATCAAGATTAAAATTTAAATAAACAAACATTACATCAAGTTAAAAAATTAAATTTTTAAACTAAGCTTTTAAACTAAAATCCTAATTAAAAAGTAAGGACATTAGGCATTAGTTCGAGGCGATAGATGTGTCTTGTTTCGGGAAATAGCTACTTCAAAATCAGGAAAGGGTTGTTTTACATCATATTGGAACTATTAATGAAAAGTGAATACACTACGATAACCCTAAGCGTAGAAGATCGTGGGGTCAACCTGACTATTCATCAAGATTGGCGGTAAAGTTGAATAACCATGGTTTGAATCTTCTGCTCCACGTCCGATTATCACTTTTTCCAATCGACGGCACATAGCTTGGCTGAACAGCATGTTCATCCTTATGAAGATGCTAAAAATGGGTCGACTTGTGGTTAGCCTCAAAAGACGTCGATTTACCGAGAAATTCAAATGCTGCCAAAGAGATGGAAAAAGGAAGTGGCTAGCGATGAACAATACTTTCAATGATATGTATCGTACAATTTCTTTTAAAATAAGACAGTATTTTCAGGTCGATTTTGAGAACTTATTCAAGGTCCAAATATATATATATATATATATATATATATATATATATATATATATATATAGTCCGATGGGAAAATTATCGCAGTTTTATATTTTATTCACTTGACCGCATGGGCGATTTTGTCCACTGCACATTATATTTGGGTCAGTTGAATAACGTCTTTGAGATAGAATCATGACGCATGAAAGATTCCCGCCAAAAATTTCAAAAAGTAAATGTTTTACTACTTGGCATTCTCACCGGAAATTCAAGCGTTTCAGAGTGTTTGGGTATGAGTTACTGTACTGTACAGACGATTCGGAAAGTAATAGGTAATATAACCAGTAAAAATCATGGTGTTTGGTGTGATCAATAGTGATATAGGCGTTATGACTCCATTCAGCTTTGCCTAATGATTCAAAATGAACACTAGGGCTTACACCAAATGCTTATTGGAGGTAGTCAGGTTCTGGGTCAAGAGTATATCTGTTTGAAGAGCTTATGCCTGAAAATCACAGTCTGTCTATGTACCACAAGCAGAAGAAACAAGTGATGGTGTTGAGAACATTTTCTAGACTACATCACCCCTTAAATGTGGCCCTATTACACCACAAACTTCAACCCAATGATGGTTGTGTGCGAGTTGCCATTGTGGAGGAGTCCGACAAAATACCTCGTACCACGACAGATGAATGGAAGGCAAGGATTATGGTAGCATTCACAAAGATAATCGAGGGTTCTGTCCAGAAGAGTTACAGGATGTTGCAAAATTTGTTTTGAGACCATAGTGAATTTATTTAATAGATTTACTCTGAGTATTGCAAAATATTTGTATGTAATTTTCGTAAATATTTCTGTTAAAATGGGATGCCAGTTTTATCATCGTATTTTCTTTAATTTAGACAGCAACTTCTCCATCTCACCCTATATATATATATCCACGACACTGAATTTAATATAGAAGGCAATCTTCAGGTGCTGCGTCAAGACTAACCGTTCCATGATATAATTAAGCGTTACACAAATTGTGTATATTTCAGTCTTAACTCAGCATCTGAGTATTGCGCTATTCATAGAATCCAGTATCGTTCTACGGGTGAATAAAATAACATATTCGTTAATAATATGTAATTTTTAGCTCTGTTATTTTATATCGATCATAGTTTTATTAGTATCAGAAGACAATGTGCGATATTATAATTATATCTATCTATCTATCTATCTATATATATATATATATATATATATATATATATATACCCTCTAAACCTGTGCTATATATATACCCTCTAAACCTGTGAAACAATATGTAAAAATACCTTCGTAGACTGAGACTAAAAGAATATTTCTCAGACAACAAATCCACTTCTACTGACAACAACGCTTCACACTCCAAACTTCCTCTAACGAAAAATAATACCCTGTGGACTCCCCCAAGTGGACACAAACAACACTTGGATCAATATGCCAACAAAGACAGACAACACATTGATAACTTCTTAAAAAACAAAGGACACCTAACAAAAAACACAACCTATCCAAAGTAGAACACCAAAAAACAACCGAAACATAATTATCGTACCAGCCGATAAGGGTGGAGCTACAACCATCTGAGACACCGACAACTATATTAAAGAAGCAGAATCGCAACTTCAAACTAACAGGTTCTATGTACCCTTACCACTAGATCCAACCAGCACTTACAAAACAGAATTATCACTTCTCATTCAGAACCTGAATCACAGCACAAAAAATAAAATAAAAGCTCTTATTCCTGAGACCCTCAAAACAGCAACATTTTACACTATCCCAAAACTACATAAACTCCCCAAAATCGTCTCAGAAAAACACCCTAACACCTCTTCATCCAACCCACATCATACTAAACAATCAAACAATGAAGAGATCTATAAAATCTCAAAAGCCCTTAAAATCACACCACCTGTCAGACCCATAACATCAGGCATTGGTAAACTTACAGAACTTATATCTGGATACATAGTCAATATCCTAAAACCTTTATTGCCTGACATACCTAGTTATATTAGAGAGACTTCTGACATTCGCAACAAATTACAAAACATTAACTTAGTCCGCGATGATAATATCCTAGTAACGAAAAAATAATAAAAGAAGCACTAAATAAAACCATCCACATAAATCGTAACACACTTCTCACATACAAGAAAAGAAAAAAAAAACGAATACCCATGGTTTTTAACCACAATCAACATTCACTCACACTCATCAAAAATTTAAAAAATGATTACAAGAACCTCCAATCAGATAAAAAAATCAGACATTTTCGATAAACCACCATAAATGCAATGAAACAAACACCCAAACCTATCAACTATCCTCACTTCTAACAAATATCTAAAAAACACAAACCTATCAGGGAATTTAAAATGTCAGAAACCCAGGTGCCTAATTTGTAAATATTTGGTAAACGACACAATATTCTCTGTACCCAACACCAAAATCAAATTGCAGCCACCACGCCTCACTTGTGACAGCGTAAACATTATATACGTCCTCTTTTGTTCAATATGTCCCAATAGTGGATATATTGGCGAATCCGTTAATAGCTTTTCGATTTCGCTTCAATAATCACAAACTTAATATACGCCAAAATAATCAATATTCCCCAGTAGGAGCACATTTCAATCAACCGGGTCACACCTTAGAAAATTGCAAATGTTTACTAATAGACTCCAATTTTAGTTCTACATACGCACGCAGAAAGAAAGAAAAATACTGGATTTTAAAATTAAATACACACAAGCTAGGGTTCAATAAGGACTTAGGTGCTTTGAATCTTTACAAATACTTCAATAACTAAACGTTTTTAGATATATTTAAAAATATTTTTAAACTTTTTTAGATACAATTAAAAAATTGTTTATCTAAAACAAATTTACAAGCATTATTAAAGATAGGTTTACGCTTACAAACATATTTTTTAAAATCTCGCTTTCAACGTCACTTGATGTAAAAACAAAAACTCTCTCCACAAACGCGTCACGTGATGCAAACAAACGCGTCACGTGATGCAAACAAACGCGTCACGTGATGCAAACAAACGCGTCACGTGATGTAAACAAACTCTTCATTGACGCTCTCGCGAAATCTTGCGAAATACGTTACTAATTCAAATTTTAAAATCATTTGTTTCTGATGAAGAACCGAGGACGGTCTGAAATATAAAATATAATAGTAGAAATAAACAAATACTGTAAAAAAAAACAACACATTTTCAAACTCAAAACGTTTTAAATTTTTCCTATACATATTAAGACAGTATACGTGGATCATCACTATGCTATATATATATATATATATATATATATATATATATGTAAACGAGTTATTACGCGACCTAGGTTTCTACTATGAGTGGTGTCTTCAGATGATTTTCTGTTTACCGTTTTATTAAAAACGCTCACTTATTAGTTTCAGACAACCAAGAATGAAAAGTTTATAATTTCTCGTAATTTTCAAAATTGCGCGTTCAATAATTCCTTGCTACGTGAGCGTTCAAAAAAAAAACCTTACGTGAGCGTTCTTAAAAAAACGGTAAACGGTAAAATCAATTATTGCAAATCGCCTGAAGACACCACTAATGATAGAAACCTGAGTGGCATAATAACTCGTTGACAAATGAAAAATATTTAAAGTTTTAAAATATAATTTTATTGAACACTTTTTAATACAAATGTGAACTGCTCTAATTCTATTATGACCAAAAACTAAGTAATTAAACAATCACTATAAACACTCACTATATATATTGTAGATCTTTTGAATATTTTTCATTTGGAAACGAGTTATTTTCGCAACCTAGCTCTCAACCTTTCGGTATCTTCAGACGATTTATGATAACTGATTTTCCAACGTTTTCAAACGTGCGAATTGAATTTTTAAACAACCACAAATTTCAAAATTAGAGAGAAGTAACTTAAGGATCTTAAACACTTTTATCCAGAACTGTATGATCCTAGGGTGTATTTTTGGGTGTGACTACATCTGTCTATAATTTTTGACCTTTTATTTAGTAAATATTGTTTGGTATGGAATTAATATTATGGCTAACATTACATGATACAGATGGACTTTGGAAAATGTATTTGGGATCAACAAAAGTCATTTTCAAAAACTGATATAATAACCACAAATCTACATTTACTTTTGAAAAATCATAAAATTGTACTAAACTAGCTCACCAGGTGTTAAGATTAAACCAAAAAAAAATGGAAAATACCCTGATATAACATGGACTAAGGTAAAAAAAAAAGCCAAACCTTACAACGGTGGATATCTGCAGATTTTGCCAAGAAGAAAAATATATTTCCGCGTAAGCAATTATAATGGATCCAATTGGAATTCAAACTGGACTCTTCGGTTTCTCATCCACAACTTATATAATATCTTTTTGATACTGCGCAGTGTTTCATTAATAGTTTTGTGAGTAATATATTGCTTGGTACTATATATGAATTTACTGAACTATAAACTGAAATTAGCATACTTTCAATATATTTTTGCATTAATAAACTACATTTTGTCTTAATAAAATCATCACTTTTAATTTGGATTGGAACTATTCCTAGGGAATTTTATTTGCGTTGTGACGCAATTGAGATCGTTTCGAGATAAGAAATCACAGGACCGATTTAGAACTCCATTTGAATCTGTTGCATTCGCTTGCTCACCAATGTCTTTGGGAAAAGTATTAATTCATCTCTCCTCTCTCCAGCAACGGGTTAAGTAGCAAGACAGATTGGTTTCTATAGCCTTGGTTGGTAACTAGTTTAAATAAAATGCAAACTATTCCGGGATAATCTTTTGCCTAGTCTGTCATGGATCGAAAGAGACTTAAAAACCTGAACGTGTATTACGTATGGCACTTAACTGACTGACAGATATTGTTTTAGAATATACCCATTTTATGCTTATCTAATACTTCTTTGAATTCTCAGAAATCGTACCGGTCTTTTTTCAAAGACACTGATTTCAGGCTGCTTGTAAATTGTCTGGAACTGTTTTTTAAGTTGTTATTGCAGACGCCCTCGACTTACGACAGAATTCCGTAGCTACTAGTAAAAAGATTTTTGGAACGTAAAAAATCCGTGAATAAGTACTTATGTCATCCGTATTACTTCCATCTTGATGACTTTCCATTTTGGTTTAAAGGGTTACAGTGTAACAGGCACATCTTATTAAGATATGTGTGAAAGATAACGGTTAACCGAAGACATGAACATTTTAGCATTGTAGTGATCAGGAGAAGCAGCCTCTTCAGTGTTTGTTCTAGAAGGTAGTGGATCATGGGAAGATGCTGCTAGATGGAATTTACATCGCTCCAAAGAAATCCAAAAGGAATCAGAGTGGTTAGCTACAATGTCCGTGGTATCAAGGGTGTTGGTCCTGACGATTAAAACTAGTGGAATTAACGACTGTAGTTCATGTGAACATGTAGCAGAAGGGGTCACCAATGTGGTAGGAGGGGTCACCACTGTAGCTGTAGAGACGGTCAGCCATATCCGGTCAAGGCCTTTTCAAAAACATAGCCGACAAGCTCTACAACTTAAGATTATATTAAAATCATCAGGAGGTTATCAGAAAGTGGATTTATGAAGAATAATATATACATTTGGCATGTTTAAATAGAAATTTATTAATAGAATAAATGACATGAATTGTTAAACGTTAATTTCAAATGAGAAAGAATATTAAGAAATTAAGGGTATCAAGTGTTCGTACTTATAACTTGTGTGGATATAGACTGGAACGTACGAATGTATGTATGTATCGATGTATGTATGAGCGTTATCGTTGGGTAGGAATGTCCTTGAAATATTCGGTCAGTCTTTAAGGGTTCTGTTATCAAGTACAAAAAGAGACAGACCGGTGAATGATGAAGAGAAGATAGGAGAGAGTTAATAATAGCGATCGCTTGAGGTTTGTCAAGAGACGTGTTAATCGGCTCGTCATTTTTTCCCTGGCGACAGTAAAATTTGGCCCGTCTTTTATTTCGTTTGTGAGGCTCGGAAAGATCATTTGAGAATTCACCCCCGGATAAGAATCTGGACTTTCCATTGGACGACGAACAAACTTTGCGTCGGCTCGCGAAAAGTGTCTGTAAAAAGAATATGTTTCTGATAATTGAATATTATTTGAATTTTGTTTTTATATGTTTCCTCGTTTTCCATTAGCCAAAAAGCATTTCGCATCAAGGTGCAAAATTTGACGAGTTTTGTTTTGGATTCGCTTTTGCGTGTGTGCTAAGCAAGATTTTGTAAATTCGAGTATTTTGTTTTTATTTAAAAAAAAAAATCAATGAATCACAATATCAATAAGTTAGTGTTTAGCATTTGAATTTTAAATCTAGATCGTGTTTTGGTCACTATAAATACACTCCATAAGAGTAGTGCTAGAACAGCGAGTGTCATGCGAATTCTCGTCAGCGAGAAAGGGGTTGAAGTAGAAATTTGTAAATCCCCGTTAAGGACGTGGAGATGCTTTTGGAGTCGATCGAGTGCAAAAAGTGAGGTATGTTCTTATATGGCCACAGTGCTACACTTTCGGCCTGATCTGGCTCTTGTAATTGTGCACGTGTGATGATTTTGCAAGATGAAGATTAAGTGAACAGTGAGTTGAAGAAAACAATCGCGCTCAACACAGAGGGTTCGTCAATGCGTATGAGTGCACGATCATTTCAACAAGCTAAAAGAGTAAAACAATCAAAACACACCTGCAAATGATTTATCACTCGTTGCGTCCGACCTGCCGACTGGTTTACGACGTCGGATCCGGTGTTAATTAATGGTGCGTTTATCAAATTAGGATAGAGACTAAAGTAGCCACGGCTTTCGACGTGTTACAAATTGACTTTAACAAATTAGTGAAATTTGCAAGAAAGAAAATCTTCTGAGACAACGGTCTCTTTCAAAATCTTGCTCGATCTCTGTTCTGATGTTTGATTTGATTATCCTACTGTGATTTTTAAGATTAAATGATTGTTTATCGACAAGTGAATTGTATCGCATGCGTCTACTTAGAGCGAGAAAACTCGAGAATTGCATTTATTTTTATATGAAAGTGAAATAATTAAAAGAATATCTTTTTCGCTTAGATAAATATAAGATATGTTCGCGCCTTGGGACGTCTCTTTTGAGAAAAACAGCATGATCACACACAAGAAAATAACATAAGAAAAGCCGTTTAAAAAGGCAATTGAAAAAAAAAGGAAAAATAAAGTAAAAAGAAAGAAAAATGAAACGTCAAAAGAATACAGAAAGACAAAAAAACAAAACACATAAAGATAAAACGGAAAAACAAACTAAAAGAAAAAAGAAAGGGATAAATGCAAGAAGCGAGAATGGGAAAGAACGGAAAAATAAAAGAAAGAAAGAAAAATACATTAAAGAAAGATAGACAGAAATAAGGAATGAAATTAAGAGAAAACAGAGGGAAATAAAAAACAAAAATCAAAAAACAAAAGAAAAAGCAAAAACTAAGAAAGAAACAAAAAACAAAGAAAGGAAAAACAGAAAGAAATAGAGAGGGAAATGATGAAACTAAATAGATGAAAACGAAGCTGCTATCATTTAACCAACATAGACAACTACAACGCCCCGCCATCGGAATGAATCAAACTGGTCTCTCTGAAAGCAAAACACTGCACCTCCTAGGTTTAAATTTATCAGTCGACTTCAAGTGATATGACTACATTAAATCCATAGCTAAATTTTCTGCTCGGAGGTTAGGTTCCCTTTGTAATGTTAAGAAGTTTTTCTCTTCTAAATCTATCTTGCACACATATAAATCTACGATCCGGCCGTGCATTGCATACTGCTGTCACATCTAGTCGGGTGTCCCTGCTATTCATCTCAGGCTTCTTGACAAAATCCAACTAAGAATCTGTAATGTAATTGATCCCGACCCTGTGGCTCAACTCAAGCCACTTTTTCACCGGCGTAATGTGGCTTCTCTTCTACAAATACTTTCAGGGCTTCTGCTCTGATGAGCTTAGCTCCCTGGAGCCCCTTCTGTATGAATTTACTCGAGCTAGTAGACTAGCAACTAGGTCACACCATTTTACGTTGAAATCAATCAAATATAAGTGCAATTTATATTCCACTAGCAGTATAGCCCGGCGTTGCTCGGGTAGAATGAAAGCTTTAAAACTAATCCATTGCCCTGGAGCTCAGACTCTTTGGACGTTGGCACGAAAGACTAAAAAGCAATAGTTGTTTCCGGTTAAAGCGAAACCGTAGACTGAAAGAAAATGAATGATGTAAGTCAATTCTTTTCGTTGTAAACTGGATTTTGAAGGCTAAATAAGTCCTCTGAGTAAATGGCATCATGGCTGAGACTACGAACTACAGTTATACCTAATTTGAACCAAACCCGAAGAAAAAAACTAAAATAAAAGACTTGAAATAAATACAGATATACAGGCAGATAAACAGACACACACACAAACATCTAGCCTTCATATATATATATATATATATATATATATATATATATATATATATTCGGTTATTTGCACCATTGTAAGAACCGCAACCTTGAAACTTCTGAATATTGTTTCTTATGTCTTTGTCTTTGAGTGTATCAAATTTGATTAAAATCGGACTACTTCTTCTATAACCCGATTTTTTCGATTATTTATATTCGATATTTATCGGAGGTACCTCGACACAAAATCTAGTTAAGAACACTCGCAGACTCTTTTAGTATAAATGTGTAAATATTCAAGAAAATTGGTTCAGCTGTTTTGGAGTTTATAAGTAACAGACACACGCACACAAAGACATATACACACATACACAGAGAGAGACAAAGTTCCTTTTATGAATAAGTTTAGATCAGCTTCTTTGCTTACACTTCCCGCCTGTGGAATTCTCTTCCGTATACTTGCTTCCATCAAAACTACAATTTCCAAGAATTTAAATGCAAAGTCCATACCATCTCTTATCTTCTTGACTTGTATTATGTTCTTCTTTTCCATCCTAATCTCATGCAGTTCTTTTCACCCATGTATTCTCATCCTTTTCTTACTCTTTTTCTGAATCCTCTGCAACTTGTTCCTCTTTCTCACCTCTTCTGTAACCCCTGCGCCCCAGTAGCAATTCTGGCTTGTTTGGTGTGAAATGATTTTAAAAAATGAGTAATGAAACAAAGAAAGAAATAATAAAAACAGAAATCAAGAAGGAAATAAGAAACGTAATGAAAAACGAAAGATAAAAAATAAAAAAAAAACTAAAATGCAATGAGAAAAATAAATTAGAAGGAAGGAAGGAAGGAAATAAAGCAAAGAAGGAAAGGAAGAAAGAAGGAAAGAAAGAAAGAAAGAAAGAAAGAAAAGAAAAAGAAGGAAGGAAGGAAGGAAAAAAGAAAGAAGGAAGGAAGGAAAAAAGAAAGAGGGAAAGACGGAAGAAAGAAAGAAAGAAAAGAAAGGTAAAAATAAAAAAGGAATGGAATAAATTATAGGTGAAGTATTTACATTCATTAGAACAGTGATAAATAAACCGACTATTCTAAAATACATTTAGTCAGAAGGGAAAGGAGAAAAAAGAAACAGTCGAATGATTGAGAAACAACGAATAGATGAAGAGAAAACGAAAAGGAGAAAAATGTCCGAACATTAGAAAATGCCGTATCAAAATAAAGTCTAAAAAGACCAAAGGATAATTGTAAAAAATAGTCTTGAGAAATAATGGTAAAGAATTGGAGGAAATATCTTCCTGTCGATAACTGAATGGAAGGGAGAATGGTGATTCTACTTTCATGTTATAAGGATTTATTATAAAGGGTAAAACACAGAAGAACAAATTGACAGAGATTCTAAGAAAAAAATATTTTATTTTGGAATAAAAACAAAAGCAAGCCAAGCTTGGACGGAAACATTTCGTTGAATAGAAAAGAGTCATTTTAAATGGAAATTCATATTCATCATATTTATATAGAAAAATTGTAAAGAAAAAAAAAACTGAAAATAAAAAATAAAGACAAGATTTGAGAAAGTGTATATATTTAAGGTATAAAGGAGCAAATAGGAAAACCTTATTTAAGTACAGTTGTTCTGAAATAAAGGATTGGAATGCGAATTTGAGTGACAATTCAAGAGTATTGAACGATAGAAAGAGTAAATATTACTGAAGATATAGAAATTTCTAAAAGTGTGAGTGTGGCGAAAAATCGATCAGTCTGAAAGGAAAATTAATGTGTCAAAGAACAAGAGAAGACAGGAGTGTAAGGAAGAAAGACACGGATACAGATTTAGAAAGGCATTAAAAAGCGCTAACTAAATAAAGGAGGATTTAATGAGATTAAAAAATAGGGTGGAAGTTATCAATGGATTTCAAAGTAGGAAATATTTATTAATAATATAGGAGAAAGAAACATTTGAAAAGACAGAGGACTTAAATTACATTAACATAGAAAGAAGAGTGGAGGTTGAGATATTTTCACGATAATACAAGGAAAACTGGGTGCGATAAAAGAAGGAGCTAGACTGATAGGGAAAAGGAAGAAAATGAGGAATTGACAGGCAAGCGTGAAAAATATATAGAGAAAAAACTGAAAATGTGCAGAAAAAGAAGAAAAAACGGGAAGTTTTGGAAGAAAAGAAAAGAGCAATAGAAAACGCAGAAATTAGACAGAGATAAAATAAATAAATCAAAAACGAAAAGTAGAAAGAACTAATATAAAATAATCCCCTTTAATGATTTCCGAAGCTTTATCATTCTTATTCGTCCAGTCAGGAATTACCGCCAGCTTAAGATGATCGATGATCGCACTAATGTCCTAACATTTGTGGGGTTTTGGTTTATAAATTATTTCTTTTAAGAGAAAGATAAAGAAAAAATTAAGGGTAGATAATCCGATCTAAATTATAAGGGTTTAAATAGGAATTATAACCTACGCCCCATAATTAAACCAGAGTTAAAAAATAGAATAATAGAAGCAATATCAAAATCATCTCTTATATCATTGTCTCCTGCAGCAGAAATAATGTGTTTTTCTATATATATATATATATATATATATATATATATATATATATATATATATAGATAGATAGATAGATAGATAGATAGATAGATAGATAAATGTAGGCTTCAGTATGCGTTTTCTTTAATTATTTCTAGATTTTTTTGGTTTTATTTATCATCAAAAATTATCTCTACTTATTTATTACGTTAAATGTTATTATATCAGACACTTCTTATTTCAAACAGAAGACTTTGTATTTCATTAAACTGTTTGTGTTGCTATTCATGTATTATTTCGAGCCAATATATCTCAACTTGTCTGTAATAACATGAATATAAACCAACATGAAAATACTGACAATTAAGTCACTTAATTACTATACGTCCTACGCGCATGGGCGATCATGTCTCTTTAGAATCATGAATGACTAAGCAGAAGATTTTTCCGCAGTAGCTACCATTACTTTCTGCGGTAGACCGGTTGCCTACCAAAATTATAGAACTCAATTTGTCTTGCAATTCAATCTTTTAATCCAAATCAGTGAGTTATTTTTCATACGTGATACACACTTTGACGATCATGTCTATTTCAATCCATGACTTACTTGGCAGAATATTTGCTTGCAGTAATTTCCCATTTCTTTCTGTGGTAGATCGGTTGATAGCCAAAGCTGCAAAATCCAATTTGTCTTGTTACTCAACCCATAGATAGAGGGGAAAAGTTGGATTTATACCTTTTCAAAGGATATTTGCGCGTAAGTGAATGAAACGAATTATACGGGAATTCGAACTCGGCTCTCCAACTTCTCATTCCGAGCCGATATCTCTTAAACTTAAATTAACTGCAAGTGTCTAATACGTCTTTCTGCTTGTGAATTGGGAAAATCTTGCTAAAAGAAATGTTTACTCAGGAAGGGATTGAACCTGCTTTTACATTTGTAGCTAGAACTACAGTCTCATCTGGAATAATATATATATATATATATATATATATATATATATAAAGTAGTATCTTTGGTAATTTGTAAGCTTAATTCCACAGGGGATCGTATTCTGTTGAGAGCTCAATATTTTCATTTATACAGAGTATTATAATAAAAAGAAATTGGACGAATTTACAAATCAGTTGTTTTATTTCGTGGATCTTTTATAATTCTGCTTCTCAGACGAAAACTTTCACAAAAATGAATGGGTTAGATCTATCCAAACGAAAGGAATTATGAGGTGGGTACAGCGTTAGAAAGAAAACATTACTGTCGTGTATTTAAGGATAGTTAACTAAAAGTTCAGTCAAGCCCATCTTATCGCCTGGGATAGAAAGACAGCCGCGCATTAATGATTAACACTGTATATTTAACCACCTCTACCATCGATAAAATATTTTCTTTCCTCCACTGTCCCCCCACAATTCCTTTACTCTAGATAAATCTTACCTATTCATTTTGTGAAAAATTTGGTCTGAGAAGCGGATTTGAAACAATTTAAAATGATTTGTTTGAATATTTCGTAAGAAAAATCCGTCGTAAATAATCAGGCCGGTAAAAATAAATATATAATACTGCTTAATTAAAAACAGAATATCTATTTAAATACGAGTATCGATCAAAAATAATGTTCAAGCAAATCATTTCAAATTATCGGTTGTTTATAACCAGTTTCGTTATTCCTCGTTAATTTACGTAACATGTTTACATTTGTTGACATTAATTTCACTTCGTTCAGACTGATCGTCATATTCGTGATCGAAAGGTCTAAGACGCGTCAGATCACATGGTGCCTTCTCTTATGTAGACAGGGGTCGCAGATTGGAATCCTGCTGAATGACACACATTTATCGTAAATAATCAGGCACGTAGAAATAAATATATAATAATGTTTGAATATAAACAGAATATCTACTTAAATACGAGCATCAATCAAAAATAATGTTCAAACAAATCATTTCAAATAGTCGGTTGTTTATAAGCAGTTTCTTTAATCTTCGTTAATTTCCGTAATATATATATATATAAATATATATATATATATATATCTGTGTGTGTGTGTGTGTGTGTGTGTGTGTGTGTGTGTGTGTGTGTGTGCCTGTAGCATTCCGTCAGTGTATATTACAGATGATTTTCAATAAATTATGGTGATTTTCAAAGTGCAGCTACGATGTGGCAGTAGGCCAAAATTTCGAGATACCCAGTGTGGATCGAATTTACTCAGTCAGGTAAGTGGCATACGCGAGACACGCTTGGGCGCTCATATCTCGACATAAAAATTACTGACTGAGCAGAAGATTTTCCCGCAGTAGGTTGTCAATACTTTATTTGGTAGACTGGTTGCCAATCAAGGCTACAGAACCCAATCACAACTGCTATTTAACCAATAGCTGGAGGGAAAAGAGATGGTTCAATACTTTTCCCAAGGTTATTTGTGCGTATATGAATAGAATGAATTCGACTGCATTTTAAACTCGCCTTATCGATCATTTCCTTCCGACCCGATAGCCACTGCATAACACTACATCGATTTCACTTCTCAGTGGTAATGATTCTAGCGAGAAAAAGTCGCTAGCCATTATATTATGTCAAGGAGCCAACTTTCGATAAATTATGTACAGAATTGCAGTTTATTACTTGCTTAAAACCACATGTGCTAGTCTTTATGTTTATGACTCTGCACAACATCTTATCCTTTGTAAGTGTTTGTAGTTACGCGTTGCTGTCTTATATTTCACATGCCGACTATATATCCTGGCAGTTTTAAATTTTACAATCTCCTTTTACTGTTCTTATATCTGAGAAATTTCAACTGTCTTCTCTCTTTAGATACACAGTAAAAGCGTATGTTTTGTTTACATTCTCCATAATACTTGTTCGTTATTTACCAAAAATTATATAAATCATCTACATCGCCATTTCAACACTTCTGATCTCTGTCGAAACCATGAAAGAAAGGTTATGATAGCTTTAGGCGAGACAAGGCAGCAATGCTCCATTTATAGCCCACACTGATTGTTAGAGTATGGCAGGTGATGTCAGATAATTTCGACATTGATATTTAAGGAGTTGACCAATTTCCGACCTTCTTACGCCCCATAGATTGTATACATGAGTATGGGGTGAACTTGAGTTGAAAGAAACATTCAGAGCAAGTGTAGAGAGTTGCTTTTTTAAAGCGTTGCTTAGATGTGGCACATGGCCGAAAGTATGTCGTATCCAGTGAAGATCGAACTCCCTTCTCAGTTGTAATGTGTTCTGGCAAGTTATGTTTGCTAACTTTGCACCACATTGTGATTCGCGCTACACACACACACACACACACACACACACACACACACACACACACACATATATATATATATATATATATATATATATATATATATATACGCACACAAAAAGAAAGTATAGGGATTGTGTAATTATTAAAAAGTGATTGGTGAGAATTTGTAAATGCACACGTTCTATTTAATTTGTATACCTTTAAAAACATGAAAATACGCATAACCTAATATGTAACATAGACATATATATGAAATATGCCGATTTAAAGAAAGAGATGCAAGTGCTTCGAGAAAAGGAAACTGCAATAAGAAGTCTTTCTATCGATAAAGCAAATATTTAACAGTATATTGCCTGCATATATGAATGTTTTCGTTGCAACGATCGGCAACAATTGTCTGGTTTATAATATTTAATTTTGCATCAGGCTGGGAAAGAATTTTTATTTCTAGCTTGACGCCAACAATATTGGCATTTATCAGCTGCATTAAATTACCATCGTAAAAACTCAAATAAAATATTAAGTGTGTAACACCTGTGGGTATTTGTCTATACATATGCGAAGATATTAGCATAAAAATATGTCTGTAGAATAGAGCGGGGAACTTTTCTAAACTTAATTCATAAAAGTAAAATAAAATTCATATTGTCTTTAATATCATGCCTAAATGTATTTCAATATTTTAAATTATCAGGTATATATGGACAGAAAAACACACACACACAGACGCATGCATGATTGAAACACACACACACACACACACACACACACACATGTGTGTGTATGTATATATGTGTGTGTGTGTGTGTGTGTGTGTATTGAAAGAGAACGTTGAATTTCATTGTTAGGCTCTTATATCCTGAAGATTCATGAAACAGACTGTCGCTACTCTGTATTATGACATATGAACAGAGAAGTTCATATATATAACGTGTTGGAGTTTTGCACAGTTTGTTTCTTACATACTTTGTATCTATGTACACACACACACACACACACATATACATATATATATATATATATATATATATATATATATATATATATATATATATATATGTATATGTGTGTGTGTGTGTGTGTGTGTGTGTATATGATATACGGAAACTATTGTTGAAATCAAGAGTAATCCAGTAGATGACATAAAAACTAACAATGAAACAAACACACACATTGACATGAAAAATAATCAATGTAGCTGTATGTCGACACACAAAATTCTGACCACGACTCAAGTTTAACGATATTGCGATTGCTAGCCCAACAGAACGTTTATATATAATGTTAATTAATAATTTCGTCTTTGGTCATAGTTAAATTAGACATCTACACAGTAGTATTAAAACAATTCACTCCATCTAAATTGTAGAATTGTAGAATATTTTTCATTTGGAACTGAGTTATTTCTTCAACCTAGGTTTCTAACTTCCTGTATTTCCAGGCAATTTATAATAACTGATTTTTCCATTTTACAGACGTACGAACAGGGATTTTTTTACGAACGTGTGACTGGAATATTTAAGCAAACGAAAATTTTCAAAATTAGGGAGTACTTATTCAAGAATTATACACCACTTTCAGCTATGTTTGTTTGATCCTGGTATGAATTCATAAGACATAAATTCAGACCCTTCATTTAGTATTTTATTTTCATCCTAGGAACAATATCATGGCTAACTTTTTCTCCTGGCACAAACTTCATATACTGCTACCGTTGTATCGTTTGGCTATTTTCACTATACTCCAATTTATAACAGGTTCTTTTCCATTTTTCAGTTTTACTTTTTACACGTGTCTAGCCCGTTTGTTACAGTTTTTGAGGTTTTCTCGTTGAAGGTAGATATATGATTATTCCATCTGTTCTTACAAATGCTTATTGTAGATCCCAAATATGTTTTTCTTTGTCCATGTTTATCATGTGCCTCTGTTTAGTAAATAACCTTTAGTGTTTTACAAAGTCTGTTAAGCGTACTTTTGTTTTTGTCCTTACAGTTTCATTCTTTATAAATGACAGTATTTTGTACGTTATTATTTAGCTTTCTGACGTTTTGCTTTTTTCTAAATTCCTAGTACAGATATACATTCATTTGAGTGAATTCCTACTAATTTTTTTGTTATTTCTGAGTTTTGTGGGAAGTATTTATTGATTAATTTGAAAAAAAAATATTTTCCACATTTTGGATTTTAATTCTAAGTTAAACGGTGGGTTAAACCAAATCATGTTTTGATTTCTATTGTTATTTTTCGCTTGTTTGTTTGCAAGCACCACCAGGAATAACGATTGCACGTAGAGCCCAACTGCAGGTATGGTTCTTAAGACTGCGAAGGATGAGCTCCAAAGCCAGAGTGTAAGATAAGAGTGACAGTGGGCAACACTGACAAACCGACCGAGAAAGCGCAAAAGCGCCTAACGGCTTTTCGTTCACTTGTACCACAGCACGGAGAGACTGATACAGGAGTATAATCTACCTGCAAAAGTCGGGTTTGAATATGATGGCCTGCAAGACAGCAGACAAATACGAATAGTCAACCTCATCAAAGGCCGTGGTGATGTAATCTTGCAACACCTTTGCCCTTTTAGTAATGAATGAACACACGTCTGGAGATCTAGTCGAGGGAGGATACCTGCCGGAACCCGTTGTTGAACACAGCCATCAAAAGCCTCAAATAAATACACCCAGCAAACCATCAACTTCCGGAGGTTTGTCACTACTGACTTTCTACAATACCAAGTAGACTTATCTCTAAGTCATCTCGCAGCTATCCGCTTAAGTCGCCTAAATGAGCCAAGTAGCCGCGAAACTCTTCGCCACAATAATCAGACTCCATGGTTAACCAACTCTGGATACACTACCTAAAATACCTTGCACAGGTCTTTGGACATCTACAAGACATTTTGGCTTCTCCTCAATATATCGATCGCCACCTCGCTGGATTTCTTCTTTGCGCAATTCTGCCATTATTCACGGCTTTGTTAGCCTATGCCTCTCTAACCCATGTAGTGCCTGATTAGCTAATGCTATCCCCAGAGAATTTCGCCGGTCTCCGCCCGAGATAGATTATCCTTAAGAATATTCACCCTACTAGCCGAGTTGTTGACTATATTCGGTATTGAAAGACCTAATCCTATCCGGGAGGCTTTACCAACACCTATTCCTATTTACCTTGGCCCTATCTATCACTGCGCTAGTTTAATTAGCTGTTTCCGGAATTTCCGCCTATCAAGTAAACGCAGTGTCCAGACATTTTAGGTCTAGCCCCTAACCCCTGTCTATGGTCTGAATAACCTAACTAGAGCAACGTGGGACAATCTAGCAAAACATTCTATCCAGGTAGCTACATATCTATATATAATGTGTTTATCCTTAAGAATACAGCCATCGTCCGTTGAGAATGTAAGTGTTAAGGACATATACAAAGCAGGAAGCAGAATATCAGGGACCATAAGTGATTTTATGAAGGTAATCACTCCGGAGACCTCTGAATATTTACTTTTGGTCCTCTGTTGACTTCCTCTGAGAAGAAATGTCTCTCTTAATGGCCTCCATGTCTATTTAACATATTTTCTCTCGCTTGGAGAGCTTCGTTTATTTTTTCTTTTATTGTGGAAGGTTGGGGAATGAAAAATTCATAGATCTAGTGGAGATTCTCCTTACCTTGTCGTGTACCTGTTGCTTTTCGATTTCTACTGACGAAGCAGAAGCAGATTGAGCCTGAGCTATTACCATAGCTTTTTAGGCCTTCTTTCGACCTGCATTCTTGTTCTTCTGCTTGTTCTTCTTCTCATTCACTACTTTTTGTTCTCCGCCTTGTTCATCAATCTCCCTTTTAATCGAGAAGGGTAGAGTGAATGAATTTCCCCTACCTCCATGAACAGGTCTACCTGCGACCGTTACATTGTCTGTGATTGCAGTTTTTCGAGGCATACTTGCTGTTCTTCCTGCAGATCGGGTAGTTCTATTTGCTGCTTCTGTGGCAGTACCTCTTTTGCTGGTGCACTTTTGTGACCGTTTTTGGTGATGATGCTGTGTTGTTTACTGTCGCTCGTTGGGGTTCTGCCTTTTTTCCGGCGATAGTGTCTTTTTCGGATGAAAGGTAGTTAATATTTCTCCCTTCTCACAACATCAGTCATTTTAATAGAACCACTGGGACCTGACCAGACTTTTCTGTAACCACCCTTTTTCCTGAAACTTCAGCTTTGGGTGTTGCTGGTTTGGGTATTCCTGTTTTGGGTGTTACTGGTGTCGCTGTTAAATTTTTGCAGGGCACAGTTTTGATAATTGTCCAGTGGCACCATGCAGTAAACAGTGGGGTCTTCTACCCTCTAATATTATAAATAGTCCTCGTTATCTTAACGTTATCATATATGTTTTGTGTTAAGACTGAAAACTTCTTGTAAAAAAAAACCTGACTTACCAAAAACGCGGGGAATTCCTTCACATGACCAAAGTTAGCAAAAATTGGCTCCTACATGGCCCGTTGTTATATCCAAATGCATTCTGTGTATAGTGATCTTTATACGAGGAGTACCCATGTGATGCGTCTGCGCCAAATAGTTTTTGTTTTCAGCACGCTTACTTTCAGCTCCTTAACCTCACCCTCTCCTCAAACAGGACGTCCGTCATGACATCCGAACTTTTGCACAAAATTTCACCTCTAATTTTTAGCTTTTCAACTCTTCAGCCATCATCGCTCTGAACAATATACGATACGCAAATGATGCAATGTTGCTAGCAGACACGGAAAGGAAAATACAATATATCCTACAGATGATAGCAACTACAGGTCAGAGATAGTAAAATCAAGCAAGTATAGAAATTTAAATGGGAATGTTCCAGGAGAGAACGGAAAGGGCGTCACTGAGGTCAGAAGGCGTATTGAAATGACCCAAGAAACATTCCAGAAGTTAATCATAGTTTGAGTTTGAGTTTCGTTTAACTGTATTAAACTCTGTGGGTTATTTAATATCAAAAATGGGGTTTTAAGGGATTATTTAAATGTTTGGTTATCGTGAGAAGGTTGATCTCTTCAGAAATTAAAGAAATATCTTTAAAAATTTTCTTTTTTTTTATTTTAGAAAACTGAAGATATCTTCTACTTTTGTATTCAAAAAGGAATTGCTGGTAATAATTTTTCCTTCAAAATTTCTTATAGCAATATTTTTGTTTCTTCCAAAATATTATTTTAAGTAATATTTTTATTTAAAAGATGTATATTTTCTGTAAAAGATTTTTTTGTATATATTTCTATAAAAGTATATTTTTCTACTTTTATAGCGTTTTCACACCACTTTGGAGATTAACTATTTGAACATAGCAGGACACTAACAGTCCGGGTCAGGGTGGACCCGGGAACAACAGCAATTAAGATGTGGTTTAATGCTGAGCATCTCCATCAATTCTTTGTCGCGTATCAGTTTCCTGTTTGTTTCCATCCTCTCAAAAAATTTATCCTTGCTCAAATGTTCTGTCCATTGTATACTCAATATCCTTCTGTGTAATCACATGTCTTTTATATCGAGACTTTTCTTCAGGGGAGAATGTCTAGCATTCTCTGCCATACAAGTGGACAGGTATCATCTAACAGATCAGTTCAGTAATATTTTTGTTTATAACGAAATTTCCCTGTCTTTTCTTTATCTTTGATGAGTTTGCCCGGCATCCACTGCAATATAGAAAAACAGCCATCCCATAATAAATACCTTGGAAGTGTTCTAAAAGAAGACGGAAAGTGTGACACAGAGATCCGAAGGCAAATTGGCATCATGAAGGACACGTTCCAGAAGCTGAGTAAAGTATTAAGAGACAGGAAATTTTCATTAAAAACAAAGAATAGAATACTAGATTGCTATGTGATGTCAGTTCTTCAATATGGACAATATCATCAAAGATGACAATATCATCAAAGATGATGAAAAAACTGGAATCAGCTGAAATTTGGTTCTACAGAAAGATGCTGCATATATCGTGTACGAAGCATGTGAGCAATGATGAGGTTTTCGAAAGGTAGGAAACAAAAAGGAAAATAATATTGAACACTAAGAGACAGTTAAAGTTACTGGGACATGGCAGAAGGAAGGATGGCTTGGAGAACCTGATACTAACAGATAAAGGGAAAAAGAGACAGAGGAAAGCCGCGGATAACATATATAAAGGGACTGAGCAGGTGGACGACAGAATAAGAGTTGCGTGGTATTACAGGAGAAAGTGTGCTCTGAGCCACCAGGAATAGGGAGATTTTGAAGGCCATACTCGCCTACGTCTTTAAGAGACAAGGCACATAGAAGAAGAAGATATTTAACCTAAGGAAGATATAGATGAAGAGTCTTGGACAGGTAATAAGGTAAATTTACTTGTATTTTTCCTTTCCTTGTGCTAAGAGCCTTTATCGTTCCAGTCTTGTGAAATCTGTACTTTTCACTTAAAAATGTTTTTCTTGAAAATAAGCTTGTAATTGTAATTGTAATTAACTGTGCTACTTATTTTATCTGTTGCTTCTGTTGGAAGTCCAAATGATGTCAATATTTTTATTACGTTTATATCTTATTGATTTTGCACTGAGAGTCTGTAGGGTAAATTGAATACGTCTGTAAGATTACTGAAATATACGTGTTTGAATTGTTTTTTAAATTATTAATCAGAGAAAATCTTTTTCTACAGATGTTACTAGGATGTGCGTTGTGGTGCAGTGGATATCAGCCCGGAACGAGAAATCGGGGAGACGTGTTCGAATACCAGGTAAATTCCTTGCATTCACTTACGCACAAATACTCTTGGGAAAGGTATTAATATGCCTGTTCTCTCCAGTAATGGGTTTAATAAGAGAATAGATTAAGTTCTGTAGCCTTGACTGGCTACAGATCTACCACAGAAACTAATGGTAGTTTACTGCGGGATAATCTTCTGCCCAGTCGAAAAAGACATGGTCGCCCAAGAGTGTATCACGTATGATATTTAACTGACTGCATATATGTATATGGTCATCAGTTGAACGCATTGAAACACAGAAATATAGAAGTCTTGATTATATCATTATTCACTGTAATTATTTCATATTATAGCACTTTCTGTTTTCATGCTGTTGAAAGTGTTTAAAAGAAATTGCTTTCTTTATTTGTATGGATATGTCTGAATTTGAAGTACCAGTCTATATGGTCTTGAGAAATAATGAAAGAACAAAAATACGCGTCTGAATCCATTTTATTTACTGATCTGAGGAAATGACTGAAGATGTTTTTTTAGACTTTCGAAAAAAAAATCCAAAGGGAATACGCTTATATAAGCACAACATGTTTCCTCTACATGTGGAAAGTTGATATCTTCAAGTAAGTATTTTCATTATTCGGATTATTGTCCTCATCTTTGTTGACATTTGTATGGCGTTTCGACCGCTGTACGCTCTGGCCTTCTTCAAGTGTTAGGAATTTCAAACCGAAACTTTTCTTACAATCACTGGAGTATATCATTCTCATCCCTTGTGTAGTAATCCTAGATTGAAAATCATGAGTTATCTCCCTCTAACCTTGCAAGTTACTTGCTCACCACTGCTGTAGCCTGGTATTGAACTCACAATTCTTTGGGTTAATTCACAGGAACTAACCAACTTTTATATCAACTGGGCTATAACTCTTTAGGGATGTTCGAAAATGTTCGAAATTCGTAGCACCTGTAGAAGGCCGGAGAGTACAACGGCTGAAACCTTATCCAAATAGCAAAAAAGATAAAGACAACTGTCCGAATAATGTAAATACTGTAAATACTACATCATCTCAAAAATAACTTCAGGTCAGTATGAAATAACACAACTATTTTTTTCATATTAAAACCTCTAATCTATAATATAAATTATAAGCAGATCGACTATTTCTATCGCAAATTAAAATCTATATGCACGAAAAGTAAACGGACACACATATATACAAAAACCAATGACGTTTTCGTTATTTGCTTTCAGTGTTTGCGATTTTGCAAATCATTTGTTATAAACGATTGCTGTCTCTTTTTCTATTTATCTCTCTCAGTTTCATTTCTCTGACAGAGCAAAGTTACAATTCAGATTGCCAACTTCGAATAATTCATGAAGTAATGGAAAGACGAGATTTCAAAAGAAAATCATTAAATACTTTGAGAATGTTAAATCCGACAAAAAATTCTATTCATCTATTTGAACGAAATAAAGAATTGTTATATAAAATCTTATAAAATTTGCATTGAAGCCCGTACTTGCTCATCAGAGCAAGAAGAAAATGGTGTCCATACGCAATGGCAGCAGATGAATGGCAAAATGATACGAAGAATTTCTGTGAATTATGGAAAAGACGTGCATATATTAATCGACGATGAGATTCGAAAATTACACAATTTCTCCTTCCGTATTTGAATGTTTGCTACCACATTTTACAAATCTCCAAAGACTTTGTCGATATTACACACACACACACACGCACACATATATATATATATATATATATATATATGTATATTGTCATCCGCAGACAGATCTGTTTCGCCGTATCACAGCTCATCAGTACGGTTAGACTCCGATTGCTTTTTTACCCAGGATTGAAACCCGACCGAAATGGCGTCAGTCGGCGACTCTATCCCTGGGCTAAAGAACTACTACAAACTAATGGTTTACTTTTTGTAGTGATATACTTCATAATTTTTCGATATTTAGGAGAGCATTATATATATGGTTAAATAAAATAAAGACAAGAGGAAAACTGTATATAAATCGCCTACGCGTTTTGTCCTCTGATGGACTTAATCAAAGCAAAAAGGCTTATGGAAATTATACTAAAACAGACTAACATACATAATAAAAAGTTCAAAGAAAACGGTTGAATTCCCTTCATTTTAATATCTCGTGACTTTGCACTACACATGGAGGAATTCTAAAATTAAAATATTCTGTTAATCTTTTTGAATGATTAATTTTTCATTTAGAATTATCCATTTAGCATTAAATAGTAAAAATAGTTTGAAATACATCATTTTTTTAAAAACTGTGGTACTTAATAATTATGGGTGGTAGTATATATATATATATATATATATATATATATATATATATATATACTTTCATCTACATTTATTTGGAAGTATATATTTTAATATTACACAATTGTATAGTCAGCCGATTATTCATATATATATATGTGTGTGTGTGTGTGTGTGTGTGTGTGTGTGTGTGTGTGTGTGTGTGTGTGTGTGTGTGTGTGTGTGTGTGTGTGTGTGTGTGTGTGTGTGTGTGAAAGTATACTCAGTTATGATCTGCGATTAAGGACAGGATGTTTAAATAAAATAAAGGCAAGAGGAAAACTGTATTTTGATCGCCTACACGCTTCGTTCTGTTATGGGCTTTATCAAGGCAAAAAGACGAAATGAGCTTTATTCTGAATTACGTATCTATATTGAAACATTGTTGTAAATATAAAAACGACAAGTGAGCAATAAATAGGTTTCTCATGTTTGTTCTAAGTTTCCTTACTTTATATTTGCCTAGACAATACCAGTGAACAAATTCAAATATATAAAGAAAAAATAGTTATTCAAAAATACAAACATCTGAATAAACCCTTTGAAGATATAATTTATACATTTGAACACGGACAAGTATTTTGTAAAAAATCATGTCATCTGTTATTCAAACATCTAATTTATGCGAAGACAGCTAAAGTTCTTGTGACATGTGATGAGAAAAATGGCTTGGAAAATCTGACGCTTACAGGTGAGAT
Source organism: Ascarosepion bandense (assembly GCA_037127315.1). Taxonomy (NCBI): domain Eukaryota; kingdom Metazoa; phylum Mollusca; class Cephalopoda; order Sepiida; family Sepiidae; genus Ascarosepion; species Ascarosepion bandense. The sequence goes on along the minus strand of JBBBDQ010000222.1, from coordinate 8,543,272 downwards.
AGAGGGAAAGAGAGACAGTGGAAATCAGCGGATAACATGTTTGACGGGCCTGAGCAGGTGGGTGCCAGATCGGAGTTTAGGTTAGGCAAAAAAAGAACGCGTGCTAAGTGCCACCAGGGATAGGGAGACGTGAAGGGCCATGATCGTTTACGCTCTGAAAAGACATGGTACATAAACGAAGAAGAATTTTAAAGGAGGTAAAGGAAAGTATAGTGATGAAACCAAATTACACCCTAAGAAAATGTATGATAATTCATCGTCAACAAATAAGAGGTCCCACCAAAAGACGGAGCTACGTCAGTTGGCATGTTTTTTTTTAAGTCTTCTCACTTTATCTTTGCCTAGATAATACCAGAAAGCAAACACAAATATATAACAATTTATTCAAAAATACAAACGACATCTCAATAAATCAAGGACAATTTACAAACACAATATGCGCATCGCGATATTACAGGTGCGTCTATGTACAAGGACAAGTAACCTCTGTTTTCATATTACTAATTAGATCATTATAATATATTTTATTAATTTTATTATCATCATTATTATTCAGAAGATAAACGGTTATTGTCCATCTACACACTGATTACCGCTATTTCACGTTGAAATTCCAAAAAGCAAAGTAAAGCAATGTCGACTACTTAAATGGGTGACTGCTTTGAAATACCAGGAAAGGTAAGCTTGTATTTGCGTCTGGGAGAATAGATAAAGGCTCAGAATTGTTTACCGGAAAGTCGAGTCCCCTTTCCCGTTGTATTCGTTATATTCACTTATGCAAAAATCCCATCGGAAAGGTAAGAATTCGCATCCTTCTCTGTATTATTAAGAGTATAAAATTGATTTCCGCATTAAATCACACATTGAGCTTGATATGCTACCAAATAAAAAAATCACAATCATCCCACATTCACGCACAATTGTATTGCTTGCTACTGACACTCATTTAACATATTTGTACACTCAAGGACATTTCTGATTTGTTTGACCATCTTCATTATTATTATGACTATTATACAGGGTGGGCCATAAGTTGCGCACCAAAGAATTACATGAAGTGATGGAATTGTGCATGAACGGAAATGGAAGCATCTTGTGTAATTGTGATTGTACCAGTGTAGAAAGGGTGTCTCAGTTCATTAGTTAAACTTGGTTTTAATAAAATAACGTTTATTATTATCAGAATTATTTTAAACGATTTGGTGGGCGACTTAAGGCTCACCCTATATATATATATATATATATATATATATATACATGATTCATTAAATAAATAATAGAGACAAGTTTAGTCTATTTTATGTAAATTTTTTCACATTGTCTGATAAGCTTAATAGCATTATCATTAAATGAAGAAAGAAAATTACAATACTGATGCATAATTTTTTTAATAATCCAATCTAAAGTTTCCGCTTACATAAGCCATTTTCAAAGGTATCAATATATATTATAGTATAACAATTCACGGACAATAATGACTGTCTGGTTTTGTGTACATGGAAGTTTTCCAAACAACGATATACTCGTGCATACAAGACGTTTCAAGCGAATATCGCGCTACAGCTCATTACGTCAGACATGACTACGCGAGAATGAAATCAAGAATTATTAAGTATGGCCAGCCATTGGAATAAACCAATGGTTTTTGTTCTTAATTACAGGCATTTAAGGATATTTGTGGACATTTCGTAGTTTGTTTTGTTCAGGTTAGGTTTTAACAGCTTTATGTATATAACTTCAAACATTTTTCAAACTTTTTATTTTTTTTATTGTTTTCACATATATATATATATATATATATATATATATATATATATATATATGTGTGTGTGTGTGTGTGTGTGTGTGTGTGTGTGCGCGCGCGCGCGTGTGTGTGTGTGTGTGTGTGTGTGTGTGTGTGTGTGTGTGTGTGTGTGTGTGTGTGTGTGTGTGCGTCTATAAAAGAAATAAAATACATAAAGTTAAATGGAAAATCCTCAGGCAGGCCAGAACATCTAAATCGGTAAAGGAATCATGTTCCTTTATATACAAGAAAAATGGAAATCATTTAATATATGAGGAGCAACATATTACTAAACCACAGGCATTAAACCACAATAATTTGCAAATATATTAAAGAACTAAAATCATGCTAAAATTTACAAAATCTAAAGTTAGGATCTCTAAACACGATAAACCTTAATAGTATCAATATTAATACCACGATATTCACTTTTAACTGTATGATCTCTCCCCTTATATATATATATATATATTATATATATATATATATATATATATATATATATATATATATATATTTTTACCTCCATTTTTACCTTTATTTCATACTAAAAATTGTGATCTAATTAAAGTATTCTTTATATATAAAAAAGATTTAAAGATCTTTAAATATAAATACATATTAAGTATAAAAATTAAGCCTAAATACAATAGTATTTTTGCCCTATACTTCACTAATGCAGATATTTTTCGTGGACCATTCTCTCCAACTCCCCTTAGTGCATATACTTTCTCTTTGTTAAACCCAAAATCCTGGTCTTAAAAAACTGCATTTTATTATTTTATTTTTAATTAATTTTATTTTAATTTTAATTCCAAAGTTTATATTTTAAATTTTTATCCGCATGTAACAGTAGAATATTTAAATTTTTAATATTGTTATAAGAAAGCAGTAACTTAACTTTAATTTCGATGAACATCGAGTGAACTTAATTTAAAAACTATTAAGCCGTCAGTTTAAAATATGCACTTGATGATTGCATAACACATAAAACTCCGAGGCTTTAATTAAACGCTAAGTGCGTGGATTTTTATATCAAAGTTGTTTTGTTGTTGGAGTCTTCATTAAAATGTAAAAAAAAAATATCGAGACATCGAGCCTTACAATGTCATGCCAATGTCGCCAACTTGCAGGTATGGCTCAACCAAACTCTCTTTCGGCTTTTTGTTTCACATTCAATTTTAAATATTTCAGTATACTATCAATCGCTAGCCTTTGTCCTCTTATTTCTTGTTCATTTGTTACTTTCTCCACTGAACAGTATTTCTATTTTCATTTTCTCATACTCATTTACATCACTTGCGTCAGAGTGACTGTATTGTCTTGCTTGTTTTAATAAATACACAGGAAAATCTGTCGTGACATCATGGAAATCTTTAGAGTGTTATTTGCACATATATAAAACAAAAATATTATAAGAGTACAGCAGAGAATTTGTATGACGTGACTCACGATTTAGACAACTCGAATATAATGGGCGACTTACCAGTTATGTTGTCGAATATATCTGACATATGATGTAACATGCTGGGCAATTCTTCTCTTTAGGAGTTGTGTCGTCCTGCTCTTATACCTCATGTGACAAAATCAGTCAAAGTGAGTCTACATGCAAAATTATGTCTTCGGCAAACAGATGTAATAAACTAAGAATTTGTCTTCTCTATCGACAGATCCAAGAATAATAAAACACCAAGACTTTCCTGTCACAAGAGTTATCAAGAGATGTATAGCGAAAGTTGTTCAATGCCGCCAAAAAAATCCACTACCTTCAATTCAACATTAAATTCCCAAAAGTTTTATCTACTTATCGTAGTTAGGTAGGTCGGTATTAGAAAATAATTTTTTGTTTATATAATCTCATGAATATATTATTCATGAGGGGTCTTAAAAGGCTACTCATCATTATCCCGACAGATTTGCCCGTAAATGACATAATCAAAAAAGCTCTACCAAAATAGAAGGCAACTTAATCAGCTAACTATAAACAGTTCCAAAAATACGGTGCCAAAGAAAATGACTACGCGACAGGGTAATATATATATATATATATATATATATATATATATATATATATATATATATTGGTCAACAATACGGTGATCCTTACTCATACACACAGTAAGAGGAACCTGCAGATATTGGAGGCCATGTACATCAAATCAAAACAACCAACACTCAATAAAATCAACTTTAAAACAGGAAATAACATATTACATTGCATTTGACTAGATGGTTTTGTTGTCATTTCGCGCTATCCCGCGGTGTGACGTCATAAAACCGCATCGCAAACTTAAGAACTGCGTTTATTATTTTTGGTAACTATTGCCGTTGCCAAGCGGAGTTTTATGTCAACACAAAATAAAATCGTCGGTGATGGTGGATTTTATAATAATTCAGTTTAAACTACCTCTCTGAAGATGGCTCATGTGAGCCGAAAGCTTAGAAGAAAACCAATAAATAATTATCCAAATGTTGGAGAATTTTTGTCTTTATTTTCAACTGAAATTAAAGCAAAAATACGACGTTTAGAACGGCTCATGATTAAACATAATAGACATTCATTGTCTCTTATATTTAATAGCATATGTCTAGAAAATATATATATATATATATATATATGACTTCATATTGCGTGAAAATCGGGTTATGAGTAGGGAATTCTTTTAATGGTAATTAACGTTGTCAAGCAGTTTTTGCTCAGTCTCGGCAATAAAAGATTTAAGCACATTACTTCGTAGTTAAGTTTATCTTTAGTGTTTTTATTTTCCAATTTAGTTTTCACTTTTCTGAAACAGGGATTTAGGATTTATGCCGTTGTCTGTTGGATCCATTCACGGTTTAAAATTTAATATATATATATAGTACGTAATTGGGTATGAATTTTTAATTAAACAGTATCCTTATATATATATATATATATATATATATATATATATATTTACCGGCTTGAATATTTTAAATAATTAAAAGAAAAAACTTATGTCATATTTGTTAGGAAACTATGTGTCGAACATGAGAATCGATTATAAATAAGTGACAAATAAATATGTTTGTTGTTAATTCATTTCGTAAACCTCCGGATCTTTCAGTTACACACACACACACACACACACACACACACACATATATATATATATATATATATATATAATCGTTTCACCCATAGAAAGATGGTACCGCTACTGGTGCGCATGGGCTACATAGGGAAAGACTAAAGTTTAAGCTTGGTGAGAGAAAAGGGAAAGCGAACAGGTTAAGTGAGTGTCAGAACGATCAAGAGAAGAAGGAGATACATTGGATGATGGGAAAAGGACGAGATAAGGTGTGGTGTCAATTGGACAAGAGATGGCATCTGTCAATGCATTTAACCTCTTGAAGATTATAATCATCAGAAAAGCTCGTATACGGAAGGGAGTTCCACTAGCGGGAGGTGCGAGAAAAGAAGCTGATGGAGTAGAAATGGCGGCTGCATTTAGTTTATTTAACTGTAACGTGTTGGGCATTGTTGCCAGTCTGGTTGCTCAAGTAAATTCTTGTTGAGAGGGCAACAGTGAGCTAAGCTCGTCGGAGCAGAAGCCATGAACATATTTGTAGAAGAGAGAGGAAAGTCATGTCGCCTCGTTGAGAAAATGGCTGGAGTCGATCTGCTAGGTCGGGACCCATCAAATTACACATTCTCCTTTGGAGCTGGTCGAGAATCCTGAGATCAATAGCAGGGGCGACTTACCTGATATAACAACTGTATATATATCGTTTCATCGCGATACACACAAATAAATATTTAGCTGTTATCAAACGAAAACATCCACTTCTCGTCAAAACAAAAGGGACAATAATTGTTAATTATTACATTACCAAATTATTACATTAACAAATGTAAATAAATCTTTAATAGATTATTTTGAATACATATCCAACACATTTAGCATTCCTTTTAGACAATGTCAATGGTACCAACCAGATCATTAACAAAATAAATCTAACCGGGTCTATTTATATTTATTAATTATATGTATATTTTATTTCTACGAAGAAGTGTATATGTCCCTTTGACATGAATAAGATATTTCCCTGCGTTTCTCTCGAGGAAACTATATATATATATATACATATATATATATATATATATGTAGGAAAAACTAATAAAAAGTTGTAAGTTTAAAAATGTTTTTTTAAAAATAAGTTTTAAATTAAGTTTAAAAATGTATTTTTAAACCTAATTTAAAACTTATTTTTAGAAATACATTTTTAAACTTACAACTATTTAGTAGTTTTTCCTATACATATTAATACAGTATACATGGATCATAATTATGCTATATATATATATATATATATATATATATATATATATATATATATATTCTATCTAAAGTTGTCATGTTCTTTCTCAGGTGATTTGAAAGTTTTTTTTTTATTGAGCTGATTGTTTTTGAACACATCTATAGTATCAAGGTTTAACGGCGTATTGTGTAAAATAGACGTCATTCCAACGGATTGCACAATATATTCGTGAGCTTTTATTAACAAAATATATATTCATGTGTCATTCAACGTAACTGCTATATGAAATACGTTAATGACACCTTTTGTATGTTTAATGATGAGTTGAAAACAGATGATTGAACAGTTTGCATCCGGCTCTTCATTTCTTCAAATCTATTTTAAAATAGACCCGAATTTTAGATTAATGTTTTGGGTTTTTAGTAAGGTGACACCGACGACGCGAAGATAATTCTATGTACAGTTTCAGTATTTCCTATACTAAATTTGTTTTATCCTGTCCATACACGGTTGTATCTGTGTTGCTTAGTATTTATTATCTCCTTACAAATGACGCGACAGAAATATGGTTCTACAGATAGATGCTGAGAATAATATGAACTGAAAATGTAACCAAGGACAATATACTACAGATGGTGGTAAGAAAATACCCAATGACCTAAAGGGGCATGGCACATAGAAGAAGATAAGGAGTTTATGCTACAAGTCTCATTCCAATCGATAATTTTCTCTGTTTTGAAAAAGTTGATACCTAAATGGATGTGCCTTGTGGTGCTCGGAATGACAAATCGAGGAGCGGAGTTAAATTCCAGTTGTACTCAATGCACAAATACTCACAAATACCCTTGGGAAATGTTTTAATCCGTCTCTTCCATCCAATTATGTGTTAAATAATAGGAAAGACTGGGTTTCTTTAGCATTGGCTGGCAACCAATCAACCGCAGAAAGCAATAGCAAACTCCTACGGGATAATGTTCTGACCAGTCAATCATGTCTCTTTCGCCCAAAGGGTGTATCACGTGTGGCACTTAACTGACTGACTATACATACTTAACTCATTTAAAACTTTCATAGCAATAAAAAATAAAAAACATAAAAATAAAAACAATAGTAATAAATTCCCAAACAAGTTATTATAATCATTTCTATGCATCGGCTTTAAAAATATAACATTAAGTTGAAATTTTATAGATCAGTCAGTTCTAATTTTTGATTTTAGACTCGTGAAATAAAATCTGACTAGCCAATTTACGAGGGAAAGTCAAAATTTCTAACACAAATATGCTATGACAAAAGTCCGGATATTGTTTGTCTTACAGGTGTAGTATTTTCCCCAACCCACTAGCCTCTTTCTTATTCCATCAACTCTATTATTTGTTTGAAAAACGTTCAGTATTGGAATAAAACGCACACTAAAATTTTAATCATAATATATACAGGCTGTATCAAAAATATTTTTACCAACATAGGGATCGCGTTCCTCGGAACAAAACAAGGGCAGATGTTCATATGAACATACATACTAATATATTTGTTTTTTCTTTTAAGTGTCAAGAATTATGGTAGATATTGCTGTATTTCGATGTGACGAGATTATATTTGTCATTCATATAAATGTATGGATATTCTGTCTTCAAAGTTTAATTTGTGTAATACTGTTTTAACTGATAAGTATTCCGTTTAACAATGGCAGGATATTAATATCGGGAGCAAGTAGACAGGATTTTTACTTATGAACGCAAGAAATGACAATGGACGCGAGGCAACATTAATATTTTGATAATCTCTCTTTCTGTATATATATATATGTATATATATATACATATATATATATATATATATATATATATAGTTTTAATAATTGGAAATATTGATTGGAATCCGATTAAATAAAATAAAGAAGAAATAGGAAAAATATAACAAACATGTTTCCCGTTTATTAAAGTTTCATCAGATAATTTTCTTAAAAATAACTAATAATTTTGTTATATTTCCATGGGTATTGTTTGATTTTCATAATGAAAATCATGTATCATGTACGTTCGACGCTTTTAAACCATCGCCAGTATAAATTCTGGAATTCCGAATTTAATGTGAGACAATGCGTCCATCCGAAGTCTCAAGAAATTAACGGATTCTAAGCTTACCTGAAAACCAGGTATTATTGCAATACCTATTTAAGTGAATAAAAATTCGGGTTTGTCTAAGTGAGTATCAGATGATTATGTATATTTGTATGTTTCTGTGCTTGTGTATGTCTAGTAGACATTATGTGCTTTTAGGTTTTCTCGAGTTGATATATATTTATATCAACTGGAGTGTATAAAGAAATTGACACCAACAATATAGGACTCTATGGAGATGATGGACTCATGATAAATCTACGGGAGGTAAGGTCGATAAAACTAGAAAATTAATTCGTAAAGTCTTTATGTCTTAACGTAGTAATTAACCCTAATATCAAGCAAGTTGACTTCCTAGACATAACATTAGATTTAGTATCGAACAATTTCCAAGCTTACATGAAAAATAATGCTCACCCAATCTGTATAAACCCCAATTCTAATTACCCACCATCAATTACCAAGCATATCCCATTATTAGTCGAACGTCACATTACCACTCACTCCTCAAAAAAAGAAATATTTGATAAACACAAAACAATTTACGATACAATTTTCAAAGACAATGGATATCAATCATCCCAAATTAACTTTGTCGAAAAATTCAAAATCACAAAGAGTAAAAATAGAAACAAGAAAATCATATGGTATAACCCTCTTTTTAATCAGTTAGATAACTTTAAACTGGTACATAAATTTCTTAAACTAACAGAGAAGCATTATCCCGAAAATAATCCTCCATGAAAAATATTCAATAGAAATACAATAAAACTAAGCTATAGCTGCTGTAATAATCTAGAAATATAATTAAATTACATAAAAGTAAAATATTAAAAGCACACAACAAAAATAACTCTAACTCTACTACTAGTCTGCCACATAATAACAAACTTTGTATTTGTAGAAACTTAAACCACTGCCCCATTCCTAATAAATGTTTAACGAAATCCCTAAAATATATGTGTTCGATTTCATCCATGGAGAATCCCAAATATGAAAAATGTACATCGGAAACACCCTGAATGCATTTAAAAGGTGCTTTTACAATCACCTCTCATCCTTCAATAACAAAAAAACAAAAAAAACAAAACATGACGTCTCTTTCCAAACACTTTTGGAAGTTAAAAAACGAAAATAAAACACCTAAATATAAATAAAAAATCCTCAAACAAGCAAGAACAGCTAAGTCAAAGGAATCATGTTTCCTTTGTCTTCACGAAAAAATTGGAACCATTAAATACATTAATAGCGACAAGCTTTTGAACAAGACGCATAAAACCTCCTTAAACTTCAAACACATTAAAGAACTAACCTTGCAATCATGCTCAAATATACTGCACAATCCAAAATTAGGACTTCCCTGGAAACGATAAACCTTCATAGTACTAACAACCCTCTTATATCAAATTTTATTTATTACACACCACGAACTATAATCAAATCTAATTTAAAGTTATATAGGAAAAAGTAATTTCCTAGATTCAAAATTAATGTTAAATATGCAAAATTAGATTAATTATAAACCTGTGCTTAAATACAAATGTATTCTATAGTTGTACAAATAAACATCAAAGATAGGTCCAATAACATCCGTTCTCACCCTTTAACCCTCTTATTTTTCCCCTCTAATAAAACCAAAGAATAAAGGCTAGGCAGGCAGTCATAAAACACACTTTTATGAATCAACTATATCCCCTACCTACCCCACTTTCTTCAAAATTCTAACGTACAATTTACAAGACTTATTCTCTTATCGCTAATCTCCGTCAACATCCCACACACAACTTCCAAATGTAAGAAAATAGGTCCGCCATTTCTTTACACACTATCTGATGAGACATTGGAAATCCGATGTCGAACAAAAATCAACAATTTGTAGTGGTTATATATTTTTTTAATCATTTCACCCCGAGCAAGGCGGAAAAGCCACTAATGTGCGGGGGTCTACATAAATAAAGAAAAATTAATTCGAAGAGAGAGAAGAGGAGTACAAACCAATTAGAAAGGAGCAATAGAAAAATGAGAATGCAGGTGTGATGACAGTTTCAAAGGTGGAGAGAAAGGGAAGGATATACGGGGTGGGGAAAGTGCTAGAGTCAATTGGTTGATAGATGAGTATTGACATTGCATTTAAATTCCTCAGGAAAGTAAGAATATGGGAGAGAGTTCCACAGGCGGGAAGTGCGAGAGAAGAAGCTGCAGGAGTAGAATTGTCGTCTGCATTTGGCAAACCTAACTGTGTATGGGTGGGACCCAGTTGCCATTCTGGTTGCACGAGTAAACACCTGTTGAGGAGGCACCAGTGACTTAAGTTCGTCCGAGCAGAAGCCATGAAAGTATTTATAGAACAGACAAAGGGAGGCCACACTTCCTCGCTGGGGAAGTGGCTGTAGTCGAGCCGCCAAGTGAGAGCCTATCACGTTACTGACTCTCCTTTGGAGCCTGTTGAGAACACCGCGGTGAACGGCAGGGGCGCCTGACCATAAATGGCAGCAGTACTGCATGCACGGTCGAATGGTTGGCTTCTATATATGCAGGATGGATTCAGGCGGAAAAAACATCCTGGATCGACACAGTGACCCAACCTTCTTAGCAGTGGATTTAGCTATGGATTCGATGTAGCGGTTCCATTTGAGGTCAGAAGAAAGGGTAAGGCCGAGGAGGCGCAGTGTATTGCTCTCAGGGAGAATAGCTTTGTCCATGCTTATGGGAGGCAGAAGAGGTTGCCTGTCGTGGTTGACAGACAGTAGCTTGGTCTTAGACGCATTGAAATTCAGAAGCCACTTCTTGCCAAAATTCACCACAGAGTGTAGATACCGTTCAAGGTCATCAGCGAGATTATGTCTGTCCGTCACGCCTGGTTTCTTATTGGTTCGGGAGTATATTGTGGTGTCATCTGCGTAGATGCCTACTTGGAACCTGATCTCATCTGTGAGGTCGTTGATGAAAATAAGGAAGAGCGTCTGGCCTAGGATAGAGCCCTGTGGGACACCAGCATTCGTGCTGTATGATGAAGAGGCTTGCCCATTCAAAACGACCTTCATTTTGCGGTTGTTTAAAAAGATTGGATTAGATCAAGCAAGCGTCCGGTAATACCGTAACCCCGTAGCTTGCAAAGAAGGCCAGAGTGCCAGACCCTTTCAAAAGCTTTGGAGATTTCCAGGGCAACAGCATGAGCCCCGCCTGACTCAGCAAGGGTCTGGAGCATGTACTCCGTAACGGTTGTTAGCAAGTCGGCAGTGGACATGGCAAAGCGGAAGGCATATTGCCTGTCAGAGAAGAGTTTGTGGGCAGTAAGATGTTGAACTATTTCAGCATTGATTAAAGCCTCGAACACTTTCCTGAATATCGGTAGAAGACTGATAGAGCAATAGATGGATGGATCCGAGGGTTCATCACAATTCTTAAATACAGGAACGACTGAAAAGAACTTCTAGCATGCAGGAAAACAGGAAACAGAAAGGCAGTAGTTAAACAGTTTAGAGAGGACAGGGGAGAGTTCAGGAGAACACCTCTTAAGGACTATCACCGGGATTCATTGTCACCGCTCGCCTTATGGGGGTCAAGTTGTGAAATTACTAGGGATACTACTGTCGGGTTAATATATACGTCGTGCAGTTTGGCCTCAGTTCTAATGGGAAATTCGGGTGAGCATACTCCAGATGAGTCAAATGTGGAGTTGGATAAGAATCCGCGGGCAAAGCACTCAGCTTTGTCCGCAGATGACGTGAGAACCTCAAATTCCTTTATTAAAGGAGGTATTGAGGAATTACAATTGTTCAGCACCAATTTGCATATCCGCCAATAGTCCTTGGAGCCGAACTTGCGGTCCGCTATGGGTTGTCTCATTCTCTCAGCGAACAACCGTTTGGCGTCATTCAGAATTCTCTTGCACTCATTGCGAGCAGACGTGAATAGACACCTATTGAGATCAGATAACTGTCTACGGATAAGTTGGAAGTAATGGTTCATGTGGGCAATGGCGGCTGAGAGAACCACGGTGAGGAATGAGGTTTTAGGCAATACTTCCTGGTGCGTATGAAGGCATCAATGCCAGCTTTCACCCATGAAGAGACCTCAGTATATAAAAAAATGTGCATGTTCTAAAATATAATTTATAATAAGTACACACACACACACACACACACACACACACACACACACACACACATATATATATATATATATATATATATATATAATCCATTTGATTTGTAGAACCTATGGTAAGAAGAATTTGATTTTCCAAATATGTTGTGTCTTATAATTTATGCCTATATTTTTACAAATAATCTTCCTTTTGTCATGTTCCCAAGTAAGTATTTATGCAGCCGATACCAGCATTTAAACTTAACCCAATAACAAATCCCTCAGAGCTGATAAAGTAAACATATCTTATTCTCTTGAAACTTACCTCTAATAAATATTTAACAGGGTTAAAAAATGGCTTCTACATCTTAAAGCATCCAAGTCAAATCTGCTCTCATTTAAGCTCTATAGAATAACTTTATTCTTCTTGTCAATAGTAATGCTTACACGAGAAACCTGAAAAGCAACACACTATGCCTACTTGGTTCTATGTTTTCAACGGAGTGAAAGTGGAAAGAAGATATTGAATAAACAGTTGTATTTAGTGCAGCAAAGTTTGGATCACTCTTTTGTGCCAGAATATTTTTCTTGTCAGAATACATTTTGCATATTTACAAATCTGCAATTTATCCGTACTGCTGCCATATTAGGTCTGATGCTCTTGCTATTCATTTCGATTTTCTTAACAAACTCAAAAGAAAGGCCTGCAATGTAATCTATCCTGATTTGGCAACTCGACATCAGTCATATTCTCACCGAACGTGACATGGCTTCTCTCTGTCTATTCTACAAGTATTTTCATGACAAATGCTCTGACGATCATCTTTCTCTGATGCACCGACCACATGATTTTAAACGCATTACTAGGTTGTCATCTAGGTTCCTCACTTTTACTGTTAAAATTGCTAAATGAAATCGCCAAGTCTACTCTAATAGTTACTTTTCTCGCATTAATTTCTTGATGAACCCCTTTCCTTTTACTTACTTTGATGATAACTACAATTTTCCAAAATTTAAATGCAATGCTTACTCGTTAGCTTCTTGAATACAGTGTTGCTAAAAATACTGTAAATTTTTTTCTTGCTTTAAATATAATGGTTGACCAATTGCTTAGCGTTCATTAGAACATGAAAATTATCCCAAAATTTTGCGGTTATTTTTTGTTAACACAACTCATACACATGATGAGTATCTCGGTAAAAGACTGAAAGTACTTGGAAACATCGAGAAATAAATAATAAAATCATCTATCAACGTTACAGATCCTTTGTTGCATTTTTCAGTTATAATACGCGAAAGATTATCCGTGAGTATGTACGGATTTTATTAAAAGTAAACAGGCACAATCTTTGCACCTTAATTAATTTCTTTCTCTCTCTCTCTATATATATATATCTTACACACACACACACACACACACACACACACACACACACACACACACATATATATATATATATGTATAAATATATATGAGATAAAAAATAAAATAAATACTTGAGGATAACAAAATATAGATTTATTGTGAGATAGCCAACATTATAATGTTTCGGTTGTTATAACCATCATCAGGGCTTATATTTACTATTGTAAAGTTTTTTTTTGTTGTTTTAAAGGCCTGTGAACAGATTTTAAAATGGAGTAAAGACTTAAAATTTTATGACTGTTTGAAAGAATTGCAGTAAACTATGACGTCAGTCACGAAATATTTATAACGTGTTATTATTTGAAAAAGTTGTTGAGATGAAATTTAAATAGTTCGCTGATTTGTGCATTTTTTGTTTAGTTGTGTCTTTGTTTTTCCAAATATTGCTGTAATTATTTATGTTTTGCTGATGCTTATATATTATATTAATTCAGATATATATTAATTAAATGTTGGGTTATATTATAGGAGGTGTAGTATAGAGTTAAAATATAAATTACTTCATTATAAATTCTGAGATTGCAGTTAAAAGTCCGGTGTTTAAGTAGAACTTTTGTGCGCGGTTTAATTTACTTTAATCACATAGATCCTTAACGACTTTTGTTCTATATCTCCTAATCCTAATCCTCTCAAATGTTAACAAATATTCATTAGATAGTTTATATCCTGCTTTCGCTAGTATTTCTTGTCTTTAACATGTCCTGCCTGTGTCAAAAAAAAAGAAAGAAAAATGCCTGTGTCAAAAAAAAAAAAGAAAGAAAAATCCAATTTCCATTTCTGATGCTACGTATAAGTGCCCATAATGTTTCGATTCTGTTTGATATAGTAAAAAATATAATAAATAAAACTGAACCAGATTACGTGCTGCCAGTTAGAAGAGACAAGAGAGGTTTAACAGTGACAGAGAGACAAACATATCAAAGGAAATGTTAGTGTCAGATCTCATTCGCCGCCATCCGTTTGAAGATGGATGGGAGATTTCCCTAAAGAAGAAACACCAACCGTAATTATACCGCTTATGCTATTTCTAGTTCGAAGTGAAATAACAAAGACTAAAAATGTATGTGTTAACTAACACAAACAGATAACAACAGGCCTTATATCAGAAAAGATGATGTTTATGAGATGATTGTTTATCGCAACATGTGGGTGAGAACAAATAAGACTATCGAACAAACATTACTTTGATATATTCTCTCTCTCTCTCTCTCTCTCTCTCTCTCTATATATATATATATATATATATATATATATATATATATATATATATTGGTATCTCCGATCATTTATGAAAATTTATTTTACATTGAATTTTTAAAAGTAACATTTTTAAAAAACATTTTTAGTTTTAATTGAAAGCTAAATGATTAAATTTACTATTTCAAGTAAGCAAAATACTGTAGTGTATTTCAAATAGAAATTACATTGATTGGAATCTAACATTTTCATTTTATTTTTAAACATTTTTCTGTGAGTTTTGATCTATCGATACATTTGTAAACAAAAGTCAATTCTCGCGTTTAAATATTTTATAAAAATAGAACATACAAATGTGAAATATTATTTTTAGAAAATTTTCAAATTTAATGTTAAATTAATCTATTTACACAAGTATTATTTATAGCATGAAATTTCAAATAAAACTATTTCTTAATCACAGAGTTGAAATATTTTGACCTGCCCGCCGTATTTGAAATGTGTTGACAGCTCACCGATGCGAGATTAGATATGTATATGACAATCATACGTGATATAATTGCACAATTTATTCCAGTCAGGAGAAGAAACCCTAAAGCACATGACCTTTTAATGTACACATAGAAATTACTATCCAAAAAAAATTCAAATACAAATTAAAAATATGAAAAACTTTTGTAAAAAGACGAAGAAGGGACGATTTGTATTAAACTTTAATTTCCTTTTAGTAAATTTAACTGCACTTAATAAGTTTATAAACAAATCCCAATAAATCTTTGAAGTAATTTAACAATATTTTTGCAAATTTATAAATTATCATAATTAAAAAAATTGAAAACAATTCTTTTAAAATTTTATTATAAATCAAACTTTTTTTTCAGGTTATAATATCATTTATTTATACTTTTAATAAAAGATTTAGATGCTTATCAAATTAAATAATATCATAGTTGTATTCTATTTTTTATTTGACAATTTGGAGTAGATATTCGGAAATAAAGGATAATGTTTCAAAAAATAATAGATGATTTACATTTCCTAATGTGCCGGCGTTTAACTAATTAAACAAATTTTCGCAACAAAACATAATTCTTAAAATTTCAAGAATTTATTTGAAGTGGGAGTAACATGTTAAAATATAACAAATTTTTTTAAAATAATGAATTTAAAAATAATTTCATTCATTTGAAGCTAAGTCCTGTAACTTTCATTAAAATGCGATAGTTATTTAATTTTCGGAATAATTTCTAAATTAATGTGTTTGTCACCGGAAAAAAACTGAGATATGAAACATTATGTTTTATTGCAAACTCTCGAAATAATTTGTTTACCCGCTAATTAATTTCAAAACAAGATATTTTACAAAAATTTCGAACGAAGAGATTAAAAGATTTTCAGAAATAATGAAAATATATTTTGATCTTTTCTCTTCATAATAACATAAACATTTTGATGAACATAGTTCGTTTTATTTAAATTTGGGGTCTTTTTTTATACCATGGAGTTATATATATATATATATATATATATATATATATATATATATCAGCATGCAGTGTCGGTATAGAAGAATCCAAAGGAGTATCCTGTACATACAGTTGTAGGATAACTCTCTAAGAGAGCTCAAAGCATATATGCATATAAATACATATAGATTCGTGTAAAATCTTTTGTAAAAAAAGACGGAAGTTGACGATGGTTCGCCTGAAATAGGTCCATACTTCCGATTCACCATTAAATAACGTTTTCTTATATATATATAAAGAGAGAGAGTGAGAGAGAGAGAGAAAGATAGAGAGAAAAATTGAGCACATTTTTAAAAATAAAGTTTCCTTGGATACGGAATTTTAATCTATTCATACCTACCCTCTACGGTGGGTGCCCATTGGGTCTTCTTCCATTGGCCTGCTCTCCATACAGGAGGTATTTTAATATGCGATCGTTTGGCATGTAAGTGACATGGACTAACCAGCGGATTCTGCGCTGTTTAAGAATTGTGAACTTGTGGGCAGACACACACGAAACTGGAACTCAGTGTTTGGCATCTTGTCTTGCTATTAAACTCCCAATATGCATCGAATAGTTTTCAATTGGAAGGTGTTTAGATGCCAGTCTTACCTGTCATACGTGCTCCATGTCTAGCTGTCGTATAGCAGTGTGCTGATGACACAGGCTTTGCACACTGTCATCTTTGTTTTCACAGTTAGCTTGGAGTTGTTCTAAAGATGTATTGTGAGGCGCGCAAGGGTTGTGGATGCCTTCAAAATTCTTTAGTCGAGCTCTTTATCCCGGGAGAGTTTTTCAGTGATGGTAGAGCCAAGAAAGGTAAACTGATAGACCGCATCCAGCTCATAGTCATTGATGGTGATGACCGGTGATGCTGCGGTTCAATGTCCAAGGTCGCTTGCATTTTTTTTTCAAACTAAGGGTCGAAAGTTGCTGCAGGCCTGATAGAAACTGTCTCCGGTAAAACCTTTTTATACTTTGGTTATATCTCTGGGACGACCGAGATTGAAAAATCTACCATCTGAGCTCGTATGCAGGTAAATCCATTCCATGATGTACCGAATATATGCTACAGAAGTAGCGCGAAGAATATTCCGAAGAGTGTGAGAGCGAGTACACAATGCTGTTTGACACCACTACAGATGCTGAAGGGCTCTAATGTGTTGACGTTGAACTGATACGTAATCCGCATGTCGTTACGGAAGGACTCAATAAAGCTCTTCAGGTTGGTTGGGCAGACAATTTTGGACAGGATTCTGAAGAGGCACTCCCTCCTAAGCAGGTCGAAGACCTTGGTCAGCTCGATGAAATTGACGTACAGGGACATCAGCTCATTTATAAGGGAATAAGATGGCACGAGCAAAGAGCAGAGTAGAGAAATGCGTTAGTAATTTTTGCAATTGCTTCACTCGCCTTTGTATAGAGAGTGATGATCGTAGCGTCTCTCATGTTTTGGAATACAGCTCTTTCTTGCCAGCACTGGTAGGAGACTTAATGTAGAAGAAACAGTAGGATAGACTTGTATGGCTTGATAAGATCAGGGAAAATACCATCACTTACTGGAACTTTCTCTGTAACCAAGCTGTTGATGGCCTCGCTGGGGTTTATCTTCGTCTCAGTGTCGAGTTCTTTCAAGACAGGTAGGTAATCAATTTCGTCAAGGGCTGCAGCCGTCATCACATGCTGTTAAGAATAGAGGTTGGAATAGTGTCCTATCTCTCATCATATCTGTTTTCTTTTGTCTCTGATGATTACACCAGTGGTGTATTTGAGAGGAGCTGTCTTTTTCTGCACTGGTCACATATCTGTCTTGATGCTATCATGCATTTATCTAATAATCACTGTGATTGCTGCTGTCTGAATTTTTTACTGAACTCTGTCCAGCGTCTGGCAGTTTTGCAACTAGCAGCTCGATAGATCTGAAGGTTTCTCTTGTTGGGTGACAACTTGTACTCCGCCAGAGAGGCGCGCTTGTCTATAAGGACTGGGGTCAACTCGGTGGATTTTACTCAAACTAGCCATGTGACTTCAAGGTCATTTTTCAAGAAGTGGCCAAGGCAGTGCGGTGCATGGTGACCCGTAATGTAGCCCGCTTCTCTGTGGCATTGTCCCTGATTTGTGGGGTTTCCAGTGCTCTTTCAAATCTCTCACCAAACTTCTCCACAATGTTTAGTTCTCTAATCTGTTGACATCAATGTAAGGATTCCCTTGCTTCTTGCCATGATGTTATCTCTTCGGCTGGAGCTTGATCACTAGGGAATGATCTGTGTCACAGTCCGTGATGTGATAAGAGTGAGTGTGAAGAGCGTTCTTAATAGCCGTTCGTTTGACAAAGATTAAACCCAACTGGTGCCAGTGACCTCAGAACGAGTGTCGCCAAGAGTCGTTGTGCCGGGGCTTTGTTTTGAAGAAGAAGTTGATTATGCACAGTTGTGGTATGTGCATAGCACGAGTTGTCTCTGTTCACTATAGTTCGTCTTGCCGACACCACACTGCCCAAGGCACGAGGGCCATGAGTGGCGATTCACATTCACTCGGGCATTCAATTCGCCCAGGAGAACAAGCATTTCTTTTTATCGAATGCTGCTGATTATGTCTGCATGCTTGTCGCAGAATTCATTCTTGGAGCTCAGTGTAGCACTGATTGTCAGGGCATACACGCTGACGAGGATAACGGGACCTGCTCTGTTGTTTGCAGGGAGAGTGAGAAGTCAGTAAGAACCGTTAATACCTGGTTCTGCCATATTTAGGAGACTGTTCATAACAGAAAAATTTACACCGTGTTGGCGAATTTTGTTCGAGCTCTTTCTCTGCCAGAAAAGTGTAGTCCCTCTCCTTTAATGATCCAGAGTCTGCCAGATGTGCTTCCTGTAGCAATGTCCACATTAATCACCTTGACCTCGTCATTGATAACTACAGTATGTTCTGGAGGCAATTATATCTTCGAGGTCTTCAGATATGCCTGTCATTATAGTCCGGATATTCCAACAGCCCAGTTTTAGAGATGGTTGACTTTGAAATTTTTCGTTGTCTAATACAAATGTTACGGTTCCTTTATCGAATGTCCCTTAATCTCCATGTATCCAATGAAGAAGCCAGACCTTGGCGAAACGATACTTAACTGGCTGGGGGCTTCCCAGCATGAGGCGGGCGGTTGCAGTCAAGTGAGAATAGAGATACTCCTCCTCTGATCAGAAAGACCCCTGACCCTGATGCCCTACGCCAATCGAGCGGCAGCTTATAACCGGTAACTGTTGTTCTACGTGCTGTGTCGTGTCAACGCCACGGGAGGAGCTGGAGTATCGTCTTCAGGTTTAGCGTTCGTGCAATATGATTGGTTGCATGTCTGGGCAATGCGATATAGAAGACATGTAGCTCATGTATCATGTCCCACTGCGAACTGTCTTAGGAAATCTGACTCCAGATTTTAAATCGTGGTGTAATCCTGAAGCTTTTTGTCATGGCTGATTATAGCCTCAAAGAAGCGGAGGTTTGAAATGAGGACTTTACTTCCCCTAGGTGAACAGCCTTCCAAGGATGACGGGCTCCATCTGCCCGAAGCATATGAATATGTGGCGCCGTACATATCTTCATTAAGATATGTTTGATTGAATATTATAGACTAAGCACCTCCACTCAATTTTGATAAGAAACTTTTATATTGATTTTTTAAAAATAAAAATCTTTCCTTGAAACTTTTATTTTAGTTTTAATAAAAGTGGAATGATTAAGTGTAATATTTACTCCAAGAAAAATACCGTGGTGTATTTCAAACAGAAGGTTTATTGATTGCAATCTAAAATAGTAATCATTTTCGTTTTCAATTTTTTGACTAATTTTGAGTGATTGATATATTAAAAAACAAAAATAGTTTTCGGTTTTAAAAATGCTGCAAAAATAAAATATACATATGTGACATGATGTTTTGGAAAATTAGCAAATCTAATCTTAAATAATCTGATCTAGCATGAAATTTAGAATACAATTATTTCTTAAAAACACTGTTGAACTTTCTGACCTTTCATCGTATTTGAATTGCGATGACAACTCGACAGATCCGGTTTAAGATAATTGTATGGTGACTGGAATTGCTAAAATTGTCCAAGTTTTATTTTTTGTAAGGCGAAGAAATCGTGAAACATATGATCTTTAAGGTACACATAGAAATTCCCATAAAGAAATTGAATACACAAAAAAAGTAATCATGTTAGAAATACGATGGCTCGATGATTTGCATGAAACTTTTCAAATATTGATTAGTAAATATAGTATTCACTTACTAATTTGCCAACCAACAGGTTAAATGTTTTAAAAATATCTTTGAGAAATTATAAGTTATGATAACAAAAAATGAAAAATAATTATTTTAAAATTTAGTTATTAATCGTAATTTTTTATTCAGTCTATGATGTCCTTAATTTATATTATATATTAAAACAATTAAAAGCTTATCTAATTAGATGGTGTTATAGATTTACTGAAATTTTTAATTTTCTATTCGGAGCAGATTTTCGTTAAAAGGGGTATAAAAATGTTTTGCGTTTTACTAATAAAACCAAATTTGTCTACAGAATTTAATTTCTTAAAATTTCATGAATTTACGTGGAGGAGGGTAACAGATTTAAAAGAAATATTTTTACTAATAATGATTTTAAAAAATTCTTCATTTTTATATAAATCCTCAAATTTTCATTAAAATCCGATAATTATTAGATTTTTTAAAAGAATTTCCAAATTAATGTTTTTGTCACCAGAAACAATAAACAAAATCATCTGAATTATGTTACATTACGTTTATTATTGGAAACTCTTGTAACGTTTTGTTATAATTGATTTAAAATTTATAGTTTGTAGCTATGTGAGTTTTTAGAAAACAATTGTGTAAATATAAGAGAACTGACCTGGAATTGGTTGAAATATAGAATATTTTTGTATGCGTGTCCAACAAACTATAATATTAGTGAAACCAAAACAGCGCAGGCCAAATGAGAAATGAAAAAAGAAAAAAATATCATTAAGAAAAATGAGTTATATATATTAAAGAAGAAATGAAAGTTAGACACATGTATTAGCATTAAAAGACAGCTCTCTATGTTAAAATGAACCGGGAAGAGCAAATATTTTACACAGTGACACGATTAAAAGTCTGGCTGCTATTCGTTATCATGCTCTCTGATCCCCTGGAGATTACGTTATTCATATAATCTGGCAGCGCTTTGAACTTTGTCTTTGTGTATATGTGAGCATATAAACTCTTGCGCAATTGAAACAAAACGAATACTCTATTCGTTGGATCTTTCACACGTTCCCTGATCACGTATACGTCGTCTCTTGGAGTTGTTTTTCTCTTCCGACCCCATTTCTAGTTTTTTCTTCGCTTTCATGACCCAACTGACAGTTAAAATGCTAACACCAACAATATCTGCGATCTATATGTAAGACTTGCCAGTGAATGTTTTCACTTTTACAACTTGCGTACACTTCCTTGAAGTAACTTCTATCGCAAACAATGGCCGTAGGGCAACTAATCGACTGTTGAGAGTGTATTGTCTTGGCGTAATAAAAATATGATGCAACCACGGTTGACAAAATATTCTTTAAGGTCAAACAAATTTCATCATACAACCCGAAAATAGATTCATATTACTCCGCACAGTTGCAAATGATGTAATCTTAGGAAAAAAATAGAAAGCGATCAAACTTTGGTATCCTAGTGGGTCTAAAACTGACCGTATGATGAAAGAGATGAAACTAAACCAGTATTTTTAATTAATTTGCTCAAGGATGTATATATAAATACGGTCAGAATATGATCATTATGTTTAGAATATAATGCAATTTTTTTATTTCTAAAAAATAATTACTTTAAACATTTGTTATTTATATACATGCATAAAACAAATTATATATTCCGTTAAAAAGGAAATGAAATTCATCCTTGATAATGGCTGAAGGTATAGCCGAAAAAGGTTTGGGAAATAAAACATTCGTGCAATTTTTATGTAATTCAACTTTTGAAAAGATAAAATATAAGATAACATGAGAAGCATATAAAAAAACTTAAGTATAGCGACTTGTTTTTCATATTTACTGAAACTTGCATGAAAGTCATTGCTGTCTAAATACACAATGGTGTGATCATCTGGAGAGAATAGACGATTAGTGACTTTCAAAACAGTATTTCTATGGGGAGTTGACAGAAAGGAAGCCTCCACAGCACAGACTTAAAATGACTACTTGAAGCCATCACTGTCAAATGCACAAATTGCACTCAAGGACTTGGAGAAAGCTTCTTTGTATCGCGGTGCCTGGAGGCGTTCCTTGAAATGCATTTGCAAGATGAGAATTATTAGCCGTTGAATAGAAATCTAAGAAAAGTGAAACGTCTTGAGCTCCCAACGAATGTCGAATTTGAACGGGATCTCTCTTTAATGTGGTAAAAAATAGCAGAATCAAGTCAGGTCTCAAAATGAACCAGCCACATCATAATGAGCCTCGTGTTAGAATATGACATGAACAAATACAAGTGTTGCGGAAAAGTGTTTGCTACAATGAGAGGTCTCTATGACGCATAAAATATTATTTAAAATGACCAGGACCCAGCGTAGCACAGAACATGAGCTTTTTTAGTTGAAACGCTTGTGGTAAACAGTGCCGATCCCTGGCTGACCTCAAGAGTACGTTTGTAGCCATCACATATACGCGATGGCTGTTAACATATTCGTTTTATATACAATATTATCATTATTATTCTTTCAACCTTAACCCTGGAAGGACCTGTTGGGGCGCTGACGTGCGGAATAGTCCACAGTTCATTTCTGTTTGTCGTAGCCAAGTGGCAGAACCTGGGTCTTCGCGACTGGTTTTTGCTCCGATCATTATTTGATAGGTCTTAGGCGTTTTAACCTAGAAGAATCAATCACCCCTGGTTTAGACAACAACCAATCTTCTTCAAATAGATGGCTTGCTTTGGTCGCGAATACATTGCCAATGTAGTTCATCGGAGGAACCATTCCATGCTGCAAAGGTATCTGTGTCAAGGAAACCCTTCGGTTAGTAGTGACGATTTTAAAACCACCAAAATATGTGAGTTTATAAAGCCAGCTGTAATCGTTTTACACGTCATGGCTACTTTACCATTCAGCCGAAGATTCAGGGTGACAATCATCAGTGGGGACAATACTTGCTAAATCTAGTGTCTTCTATGAATATATATATATCTTTTTACGCAGGATGCCAGAATGAACAGCTAAACATCAAATAAAACGTTTAGAAGTATTATATTGAAACTGGTAATAATAAGAATTATTAAATAAAGAACGAAAAAATAAATGTAACGAAAAATTATTATCAAATATATGCGAGCATTTACTTTTATTTTTAATTGTGCTTTTATTATTGTTATCATATATATATATATATATATATATATATATATATATTAATATTCAAATAGACATTGAGGTCAACACGCAGTGGCGACAGACTTTTTCATGCATGTACGCGAGACTGATAAGAGATTTAACGATTGCCTTCAAACATGAAACACTTTTCTCTCTCTGGACGTTGACCTCAATGTCCACTTTTATACTTACATATATTCTATCCTTGATATCATTCATTTTTACTCATGAATAAAGCGAAAAACCAATATAATTATCATATGTGTGTGTGTGGTTCTATCTCCATTTTTGCGTGTATGCATGTGTATATGTATGTAAGGTATCACACATTGGGTGTTGGTGTTAATAAAATTGTTCTTAATGTAGTACAGCAAAGTGATTAATTATATTTTAAAAATATACAATTTTTACACGCCATTTTTTCTTTGAATTTACTCCTTCAGACAATGAAGGTTATCTTGAATGGCCATGCCTCCACATCCTACTGTACACACGCTGGTGTCACTCAGGGCTCTATCATAGGCCCGACAACGCTTCCTTATTTTCATAAATGAACTCCAAGACGTGATCAAGTCCCAAGTAGGCATCTACGCAGATGGCACCACAATTTACTCCCGCATCAGTAAGAAATCTGGCGAGACTGACAAACATAACCTCGCTTCTGATCTTGAGAGGGATCTACATTCTGTGGTGGAATGGGGTAAGAAGTGGCTTGTAAATTTCAATGAGTCTAAGACTAAGTTGCTGTCTGTCAATCATCACAGGCAACCTCTCCTGCCTCCCATAAGCATGGACCAAGCGAGTCTCCTTGAGAGCAATATACTGCGCCTCCTCGGCCTTACGCACTCTTCCGATCTCAAGTGGAACCATTACATTGAGTCAATAGCTAAATTCACTGGTAGGAATGTTGGGTCACTGTGACAGGCTAGGATGTTTTTTCCACCTAAATCCATCTTGCATATATACAAATAAACCACCCCCGTGCATGGAATATTGCTGTCATATATGGTCAGGCGTCCCCGCTGTTCATCTCAGTGTTCTTGACAGGCTCCAAAGAAGAATCAGTAATGTGATAGGTACAGACTTAGCTGCTCGACCTCAGCCACTTTCATAACTTCTGCTCCAAAGAACTTAAGTCACTGGTACCCCTGCCATAGTGACACAGGTGTTTACTCGTTCAACCAGAGTGGCAACTTGCTCCCACCCATTGACAGTTAGATGAACCAAATGCAGACGACAATTCTAATCCATCAGCTTCTTTTCTTGCACTTCACGCCTGTGGAAATCTCTTCCATATTCTTGCTTTCCTGACGGCTACAACCTCCAGAAATCTAAATACAATGTCATTACCTATTTCTTAACCACTTAAGTCTAGTTTTCTCTACATCTCCCTGTATATCTTTTCCTTTCTCTCTATCTTTCCCATCCTTCTCTTGCTCCTTTCTAACTAGTTCCTCTTTCTCTTTACTCTCCTCCTGTCTATTCTTTGCACTTGTACGTAGCCCCCTGCACATAAGTAAAGTTTCTGCCCTGCTCGGGGTGATACGATTAAAAAAATCTGTACGTTTATTTAAATACAATTTAAACGATTATTCCTCGTTTATTTAAAATGTAAAACCCAATTATTTTAAATACATTTTGTAAACCCAGTGACCCCGTATAAATGCAATACAATAATAAATATATACACCTAACGAGGTGTGTTCAATAATTCTTGTATTGCAGTTTTTTTCAATTTTTTGTAAAATGTTCAGTACTGTAATCTGTATTGTCGTAAAAATGTCAATTATTCATGTTATTTACATTATTTACAGTTTTCTAAATATTTTCCTCATCTTTATTTCCATATTCACACGTTTCGGCCGTTCTACGCTTCGACCATCTTCAGCTGATTGGAATTTTTAATTGAACACTTTATTTTGTTAATTTCTTAGAATTTCTCGTTTCGTGAGTCATACCTCTTCCGGATGTTATCAACATTTATCTCAACCCTATGTATTTTGTTCACCACTCTTGTCAAAATTTATTTTTGGTTCATACAGTGTGGAAAAATTGTCCAAATAATATTTGCAGCCTTCGCACATTTGGATAATATATTGAACATTATCAAGGTTGTTTTTTCTTTGTCTTCATATACAGATTTTGTATAATAATAGAAATGTTTAATTTATTTTTTAATCTATTTATTGAAAATAATTCTTGATAATATCATAAAAATTTGCCAAAAATTATTGTATCAAAAGATTATTTGCTACGTTTTTACACAAATGATATCCTGAAATAAATAATACTTATGCATTGAAGTGAAATATGATTGAAAGCTTAATTGCCACGCCTTATCAGATATTGTCATATTTTTGTGCACGTATAAGTTTTTTATCTTTTACGAATAAAGTGTGTAAATACTGTAAAATGTTCAATACATTCCATCGATTTCAGCTATTATATTAGTCTTATTAGGGAAGTTTTCTTTTTGTTATTTTTAAATATTTTTTTAAATTTGTAAATTTGTACGTGTAGTTTGTATCTGTTGATGTTTATAGCTGCTTGTTAGCTGTATATTCAGTGTTGGTATTGGTTACGATACAATAGTGTCATTTGGCCATCTATGAGGTAGTTCGAAAAAGCGTTATTAATTATTTACTAATATATATATGAATGTATATATATATACATATATACATATATATATATATATATATATATATATAGAGAGAGAGAGAGAGAGAGAAAACATATAATAATATTTGCCTTTTATTGATGTTACATATTTTATCATCTTTCCTGCCCTCTTGATCTCCCTTTTTTTAATATACCCTTATTTCGTACAAAATGATTTTCAAACTGTTATGTTATTCGATACAACGTTTATTATCTTCATAATTAACAACCTGATCAGACATTGTTCTTTCAATATCGAAAAAGTAAGTACAATCTTGTAGTAGTTTGTAGTTTGTACATGTTCTAATGTATAATTTATATATATATATATATATATATATATATATGTGTGTGTGTGTGTGTGTGTGTGTGTGTGTGTGTGTGTGTGTGTGTGTGTGTTTCAAGGATTTTGCATAGCAATTGTTATTAGATTAATCTCATGTTTTATGGCTTCGAATTGGTGGAGTATGCTTACGAAAGAAATTAAAAATAAACATTTTCTCTTTTTATTAAATTTCGGGCTAGCATTCCCTCATTCCTCGCAAGTGTTACTTTTTTGATTCTACATAGATGGGATACGCAAGTAGCCTTAGAATTGACCGAATCTACAAACACAATTAACGCAGCTAAGGTTGAAACTGCCGCTGACGTGACTGCCTATTATAAATAAGAGCAGATTTAGATTTAAACGCAATGGAAAAATATAAGACGTTAATTTTTTTATTTTAAGACGTTTGTTTGATTGTATAACATGTTTTTTACGGTTTATTAACCGTTCCCAGTTTAAGAACAGTCAGAAAATATTTTTATATTGTTCGGATGTTTGAGAGGGAGATAATGATTTAGTGATGCAAATCTTACTACTTAACACATTGTTGGGAGAAGCTGTAGATTAGTACGTTTTACAAGATATTTACTCGTAATTGTATAGAACGAACACAATGGAGATTTGAACTCGGCTCCACGATTAACAATTCCGAGACATTATCCATTACAACATCGCTTATCCAACGTGTATAGCACATGGTATTCCCAAACGGTCACCCTTCAAAACACTAATCAGACTTTAAGTTGTATAACTTCTGAGGACTTACGTGAACCGGTGTTTCAACGTGATATGGACGGACCCAGCTATTTGAGACGATTAATCAATGTTACAAAATATCTGAATACGATCAAAATATTTTATTAGTGAAATTAATTTATTAGTGTGCGTTTCATTTAGGTAGAAACGGAAGTAAAGAGACAAGCAGACAGACGGACACACACACACACACACACACACACACACACACATATATATATATATATATATATATATTTGTGAATTTAGGCAGCAAATTTTCTTTATGCATGTCAGATTAAATAAAATTGCAAACATTGTGTGTGCTTATTTTTAATAAATTGCGTTCATACTCACGGATGCGTATTATAAGTAAAAGACCTAAGAAATGATCTGTAACTTTGACAGTTGATTTATTATTCATTTCAATATGATCCCAAGAAGTTTCAATCTCTTTCCGAAATCATCTTCGTGGGTGTGAGTTGTGGTAACAAAAAATAAACACAAAACCGTGTTGCAAAAATTATTGTAAATTTTGTTCTTGCTTCAATAGTAACGGTTGACAAATTGCTTAACGTTCATTAGAGCGTAAAATTTATCTGAAAGGAATTTTTTGTTGCAATATCATCGTGATTTTTATACCGTTATTTTTATAAACATTTTAGAGTATTAGGACATTATTCATAGCTGATTCTATTAATTGACAGATTCAGTTTTTTAATGAATGTTGTCTTGAAGATCTGTTACTTGCTTTTCTTGATTTCTTGGTGTAGGATAGTTGTTATCGATCATTATTTTTTTATATTATGAATGTAAACTGAAATGTTGCTGTAAATGTCTAGAAATAGACGAATGATCAGACATATGTACTGTAAGACGTCTAGTTAAGTTAGCTGTTGTAAAGGAAACAAATAAATTTGGATTTTTGTCGGAGATACATTCTCCCAGGGGGCATTTAAATTACTATGTAATGTTGGTTTTACGTAGTACAACAGTTGGTGAGAAGGAGTTATCAGGGATAATTAAATGAGAATTATTGTATTTTTATAATATATTATTAATTTCAATTTTATTAGGATCCATGAGTTATATATTAGTACAAATGAGATTTCATCCTATTTCTATGTATCGTGCATCTGGTTGAAATAATATTTTGATATGTTTAGTGTCTTTTGTGGAATATAATATTCTTTTTTATGTGTGTTGATTTTTTAAAAATATCGTCTTATTTGTTCATCTACAATGTAGTTTGAGAAATATATATATATATATATATATATATATATATTGATGGTACAAAAAACGTATAATGCCGTTGAAGACAACAAATTTTTTACTATAGGCCATGATAAATTTCAAATCAAAAACCACCAGTGGACCGATTTCGTCTCCTCTGTTCAGAACTGTAAACGGGGTAAAAATTTTGAGAAGAAAATCTCTCATGGATGGCATGAATGAACGGAAAAGGAAACTAATAAAATAAAAATAATTTTTCCCTTTCCGTTCATTCATGCCATCCATCGCAGACTTTCTTTTCATAATTTTCCCCGTTTACAGTTCGAACGAGTGAGGTCGAAACCGGTCGACTATTGTTTTATTGTTTTAAAATTTATCATGGCCTATAGTAAAAAATTTTCGTCTTCAACCCCATAATATATATATATATATATATATATATATATATATATATATATATATATACACAAAAGTAAGCATCTATCTATCTATATATATATATATATATATTTCTATTTATAGATAGATAGATAGATAGATAGATAGATGTAGAAGTTTACTTTTTTCATTTGTTTAGTCTATGAACTAAATTACATTAGTTGAACGTTATAGCTTATTAAAATTTATTACTGCAAGAATTTATAAGGCTGTAGGTAATATAGTTAATATTTTTTCATATAAAAGGAGAGTAACTGCATGCATGATTCCAATTATGTTTTACTTATCTTCCAAAATGTTTACTCGGTAAATAAATATACCAGTTAAAAAAAAATATTTAATAAATGATGGCTACTGACGACAATTTTACACAACATGCGCCATATTTTGAGAGAGTGAGAGAGAGATATAAAGCGAGCATAAACAAATCGGCTTTGGATCAGATACATAAAATGAAAAGGTACGGCGTGTTTGTGTTACGAACCACCAACCTATTGACCCATCGATGGTAAACATGACTCTTGCCACTTGGATGCATGCTAAGTTCCGTTTGATAATCCTGTGCATCGTGAGAAAATCATAGGCCACAAGAAAATTGAATTATCAGCAAATACCAAATAGAGGTCAGGGATAATAGAATCAAGTAGGTGTAAAGCTTAAATAACTGGGAAATATCCTAACAGAGAAAGTAAGACACTGAGACCCGAAGGCGTATTGACATGGCCAATACTGCATTCCAAAGCTAAGTAGAGTATTAAGGGAGAGAAAATTTCGATAAAAAAAAAAAGAAAAAAAAGAAAAGAGTACCGAATTTTTATGTGTTGTCTGTTCTCTTATATGGCAGCTAATGCTGCACCATATCCTGAAAGATGATAGAAAGACTCTACGCAACAGAAATGTGGTTCTAAAGAAAGATGCTGAGCATACCATTGAGCCAACATGAGAGCAAAATGAGATTTGGAAATAATGGAAACGAAAAGGATAATTATACTTAACAAAAGGAAGAGACAGCTTAAACATCTAGGATGCAGAATAAGGAAGGAGGGTTTAGAGAACCTTATACCCACAACACAAAAAAGAGAGAGACAAGTGAGGGCAGCCCATGGGACACCTAAACCAGGATATTTTTCAAGTTAATGGTCAGCCCGAAATCTCTGCAGACTTGAGAGAAATGATATATCATTGACTGAAATTCACATTGGGTGTGGGATGTTAATGTGGTATCCTCAGAAAATAACGTCTCTGATAAGGAATTTTCTTACTTTGGTCCTGGCTCTGAGACGCACCAAACAAACCCTGCCATTTGATTTCGTATACAGGTATATCTTCTACCATGATGTGCCGAGTGTGTGTTTCAGAAGTAGCGCGAAAAAGATTCCGAAGTAATTGGGAGCGTGGAAGCAACCAAGTTTGACCCCGGTGCAGATGTTGAAGGGCTCCTTGGTGTTGCTGTTAACTACACAGTATTCCGCATGTCATAGAAGGACTCAATCAAGCTCTGTCGCTTGGGTGGATCCTGAAGAGGTCCTTCCTGCTAACGAGATCGAATGCCTTGGTCATATCGATGAAAACAAAGTAAAGGGGTATCTGCAGTTCGTAAAACTTCTCTTGGAACTGACGGAGTAAGAAGATCATGTCTACTGTAGATCTTTCTGATTGAAAGCCGTACTGCGACTCTGGGTAAAAATGTTCGGCAAGATTTCGCAAATGGAATAAGATGACCCAAGCAAAACCTTTGTCCATAACACAGAGTAGCGATGTTTTTGTAGAGAGTAATGATCGTAGGGGTCCTCACATCCTGTGGTAGATCTCTTCACTTCCAGCACGGGCAGATGACCTCGAGCAGAGGAAGCACTGGGATAGTCTTGCGGTGCTTGATCAGTGCCAAGCTGTTGATGGCGTCGCAGAGATTCTCTATCATCGATTCAGTGTCGAGCGCTTCCACGACAGGTAAGCACTCAATGATGTCAAGTAAACCTTGACTCAATCCAGTCATGGGACTTCGAGGTCATTCTCACAAACGTGGACAAGGCAGTGCGGTGCAGTGTCCAGTAAAATTGTTCACTTCTCTGTGATACTGTCCCCGGTTTGAAAGGATTTCAGTTCGCCCTGATATCACTCAGTAAACTACTTCACAAAATTTAATTATCTTATTAATTTGTTGACATCAATGCGATGATTTCCTTGCTTCTTGCGATGATATAAACTCTTGGGCTGGAGCTTGATCTTGCAGCTTACTAGTGGGTAACCTGTGTCACAGTCCGCGCTGTGATAAGAGCGAGTGTGAAGAATATTATTAGTAGACGTTCTTCTGACAAGGAAAAATCCAACTGGCGCCAGTACCCTGAGTGTGATTATCACCAAGAGAACTTGTGCTGAGGCTTGGTCTTGAAGAAAGAGTTGACTTTGCAAATGCGCTATGTGCATTGCTCGAACTCTGGATTTTAACTCGGTTTAGTTTTGAAACATTTTCCATCACTGAATATGGCTGCATGTTTTGAAATGAAGATTTTCCATTCCCCTAGGTGAACTGTCTTCCCAGGTTGACGAGCTCCACCTCCCTAAATCAGCTGGTTATGAGGCACAGTGACACGTCTTTTATCCCCTTCTTCTGTCTGTAAAAGTAGTTCCGCAACCATTACGACAGCAGCTGAACTTAGTTGTCAGTGGCTATTTGAACACGCATGGCATGCGAGTATTTTATTGAACAAAGGTTTTTAATCTTAACCAGGATTCTACTGGCTTTTAATCCTAAAACATTGTGTTTGCTTATATTATGATTTGTTCTCAATTACTTGTTGCGGAATTTTTATATAACATTTGTTTTGAAGCCATCATTAAATAAGAAAAGATGAGGTAGCGTGGTTTTCGTAGCCTTTGGCCAGCATCAGTGGGTTGATTACAATCTTTTCCCAAAGCCACACTCTCATGCTGGGGTACGCCACTGCTTGAGAGTATCTTTTATTCGACCTTCGTATTCACTGCCAATAAACATCGAATTTTGCTTTTAAAATGATAATCGTTTACAGCAGGGTTTCGCAACCTGGGTTTTAATACGCACAAAAAATAGTAGATAATTA
This sequence comes from Ascarosepion bandense, assembly GCA_037127315.1. NCBI lineage: Eukaryota > Metazoa > Mollusca > Cephalopoda > Sepiida > Sepiidae > Ascarosepion > Ascarosepion bandense. The sequence goes on along the minus strand of JBBBDQ010000222.1, from coordinate 8,510,983 downwards.
GATATTTTGTGAGAGATATAGGATTTTGAGCATGAAAAATTGTTTTCACGACATTCTACAAAAAAAATCTATGAAAGAAGATATACAAAGATCTTGTTTAAAAACAAAGCAAAACAGAAATAACTGGGGCGCATTTCTATATAAGATATAATTTTACTTTAATATTTTAGTATGTTTTATATATTTGAGCGTGAACCATCGAAATACTTCAGATAAGGTAACTCATTTCGCTTGTAAAACAGATAAGGAAAGACAAAAAACAACAAAAAATATTTGTTGAAATTTTATTAGTTGACAGTGGTACACATTTCTAATTTTATAAATATGAGCATATTTAAAGAAAATATAAAATCGTATATATATATATATATATATATATATATATATAGAGAGAGAGAGAGAGAGAGAGAGAGAGAGGAGAGAGAGATAAGAAAAAGTGCTTCTTCAGCAACGGCGAAAGTAAAATTTTATTTTCTCAAATTCAAATGTATTATAATTTAAATCCATTCGTCACCATGCAAACGAATTACATTATTACTGCTAGAAGTTCTGTTTAATAATTAACAAAATTCATTTAATGTTGTGTTTTATATCCAAAGAATTTTGCCATTTGTATGTGTCCTCGTAAACAAAATCTGATGGCCTAATACCTGTAGCAGAGGCATACTGATATTCGATGTTTTTAATCAGTGATAAAGTTGAACAGTAGTTCTCTTTTCTTTTAATGTTGTCATTTTAATGCCAGGTTGATTTTTTTAAACAGCATTGTTGTTAATGGGGTATCAAAGTAGTCAGGGTATATGTCTTGTTTCTTCACCAGCAGTGTTTAGATTTTACCAGTCAGATAGAAACTAACCATACACCAGGAGACTAAGCTTTCCCATGTAGATGATTTAGTCAGTTCAACGGACTGTTCCTTGAGGAACATTGATTTTCTGCTTATAGAGTCCGTATGGAGACAAATTATAAATTTAACGATGAAATCCTGAATCAAGATTCTAAATATGGGGAGAATATTCAATTCTTTGCTACGAACAATGGTTTCTTACCAGGGTGAGAAAGAAAGTATTGTTCACTGCTGATTGAATTTTTAGATATGTATTTTTCAAGTGGGTACAAAATTTAATTATCGATATAAAAATATACATGTTTTAGTATAATGAGAAGTATATATTAAAACCAACAGGAGAAGCTAAGATTTCCAACAACTGCGACATGAAAAGTTTGACAATTTGAGAATAATCGGGGTAAAACTAGAGAGTTTTAAAAAAGCAAGTTAAAGGTGATGAGTTGGAATTGGGTGTTTCCAAAGTCAACTCATATTTTAAAATTTTTAGATCTATCTATTAATGACACATCCCACTGAGCGATTATGTGAGTTTCTCCCATGAAAATTCTCACATCAAAAGCCTTACTGTACTTACAAAAAAGTTACGAATTGCTTGTTATGTTCTTCGAACGTAGAAACGTTGGTAATTTATTAAAATACATCTTAAAGTGCTGAATCCAGTTGCGTCGTAAGTGTTGTGACTCCCATGTCATTAGAAGTTTCGAGTCTCAATCAACGACAGACTTCTTCGATAGGCGACCTAACTGAATATGATAAGTATTCGGTTCGGACCCCAAAAAAAATGCTACTAGTTTTAGGACGTGCATTATATAAGTTGCCCTAGAAAAGGTAATTAATAACGATTTCACTTGGGCTCTTCGATGTTATAGATCGGATATGCTTGGTTGTACTGATCTTCCTACATACGGCCAAGACGGGGTGGCTTTTTGAAGAAAAGATAAAAATAAACCAATATATATATATATATATATATATATATATATATATATATATATATAAAGTAAAATAAACCGATTTATCATATAACTCGCCTTACGACTTATTTTTCATTTTTCTTCCTCTAATTTTTAACTTCTTTATTATATCTTATTTGTTTGGTCTTTCTCTTTTACGACTTTCCTTTTATTCTTATTTTCTAACTATATCTTACAAGATGTTTACAATAAAGTGATTATCAGGACAGACTATTTACAAAAGGAAATTGCCATCTTGAATCATTTATAACGCATTTTACTTGAGTCATAGATAATTACAGATACAGACCAATACTTTAATAAAATTCCGTTTAAAAACTAAAAGACAAAACATTTTACAGAAATGCTTAAAAATAAGTTAATACAAATATTTACATGTTAAATACTAGTTAAAAAAACCTAACGTGTAAATTTTAGTTAAAATTTATCATTAAATACAAAAATCCTTAACAGAATAAATTTGTTTAAAAACCAAGAGAAATAACATATACCTAAAAATTTGCTTAAAATAAATTACTCAAGATAAATATTTACATAATATATCATAGTTAACTGAGAAAAAATATCTCGTAAATTGTTTAAAATAAGTTACTCCTCCAATAAAAAACAAAAAACAAAAACACATTGCGAGTAATGCTAAGATAAAATTACGTGTACGAATATTTTGTAATAAAATAAATTTACTCGAAAGAACAGCAAGACATGAAAAATAAAATAAATACAGAAGCTAAAAAATGGAAAATGTTTAAACATTTCTTACCCTGCCAGCGTAATTTTTTAAATTTCTCATTTCCATTTTAGATCTAAAAACAGGAAAGCTTACAGATTGATACAGAAAGTGAGATGATAGATCGTACCCATATGACAAACTGTTAACATGAAATCATCGGCTATAGCAGTCGTCTCGAATATGTCTGCTTTAAAGACTGTTTTCTTCCTATGTTAAACTGAAAGGTTGTCACTCTGTTGCTGGTTGAAGGATAGATTTTTCAAATGTTCAACAGGAAGGTAGAAACTCTCATGTTAGTTGAATGAAATTTTTGTTCCGAATCCAAACACGAAGGTAGCCATTCTGATTCATTTTGTATGTTATTATCATGACGATTTATTTCATGTAATATTCTTTCCCAGCACAATTCCATCCTGGATTTGGTTTCACAGACTAGATCTTATGAGCGCTTCCGACATACTATGGTATCTTCATTTTCTGCTATCGTGGAGTGTGTTGTTTCGAGTTTTTGTTTTACATAGTTTTCTTCTTTGTCTGTGTCGTATCTTTTTACAAGTGGGTGATCATTACTTTACGCAAAATTCTATCGGTTTCGGTTTGACCTAAAGGTTCTTTTTATATCTTTCGATATCCACTCAAGTAGGCCAGGTGAAGTAATGCATTGCGGCTATGATTAAAGAATTGGAGAGCCGAATGCGATACGAGCTATTACTTATAGAAAAGGTATGAATACATCTATTCTGCTCGATATGGGTTAATGGCAAAAACTACTGGGTGATATTGACTACTTCCTGTTCCGTCTTTACTTCAATATGTCTTAGGAGTCTAAAATTTTTCGAATCCTACTTTTCTTATTATTGTGTACTCAATATTTCTCTATCTCTTTCTGATCCTATGCACAAATTTAATGTTCCTCCCTTTTGTCTTATACTTCCTCTTGCTCACCTGTTCCGTTTCTGCAATTCTAATAATCTTCTGTCGAAACACATTTGTCACTATTCCAGTTTCTTCTTCAACCCTAAGAAAATTTGTCAAACCTTCCCATAGAGCTGAATTGATTTTGCATAAGCGTTCAGCAACTGCTAAAATCTTTTAGAATATTCTTCGGCTGTATCTTGTCGGGTTCACCTGCTATTCATCTAGAGGTTCTCGACAAAATCTAAAGAAGGATCTGCAACATCATCGATCCTCATCTTCAGTCATTTTCCCACCGATAAAATGTCTTCCCTCTGTTTTTCTAAAATATCTTTATGGCAACTGATGTGATGAGCTTTTTCCTGATATATATTAAGTTTTTAAAAATAGCCTTTTGCTATCCTAATGCATCTTCGGAATCATGTGGTATATTTTCTGAAAGATTTTGTTATATCCCATTCTAGATATTTAAATTTCTGTATTTGTTTGATTTCAACCTGTCAGCTCAAATATTGAACTCTTCGCTTTGCTGACATATGCATTTTGTCTTACAATTGAAGGTTATTTTTAGAAAATATTGGAATTTGAGTGGACCTTTATTTTAAATAATAGTATTTATGTAATCTGTCGGATACTGCGCATGCAAAATAACTGAATAAATAAAAACATTTCGCCAGCATGATTCGAAACTTTACAGATCTGATTGCTCGCCTATAGCTGACCAACAAAAATACCCTTAAATTAATTAAATTGTCAGATAAAACTGACATCAAATTTCTTTTTTTTTTAGAAAGGTTTGATTATTTCTGTTTTTTTATGTTTTCTGTGGAGCTGGATCATGTTTATTAAATTGATCTTGTGACAAACATGAACTTACAAGTTATGATTATCATTATCATAAGGTTGAAACAATATAAGTGTTTTGTTTATAAAATAAGTGGAATTTTATTAACAGAACAAAATATCATGAATTTTTAGGAAGTGAAATTATTAACTGTGTAAATGTTCAAAGAGAAAGTATAGTAGGGAGTTAAATGAATCCAGACTTTGAAGTTTTAGCGAAGTATTTGTAAGCAAGAAAGATTAACAGGGTAATAATAAAGTCTGTATATATATATTTTTTCTTTTAGCGGACAGCGAGAAAGTGAAGAGGCACGAAAAGCAATAAAGAAAAATTTATCGACGTTAATTTTTGGAGCCATTTGAAGTGTCTTATTGTAGTTGTTGTATTCTTCTTTGTTGACGGCGCGAATGGTTAGGACATAGAAGAAGAGATAAAGAAAAATAGCACGCAAGAAAGACGATATGTCTCGGATATATATATATATATATATATATATATATATATATATATATATATCATTCGAGGTAGTTAAGTGGTTACGGCAAATGTAACCGGTAGGACAATCTAGTCCGTAGCCGTAATGACTGTACTCGTCGTATGCAGTATCCTGAGACGTAGGTGTAATCAGCATTTTTAGACATCTAATAGAAGATCACTAGTGGTAGACAATAGACCTTTACTGGTAGATCTCTGGACGTCCTCGCCTTAGTCTATATTTATGTCTGATAACCGCCAATCACATTCCAGTGAAGGGAACCAATATTCTTACATATTCATAACTATTCATTACATCTTAAGAAAAGGAGAAGGAATGCATGTCGTCGAGGCATGTCCGGTTCAGTAGATCGAAATTTCTCTCTTACATTGTAGCAGTGATCTGATCTCTGCTCCCATCTCAATAATTCTACTTTCCTTCTTTTTATATATATAGCAAAAGAGTTTCTCACACCGGCTTGTTAACGTCTCTCAGTTTTGTAAATCGCTTCTTTTCATTGGTTATTTAACACCAGATCACAAAATATGTCTTCGTCTTTTTCCTGTAGTACGGGATATATGCTTCTTCCTATTGGTCAAAATAAGATATCACACTGGATTTCATAATTTGTAAAGAGTGTAGAGAAGAGATTTACTATTACTTCTGTATTCACCATAAGTGACAAATATAAGATATATATTTTTTAAATATGCTAGCTATGAAATGGTATAATTTTGCCTAGATTAGTACACCTTATGTTCTTATGATAATAATGTTTCGGCTCATGTTGTGGAGTACAGCATAGAAGATCGTGTGTTGTATGTAAGTAAACATATCGGTCCCTTAAATTCGACGTACTGATGGGAACTTTTTACTTTCACGTAATAACGCTGAGTAAACTTGCCACGTTACTGGCTCGTATTTTCTTCCTGACTACTTGCTACATTGCTACTTATATTAAGAGGGAGAGTCCACTATCCCTATACAATTAAGTTTACGATAACACACCCCTACATCTTCACTCCGTATGAGTCTAATAGCTTCCATTTTTGATAAAGATAATGGAAAAAACAAATAAATACTGAATTAACTTTTCAGCAACAACGTAGAATATCTTCTAAGCTGAGGGTCGACTCTCAAATAATCCGTTAATATCTTTTTCTCTTTGATCGGCGCACTTTTGGTAGAACCGTTGCAGGTGTTGGAATGTCAAAAGTATTGCATTACATCCATCCCCGTTTCTATCGCGGGACCACTGTCAACATCGTCTGATACACGACGCCTGATATGGTTGATGTGTCGTCTGCAGATAAAATTTGATCTTTTACCACGTACATCATGTTCTCGACTCTTCTTTCAATTGATTTAATTTTCTAATAAGAGATTTGCTGTTTTTATAAATAAAAAAACGTTTTAACCTAGGGTGTATCGTTTTACAGGAACGAAATTATTTCTACCAGGCTTTGTCTGTTTGGGGAGCAGTTTGTCCAAAACAGACCTTATACAGCGTTCAACATCACCTCAGCTGATGATTGTGAGGCTGATGTTCTATCACTGGGTGTAATTCTTTAAAGTTGCGTAAATATTTGCATGGTCTTTTTAAGGCTATCTTCAAGGTATCAACAATTTTTTCTGCTAGTCAGTTTGCCCACGGATGGTACGGAGCTGTGGTAATGTGTTAGATTTGGTATACTTTACAAAAGTACTTAAATTGTTTTGATTTGAACTGACTTCAATTATCGGTTACTATGTTGTCTACTACACCGCATCTTGCTATTAACTCATGAAGAAAAAAAAATTTGTGCTTTCCGACGTTGGGTTTTTAATTCACTGTATTTCGGACCACTTTGACAAACTATCAACTATGATGATGTAATGATATCTTTCCAGTGAGTCGACAAAGTCGATATGTGATCTAGCCTATGGTAGGTCTGTTTTAGGCCAGGGATTGAATTTGATAAGGAGTGCCTTTGCTGCTAAGACAAAACCTTTACATCTTTTAACTGCGTTTTCTATGTTTCTGTCCATATTTGGCCAATAGACCAAGCTACGCATTAGGCCTTTCTATTTTTGTACTGCCTGGATGGCCAGCGTGAAAATCTTTTAAGATTTGTTTTTGTAAGGTTAACGGTATTAATACACGTTCTCTATACAACAGCACTGTGTCGCATGTAGGCTTTTTTTTAATAGCTCATGCAACGGAGCACGCAGATCATACATTTTAGGAATGAAAATTTGATAAAAATTCGCCAATCCCTAAAAAAGACGTGATATTATGCGGAGCCAGCATATCTTTAATGGCCGCAGCTTGCTCTGATTCTAGCCTTCTGCATATTTGTCGATTATATGCTCAAGTTATTTTATTTTTTCCATAAAAAATTCGCACTTATTTTCTTTGAGTTTAAACACATAGTCTTGGATTCTAGAAAAAAACTCTATTAACGTGTTCAACGTGTTCCTCTATATTTCTCTTTTTCATCTGGATATCATCTAGATACGCCAAAATCAAGGCTATTTAGCCTTATATCCATTACCTGTGGGAAAATTGCCGGTGCCACTTTGACTCCAAATGGCAAACTATTAAATTTGTATAATTTATCATGCGTGGTAACACACAGTAGTTGTGAACTCTCCTCTAGCACCGGGATTTGTAAGTATGCGTCGCTAAGGTCAATTTTTGAGAATATTTTTGAAAAAAGCACCACTTTTTTTCCCATCTATCAAGTTTTTCATTGATCGGCTCAAGTGAGGTGAAAAGCACATTTCGTTTCTTTTGATAACTGGTTGCGTATTTTTGTGGAGTTGAAATTTCTCCACCATCTTGATACATCCACCGAACCCGGAATACAAAAACTGTAGGAAATGTTTCCTTTAATTTTATAATTAATTTCAGAGTTTCGGTATTCAGGCTTTCCACTTTATGGCAAAAAGAATTTATTGGTAAATTCCAAACTGAAATTCGGTGATCCAGGCAGATTACTAGTATTCTTTACGACGAATAACTTTAATTTGCGTATTTTATCTTTGAGCATTACTTTGATAATAAATTCACTCACGAATTTGATTTTTCCCAAGTCACTGACTAAACGTTCTTATTTGATTTTAGCAAGGTCGACTTTCCTAATTTTTCCTATGTATGCAAATTAATTATCGACAGATCAGATCCTGTGTAAAATTGCATTTTTATTTGTTTTATTGAATAAAGTGACGGTGACAAATTTGCGAATATTACAATCATTCATACCATCTGACTAATTTCTTGATGTCACTAATTTTATTTTTCGACCGACAATGTGTATTTATATGATCAAATTTGTTGCATTGAAAGCATTTTTATTTCTAAAATTACAATATTTATACCAGTGTAATTTACCGCACCCATAGCACGGTTTCGGGGGTAAACTCGTTTGGTTAATTTTTCTGGTACTTCACCTTTTAACAAATAGTCAGTAATTTTAGATTTAGTTTTCCCGAAGATTGACTTTGTCTCTTGTAGCGTAAACTTTAATATGTGTCGTGCCTGATTCTTTTATTTCCTTTGAATCCTACTTTACACTTACAAATTTTTCCGCGACTTGTTGTATCGTGATATTTGGCTCATTCTCCAGTTTGTTCAGAATTCTTCGTCGTATTTCTGCGTCCTTAACATGCGACTAATCCTTTTGCGAGAATTATGCATTTAAAGTTATCAGCACTTAATTCTACGAGTCTAAAATCGTCGTAGTGTTTGTTAACTATAGATGCGAACGTAATATATACCTCTTCCTTATCTCTCCTTAAATTTAAGCATTTCCCCCTCTTTTGGAAGAGATCTTGTGGGGCTTAAATGTTCTGTAAGTATTTCAACCGCCTCGCCAATATCAATTCGCTCGTAGTTCTTGGTAAAATATATTAACCAATTTATTATGCTCTGTCGTTCCCAGTTTGCTAAGGAAAATTCGTAGTTTTTATCGCGTCACTCCATGATTCAAATTATGCATTGTAAACGTCCTCATATTTTTTGAAGAATGCCGCGAAGGTTACCTCCTGTTCTGGAATGTATGAAAGTTTTCCACAGCATTCCATACAGTACTTTCTAAGAAAGAATTGAATTGGTGAAATGACTCTTTCCTATTAGAAGTTATTTCAAGAATTTCTTTTTGGAAATCTAGCTGAATTCTTTCCATCTTTTCTTGAAATTTAATTTGTTGCTCGACAGTATACGCTTGTTGCTCACTTTGGATTTTCTGTTGTTCCAGTAGAAACTTCTCCAATCTTTCGTGAGCTTTTGTTTGTTTTTCGCTTTGGAATGTTATAAATTCCAAAAATACATATTAACATCCTCCATTGCCAGAATGATGGTGCTTCAGCAAGGGGTCCGAATACCTAGTACTCAGGTTGTTGTAGAGTGGGTCTGTAACGAATTCCAGGAACTAAATGCCAATTTGATATGGAGGAAAAAGCCTGAAGTGAATTCGAATAGTTCGTCGCCAATTGTTGTGGAGTACAACATGGAAGATTGTGCGTTGTATGAAAGTACTCATGTCGGTTTCTTAGATTCGACGTACTGATGGGAACATTGTATTATCATGTAATAATGCAGAGTAAAATTTCCTGGTCGCTGACTCGTATTTTCTCCATGACTACTCGCTACACTCTCACTTTTATTAGTAGGGAGAGTCCAATATCCCTACACAGGTGAGTTCACCATAACAGACGAAGAAAGTGATATTTTCATTTCTTAATATTAGCGATGCGTATTTATAGTGTCACCTAATCTCATCATAATTATTTTCATTATTCCGATTCGAAAATATGAGGAAGAATATAAAGACAGAAAACTTACAATATATTTGGTGAGCACACGGTACTTATCTCGATCAAGTCATGAACAACTCATGAACAAATACGTTCATTCTACCTGATTACAAGCTTCATGTTTCTGAAGGCTTTTAGTGACAAAGGCGAAAGCAAACAGCCTGCAAAAATTTTAAAATGTCGAAATAAACATGTTTAAATATGATGGTCATTTAAATAAGAACGCTAATACAAAGATATTATAGTCTAAATGTTATTCATTCAATAGCTATTTTCTCTATTACAAAATGGATAAAGGTGAAGATGAAATATTTTAAGCAAGTATATTCATGAAATAGCATATGCTTTAATCAATACGTTTGAAGGTCCTGGGTATAAATAACTATAAGAAGTTCGGATGTTCGGAAGAGAAAACATAAAAATGTCTTAAAATTTCTACAGATACATTGCAGTCAGTATTAAAGAATACATGGCTCTGTAGATAAAGTGTGGGTTGGTTCCAGTGACTTGACACAAAGAGTTTTGGTTTCAGTTCTTGGCAGAGATGAACAAAAATTTGAGAATTGAGTTAAGGAGAGATAACTGATAGAGGTACATCTACAAGAGGCATGAATCCTAGAACTAGAATAATTTCCTCCCGAAATAACAAGATGTCTAAGTCCCTTTATAAATTAACTCTATATATGTTTGTTTATCACTGCTGTAGTAAAATATTTAATTGCAACTCTTTCGATTTATTCACTAGATCTAACAAACTGTGTTTCCAGAACATAAATTGTTCTGAAACCGCCGGCTTATTAATGTTTAGTTCTCCAATAATCAAATTAAATGGTTCAATTTGAAATTCTAATCACCTGAACAAGGCCGGAGAGTACAATGTCCGAAACGTCGTGAATATATTTCTCTTTTGATTAGAATAGCATTTTTATGACATAGCGTCGGAAGATAATGTGAAATTTTAGTAATAAACATTTTAATTATGTCCTAAAATATTAATATAATAGTTTTCTACACATATGTTGCTGATTTTTGAAAATTAGTGATTCCCCACTTTTTAATTCTATCTTTTTTTCAGAATTTAACTTCAAGTATTATATGCCTCTCATTTTTCGCATGAAAAAAGGAAGAGATTTCTGAGGTCCCCTCATGTCGATATACAGGTCTTCAAAATCGACGTGGAAGAGGACGTATATATGGATTTGACACCCAACATATGAAAAAAATAATCGGAGAAATCCTACAACAAAATGTTACAGAAATGTATTAAGCAATGGGAGGCTGCTGTTCATCAATATCCGACTATCACAAGAAAATTGGCATGTTTGAGAAACTCGATAAACAAGCTAGACAATATGAAGTGTATGCGATGCTGCGTCTGTAACAATCAAATGTTTTTTCCTAATCAAATACTGATATTTATAGGGTAGTTTATGGAAAATTTAAGCAGTCTTCTTAATGTTTAGATCTCAACGAAAGACCCAAACTATTTCCAAAACGAAATTACACCAACAGATAAGTATAGTGTATGTAGCTCATACAAACATCATCGCAAGTTGAAAAAGGTCACAAACTTAAAAACAAAGTTTCATCCTCAAATAATTTATGTTATTATTAAGATAAAATATCAATGTATCGTTCTGTTATTTAAAAAAAATTCTTACTAGCATGTTCAATATTTTGCTAAAAATTTTCTTTAAAAATGTATCTTAAAAATTTTGATTTTTTTTACATCAGCAGGTTACGCAAAATTTCTAATTAGTGCTTTGATGCATTTTTTGCAGTTAAAAACACTTTGACTAGGGAATTCTTGCAAAAAGCAAATAATTATAGAATTTTAATAAAAATTTCAGGAATTATTATCAAATTAATTAAATGCTTTTTTAATTTTTTTATTCCTTTTTACAAGTTTCTTGGTAATTTTTTACACGGAATAACCATCTCCACACACTTAATTTCATTAATTTTCAGGGAACTTTATGAAATTAGTTAATTAAAAAATAGATTTTGTTCAAATTTTTATTTTCAAAGAACAACGCATTCCTTGAAAACCCTCTTGAACCGTAATATAAAAAATGCAATAAATAAATCTCTGACATTATTGAATTAGAATAGTTTTCCATTGCTTTTAAAAACAATTTAAGGAAACTATTGAAAATAAATTTCTGATTATTAATTAATTTTTACGTCAAAAGTTTCTATTATTTTTAAATGTTAATTATAATTATTTAAAATATATCAATTGTTTAAAATTATGCATTATTTTTTATCTGATATAATTTAATGCAAATTATCCCGCGCCAAGATTTTAAAATTTATAATTTTTCTGTTAGTGATTTAAATGTTCTCATTTTCCTAAATATGATCATTCATAAATGAAATTATTTTTAAAATGTCACGCTTTGCAAATCATCTCTTCAAAAAGTATATTTTACTTGTTAATTACTTTTTCATTAAATATTTTTATATCAATTCTTGCAAACCGTTCATAGCTTTTCAACACAACAGGCTGCCAGTAAACAATCAATACGGTTCATACTATAAACAAGTACTATTTGATTCAGATTATTTTAAGTGTATATTTTCTAATTTTTCTCAAATAACGTGTGACAGATGTATATTTTATTTTTGCAAGATTTTAAAAAATGAGAATTAACTTTTTTTACAAACTTTTTAAAGTGTCAAATCTATCATTTTAAAGATTCAACTGAAATAGCCTAAAATTTGAGATTACAATCAATATAATTTCTGTTTGAAATACACCAAAATAGTTACTTACTCGAAATAGTAAATGTAATAACTTACCTTTAAATTAAAGCTAAAATGAAAGAATCAAGAATGCTTTTCATTTATCCAAATTCATTTTAAAATTTAGCTATTGAAAACTATTGGAGGTACAATAATAGTGACTAGTTGGTGTTTTGCTATTTCTCATATTTTATTATAGATTTCTGAAACCTCTCCAAGCCATCACTGACAAATTTATCTTTGAGCAACTTCAGTAGGTCTACTGAATGAAAAATATTCCAAACATTCTTTTCCCGTTATGGCTTCCAGAAAATTTCAGACGTCCTTCTTATCCTAAGTATAAGTTTCCTTTTAGTTTTGCCTTTCATTAAAACTTTAACGTTATTCATATTTAAGAATTTTTATTCTGTCGAATGATAGTGATGATTGATTGATTGAACGATTAATTAACTGATTAGCATGTTTAATGGCATATAAAATGATTATGGATCATTTAATTCGGAAATTTAATTTTCTTGGAATATTTGAGTTAATAAAAATAATATAAGTTGTTTTGTTTTCGCAACTGAATATATGAAAAATACTACACATATTTAATGTGTATACATGTTTATGTGGATATGGTTACTAGAGACAATGATGTGTGTGTTTTATGCTGTATTTTTTTTAATTATATTGTAGGATATTAGATATCTTTACGAAATTGTAGAATTGTTTGTAGATTAATATTATGAAAAGGTTATTTTGTGTTGGCTGTTTGGTTGATGTTGTTTATCGACATATCTAGCTGTATGTATTAACTAATGCCGGAATAAAACTATTTTGAATACAGTTTTATGACTTTACCTAAATATATTTTGAACGCAACTGTATTCACTTAACTACAAATAAAATGATTTGATATAATTATGCAATAAAATGTATTGTTGTTCATTTTACAATAAATTTGTATTGTTGGTTGGCTGATTTGTTTTAATGGCATATAGACCTCAATGGGTTAATTTATGCCGAAATCTAGACATTTTAAACACAGTTTAATGACTTCAGCTAAATATATGTATGCCCTTAAATATGATACTATGTATTGTTGGTACTTTATGAGAAATATGTATTGTTATACTTACATCAAGTTTTGATATAGTTTAGGGAATCACTATTTGCCTATAGATGTGATCCAATCATTTGCTACTACCCTTGCTTAGGGTGAACCTGCAAACAGTAACAAGTAAGGGGTGGTATATTATGATACTGAAGATACCATGGAGCGGAGATATGATGAATTTGTAGGGAGAGTAAAGTCTAGGTGTTTATCCTTTCCGAGATGCCGTGTCAATTCACAATTAAGAAAGTAAATAGTTAAGTAGTATGATCAGTTACAGTGAATTTAAAACCCTCGTGACGGCACAATGAAATACCTTTTTTTATTTCCCAAGATGACAAATCATTGGAATATAATAATGGTATATTTGAATAGTTATGTAGTCCCATATTTCTGAAGTTAAGCGCATTTTAAAAACCAAATGTATAATGTTGGAAACAATATAAAAAATATTTTGTGTAAACAGAGATTTGATTCGATGAATTAGAAATGCCTGCGTTTATCAATTTTTTCTTTATGGTTTACATACAGAGGAATCAACGTCTCTGTATTCGCGAGAATATTACGAGACACCATTTTGTTCTTATATTACTCTCTTAATTTTCAGAAAGAGAAAAGATTTTTTCAGCGCCATCTTCGAAACAGAAGCATTAGAGAATACCAATTTTACGTTAACGAAACATATAGCAGTCGCTATGTCTCACACCCACATACATGCATGCTTTTCTATGTGCTATTTTATTCGACTGTGATTGGCTAATGAATCACTACTAGTAGTTGATTACCGACCTATCAGCCTTCTTCCGATCTTTGCAAAGTGTTCGAAGCCATTATCAACACCGAGGTGGTTCAGCATCTCACAGCACACAGGTTCCTCTCGGACAAGCAGTACGGTTTCCGCTTCGCCAGGTCTACTGCTGATATGTTAACGACCATAACCGAGTTCCTATATCAGGCACTCGACAGGAATGTTGAAGCCCGAACCGTTGCCTTGGATATCTCTAAGTGTTCGACAGAGTTTGGCATGCTGGCCTTCTATGCAAACAGCGGAGCTATGGTATAGCTGGACAATTGTTTGAACTAATCCAGTCATTCATATCTAACCACACATTGAACGTCGTATTAAACGGACATGCCTCCCAGAACTACCATACGAACGCGGGTGTCCCTCAAGGCTCTTTTAGCGGACCTCAAGTGGAATGACTATATCGAATCCATTGCTAAATCCGCTGCTATGAAAGTCGGTTCTCTGTGCAGGGTCCGGAAGTTTTTTCCGTCTGAATCTATCCTGCACATTTATAAATTTACCATCCGCCCGTGCATTGAATACTGTTGCCATATCTGGTCGCGTGCCCATGCTATTCTCCTTGAGCTTCTCGACAAGGTACAGCGGAGTGGTCTGTAATGTGATCGATACTGACTTAGCAGACCGCCTGCTTCCCTGTGTCTCTTATAAATACTTTCACGGCTTCTGCTCCAATGAACTTAGATAACTGGTGCCCCCTAGTTTTGAATTTGCACGAGATACTAGATTAGCAACTAGATCCTCCCATTTTACAGTGAAACAGATAAAATGCAACAGCAACTTTTACTCCAACAGTTTCTTTTCTCGCACTTCCCGACTGTGGAATTCCCTTCCACATGACTGCTTCCCCGACGGCTACAATCTCCAGGAGTTTAAATGTAAGGTCAATAGACACCTCCTAACAAACTAACACGCTTCCATTCTTTCAAACACTCTTCCCACCCACCCATCTATCTATCACCCACCTTCTGACATTTCCTATATCTAACCACTCTTTCTATTTACCTTCCCCTATGTAGCCCCAAGCTCAATAGTGGCAGTGGAATGCCTTGCTTGGGGTGAAATGATTTTAAAAAATTGTATTTCTGTTTTGATCATTCTTCTCAAACAAATATTATTTTGAACAATCGTTTAAAGAACATTTATCTCATTAGAGAAATTTGTTCAACCAGTTGACTTTCGACCAAAATTGCAGTCAATGGGAGATACCTTTTCCTCCTTCAATCATAATTTGCTTACCATATAACTGCATGCATTGCTCTCACTGTTGTATTTTTATCAATACATGTTTATGTTGGTTGCCAACAAGCGTTGTTATTTATTTCATGAAGAATGTTTAATATAAATAAGTGGGTGTATGAGACCCCTAGAATATAATGGCATTTAAATCTAATAATATTTCCGGAGTAGGTAAAATTGAACTTAAAAAACGAAGTTCTTATTATTATTTAGGTGTGTTTCATTTACATCAGTTAACATAACAGTGACATTTTGCAGTATACCTGAAAGACGTTCATTTAAGCTACTTCAAAGGGAGATATACATTCAAACACAATGGCATAGTGTTCATTTTCCAAAAGAAAACGGTACCTTCCTAATAATTTACGTGGTTGTTTAGTGTGACATGAAGTATTTATAACGATTTTGCTACACATTAAAATGTAAAAAGGATTTACATAATGAAATAAATAAAAAATATCAGAATGTGTAAATGTATACTATTTTCTCAGGGGTTCCGTACATATTTGTTTCTTAAAAATACTGGCTTTCGTGAAAGGATATAAGTGAATATTGTCTAAACATGAATTACTTTAATCGCAAATTTTTTCCCTGATAATTTATCGGTGTTGACGATAATTACATTATCTATCCAAATATCTATCATGTTTTATCGTGAAACACACACACACACACACACACACACACACATATATATATATATATATATATATATATATATATATATGTATGTATGTATTGTTTAAAACTATTTTAAATTGATATACATATTTAGGATAATATTTTGTTTATTAACTCTATATTTATTTATATCTACTAGACTGAGTGAAAAATCTTGTAAGGAAAATATGCATCCTCTGGAAGGATTCGAACCTGCGTTCCCTCGGATGAATTGTCATTATATCTGTCGTGTTTTAACTGCTTGACCACAAATGTTTTCGCATCTTAATCTAAACAAAGTCTGTTTATTCATAATATTTAATTTAGGAATTATATAATTTTTAATTATTCAGGCCAGTATATGAAATAAATGTACTGTATAATTATTTTTGCAAATAAATTGTGCTTTGTTTACATTATGATAGGAAAACAGAACTGATATTAATATATAAAAGCACGAAAGTGAGCATTTAAAAGCATCATTCGGCTTTCGTTTAATCGTCAGTCCTGTATGGTCGAGCTACCTAATGACGTTATCCCTAGGGTACATAGGTTTGAATCCTAAATATATTTCTCGATTATTCAGGCGAGTAGACGTAAATAAATATACTGTTTAATTAAACAAAAAAAAATTGCATCTACCCATATACGAGCAACCATTAAAAATAATAAAAATTAAGATATGTCGGGGTTAGTTTGAAAAAAATTTGTAAATACATAAATATGTGTGTGTGTTTGCGTGTGTGTATCAGCAATTTCAGGTAATATGTAGGGAGAGTAGCTATTTCAATATGTCAGTTCGAGACAGCATTGTCATCAATGTTCAACAAAGAATGGAGAAAAATTCTTATGCTCACTTATATGATTGATGTTATATTCAGCAATTCGACTTCTGAATTTCGTAGAAGAACTTTTGTGTAATCGGTCGGTCCACTCGTCAGGATATATTAGATAATTTATGCGATTTTTATTCTTGTCAGATTGAATTTTATGCTTTTTGTGTGTGTGTGTGTGTGTGCATGTGTATTTATACATGTGGTTATGTATGAGCTTGTACGCGTGTGCATGTTTGTGCATTTATGTGGGTTGATGTCCTTGTGTCTATTCCTGTACATGTGTGTGTGCAGAATATGTTAGGCATTTTAGTTGTATGATATTATTGTTCTCATTAAAAACCTTTCATTATATCTTTTCATTCTTTTTCCTATATTTCAGCTATAATAAATATATAATATAAATATGTCTTTGTGCTTTCATCAGAGTGTATATATGAGTCTGTGTGAGTGGATGGGTGCGTGTTTTCACGGAGGTGGCCCTTAAAGTAATGCCATATTATTTATACGTCGGTGCAAAACAACGGGTTGGATGTTGGTGACAGGGATATAAATGTGAAAAGTTTCTGCTATTAAGACAATTTTCTCGGGCTTGTTGCAAAAAGCAGCTGTGCGAAATGGCACCTGACATGAGAAAAAACAGAAAAGAAAAGAAAAAGGCTTTATCACTGAATTCCTCTCAGCGAGTTAAATCCATTTATATTAACCGACGTTTGTGAAATTCGTGGGAATGGTTATGCTCAGTGGGACGATCGGTTACGGCATGTGTATGATAAGCCTAGAAGGTTCTAAAGCCAGAAAAGGAAGTCCTCTTTTTGATCTTCTTGGTCGAAGATATTAACGGGTGGGTCAAAATTAGGTTTACAGTTAGTACACATGCACATTATATTTTTACTTTACATTTATTATATCTTTGTCTCAATTTTATTTGCTCAAAACTGTTTATATACGTTTGTATAATATCTCATTTGCGCTTTTAAGCTGAGCTTAATCTCTTAAATGCTCAGAATGTCCTTCTTCAGCATTACTCGAAATTCTCCAGAACTCTAAGGCATAGAGAACGAAACAAATCCCGACCTGCATCAATTTCAATAAATACTTCTGTGATGTATTCTTTGAATTCGTCAGTGTTGCCACATCTGGTCTCGTGCTATCGTTTTTTTCGACAAATTCAAAAAAAGTTTCTGCAATTTAATCGGTCCTAACTTGATTTCTGTCACTTTCTCACCAACACGATGTGGCTTTCATCTGTCTTTTCAACAAATATTTGCATGGAAACTGCTCTGAAGAACTTTTTTCATTGTTCCTCGACCACATGAATTTACGCGAGCTACGATATTGGCATCCATGTCTTATACTTTTACCGGTAAAATAGTTAAATTTAAATGCTTCTTCTATTTTAACAGTTTCTATTCTTGGACTTGACGCCTCTGGAACTCCATTCAGTCTACATGTTTTCCTGATAGCTACAGCCTCCAAAAGTTTAAATGAAACTTCAATTGCTAGCTACTATCTCTCTGCATTCCATCCAACTTGTATCTCTTTTTCAACAACCCCTATACCCATTTGATTCATTTCTCTCTCCCTATGTCTCTTTCTCTCTCTCTCTCTCTCTCTCACTCACTCACTGTGTAACTTTGCACACTAGCCGCGCTCCCGCCTTGCTAGGGGTGATATCAGTAAAGATTTCTGTGTGTGGATTTCCTGATAAATCTTGTTCTTTATGATACCACAATAAATCCCTCAGTTTTAGGTCAGCTGAACGCTATGACCATGCGATGCTGATACTTCTAAACAAATATTTTGGAAAGGTTAAGAAAGAAAATTCAGTAAAGTCTTGAGGGTAAAGAACAACTGATGTACAATTTGTCTGTGGTGATGGGGAATGAAAAATATTAATGAAACCTTAATGAATAGATTCAACGAATACAATTCATGGACAAGAAACTAAACAAAATATTATAAAAGAGAGCAAATCAGAACAATTGCAATGAAATAAGTTTAGAAATGAAACAAGAAAGTGCATTACAGAAAATTGAACGAAGTAGATACGACAGTATCAGCCTGGTATCTTTTTAGATCCTGCTTTGCGTTTGTGGAAGATTAAAATAAAGATATTACGAAAAATATGTTTTTCTTTTCCTTTAAATCACTGCATATATTCTTTGTATAAACATTTAAATCAAATCGCTAAGAAGGTGTTAAGTTTTGCTCTCGACTACGTCCGCACATTACGTCATAAATAATCCATCCAAAATGACTAAGACAGATTTTACGGACTCTTAAGGCGACGGACGCTACAGAATGCGCTGAGCGCTGAAGGTCAGATAAAAAATTGTTAACAGTCCACTTTAGCGATAACTTATTCCTCGTTTCACTACAAGTAGATAAGTACAAACTCTTTCTCTTACGCAAAGACGCATACACGCGTCACATAGACCTCTACTGATGCAAACAGATAACCTTGCCAATACGCACATGGATCGCACATACACACCTCTCACTCCGACGCGAACACGATAAGTTTCGCGTATATTTTTAATTTAGTAAACAATACTTTTGATTTTTTGTCAAAGTGTTGCTTGTGTAAATGATATGAAATCCTAACAGCCCAAAACGTTGTTTCAACAACGTTTCTACGTTGATATTACCGTTTTTTAAAATGTTATTCCATGCTTTGGATATTGCATTTGATATGCGTGGTTATTGTTTTTCGTAAAAGAATATATGATATAACAATCAATAATATCTAAAAATATTTCCTCCGATAGTTGATTTCGAATGTTTCTTTTATATTATATATCTATCATTGAATATGTAAGGAAGAAATCAATAACACTCAAACGATTGAAAATAAGGGATCTTTTTCTCTTAAATTGTATTTTCTTTTTCTTCTGGGAAAGAGAGAGTGAGGAACATTTTTTGTTGTCTTTTTCGTAGTCATCAAGTGCGTATTCGTCAGAACAGAAGTTTACTTCATGTAGTGTGTCAATCCCGGAAACCAATGGCAGTGTATGAACATCAGCTGAAGTTCTCATTTAAAATGACGTAGACTTTTCTAAATAATGAAAAAAAATCTTCCATGTTCTGTGTCCTGTCAGGACATGGATGAACCTGACCCTTCACATTTTCATTTCCGTTGTAACACTTAATAAATTTTCTATTTTCCTAGTTTTCCCAATTTTTGTAGTACCAAGCGTTTACACCAGCTTTTTAGGTAGGTTGTGCGCTGAATTCCTCTATGTCTTTTCCCTTCAATATATCCTGTCAGCGTCAAGTTTTCTAAACCTTCTTTCTTCATTATGTACCAGAGAAATTTCAACCATCATTTTTTGTTTCAATTCTCTTAAAACTTCGTGAACAACTTGATGTTGTGCATTGGTTAGGAAGCTTATATAGCTAGAACTTATTACACTTGAGTAATAAATTCAATCATTACTTGGTACACTATACTTTCAGCCTTGTGTCATATCTAAACGGCCCGTAGAAAATCTTCATAAAACTTCGTCATTGTTCTCATGTTCAGTCTATGTTATTCTCAGCAACTTGCTCTTTCCTCCGGTTCTTTTTTTCTGTAAAGTGATTAATGCATGGTAATCAGTAAAAAGGGCAGCCCAAAATGCCAAAGACAGGTCGTGGATACCAGAATCAAGAAGGTACAAAAATCTAAATACCTGGGAAGAGTTATAACAGAAAACGGAAAATGAGACAGAGAGATCCGAAGGCGAATTGGCATGGCGATGGAAGCATTCCAGAAGTTGAGTAAAGTATTAAGATACAGGACAATTTCGCTAGAAACTAGGAAGAGAGTACTGGATTGCTACATGCTGCCCGTCCTTCAATATGGCAGTGAATGCTGGACAATACCATCAAAGATGAACAAAAAAATTGAAGCAACTGAAATGTGGTTCGACAGAAGGATGCTGCGAATATCATGGATAGAGCATGTGAGCAATGATGAGGTCTTAGAAATGATGGAAACAAAAAGGAAATTAATACTGATCATCAGGAAAAGACAGCTGAATTTCCTGGGTCACCCAGTGAGGAAGGAGGACTTGGAGAATCTGATACTAACAGGGAAGATAGATGGGAAAAGAGACAGGGGAAAACAACGGATAACATATTTGAAGGACCTAATCAGGTGGATGACGGAACGAGGATTGCATGGTGTAACAGTAGAAGACTTGCTCAGAGCCACCAGGGATAGGGAAAAGTGGAATGCCATGATCGCTTACGTCCTGAAGGGACGAGGCACTTGGAAAAAGAAGATCGCGAATCATTAACTGTCATGTAGGAAGACTGATATTAAATAATTAGTAACTACTCTGCAGTTTTTTTTCTTGCGAGATATCCTTGTTTCGTGAAACTTTACTTAGGTTTTGTAATTAAAATTTCTATATCATTTGTGGTGCAGAGGATATCGACTCGGAAAAAGAAATCGGGGAACCGAGTTGGAATTCAAGTTGAATACCTTGCATTTCTCTCACGATTGGGAAAGTTATTAATCCGCCACTCCCCTCCAGTTATGGGTTAAATAACAGGACAAATTGGGTTCTATACCACAGAAAGTAATGGCAACCTACTGTGAGATTATCTTTTGCCCAGTCAGTCACGTCTCCTTCGAAAGGTGATCGCTCAAGCGTGCATCACGTAATTTAACTGACTGAATTCGACTTCGAATTTTGGTGTGGCTTTTTCCTCCCCTCTGTTAAAATATTTAAAATACATATTTAAATTATCCTGCTTTCTTGATCTTGATATCTCCACTTTGTAATTCGCATATTACACTCCTTTTTATGCTCAGTCAGTTAATTGCTATACACGTGATACACGATTGTTTGATCATGTCTCTTTCGAGAAATGACAGACATTTTCCTGGGGTAGGTTGCCATTACATTCTGCGGTAAGTTGACCGGTTGGCTATATAACCCAATCTGTTTTGCTATTCAATCTCTACCTGGGGAGAAAAGCTATGATTCTTACCTTTCCCAAGTGAGAAAAGCTATGATTCTTACCTTTTCCTTGCGCGTAAATGAATGAAACGGATTCAAATGGAATTCGAACTCGGTTCTCTGGTTTCTCATCCCTAGCCAATATCTCTTATGATATCTTTATGTTTTTTCCACCTGAATCCATCCTGCATATATACAAGTCAACCATCCGTCCGTGTATGGAGTACTGCTGCCATTTATGGTCAGGTGCCCCTGCCGTTCTCCTCAGTGTTCTTGACAAGCTCCAAAGGAGAGTCTGTAATGTGATAGGTACTGATCTGGCGACTCGACTGCAGCCACTTTCCCATCGTCGAAATGTGGCCTCCCTCTGTCTCTTCTATAAATACTTTCATGGCTTCTGCTCGGATGAGCTTAAGTCACTGATGCCTCCTCAACAGGTGTTTAACCGTGCAACCAGACTGGCAACTGGGTCCCACCCATTCACAGTCAGGTTAGCCAAATGCAGACGACAATTCTACTCCTGCAGCTTCTTCTCTCGCACTTCCCGCCTGTGGAACTCGCTCCCGCATTCTTGCTTTCCTGACGGCTACGACCTCCAGAAATTTAAAAGCAAAGTTAATACTCACCTACTAACCACTGGACTCTAGCTCTCTCCCCTCCCCTGTATAATCTTCACTTTCTCTCCGTCCATGTATCTGTCATTGCACCTGATTTCTCAGCTTTCTATTGTTCCTTTCTAACTAGCTTGTACTCCTCACTCTTTTCTAATTAATCTTTCTACATTTATGTAACCCCCTGCACATCAGTGGAGTTTCTGCCTTGCTCGGGGTGAAATGATTAAAAAAAAAAAAATTGATGTTTATTCCTTTATTTTCGCAGTTTACCTTTTTTTAATTTATTTTTTCTCATATTATACTGTCGTAACTGTGACATCTGCAGATGAAATATTGTTAATAATTGCGGCCTCTTATAAAGAATACCGGTATGAATTATGATTCTTTTAAAATCATTCCACTGTAACGTTTAAATAAATCTGGTACGAAATAAAAACTACACATTTTGTTGTTTTTTATTTACATATTTTTTCAATCACCCCGATTTGCATCATAAAAGTAATTTTCTCTGAATCCAAGAGATTTTCGTTTTCCATCGGATGTCCATAGCTATTAAATGTAAGCATTTTCTCTTGGGACAATTTTAATTCATTTCCAATGCGCATAATATCAAATTAATATGATAATGTTCGGTACATTTGCTCAAATATATACAGTTGTTTTATTTTGTTTCAATTATATGTTTTAATATAGGAATAAACTGTTTGACAAAATCAAGTTTATTTGAATGTATGGAATATTACATATGGCAATGAACTTATTGAAGACTACTGACAAAATCGACGCTAAAAATAACTTTATATATTTATTTTCTGTAATGGATTTGGGGTGGTAATTGAGACCTA
Organism: Ascarosepion bandense; assembly: GCA_037127315.1. Taxonomy (NCBI): domain Eukaryota; kingdom Metazoa; phylum Mollusca; class Cephalopoda; order Sepiida; family Sepiidae; genus Ascarosepion; species Ascarosepion bandense. The sequence goes on along the minus strand of JBBBDQ010000222.1, from coordinate 8,487,606 downwards.
AAACATTGATATCTAATATTATGTTATGTGCACTCCAATCTTTCGTCAGTTACTCTCAGTAAGTGATGCTACCGAAAGATAGCTACACTCTCGTCTGCGATAACGGAAAGACGACCTTCTTGCACTTTTGTGCATTTTTTACATATCTACATGTCAATAATTTTTATTCAAATGCGACTGAAAAAGGTGCTGGTGTTCACGTCTGAAGGTCACCACGAACATTAGTTGACATACTAGGTGCCGCTAGATATGCACTTCTTTCCCTACACGGTGTCGTCTCTAACGTCAGGTGACGTACTATGTGCCGCTAGGTTGAAACTTCTTCATCTAACCGGTGTCGTCATTAAAGTTGAGTAATATACCAGGTGACGCTAGGTCGAAACTTCTCCGCTTATCTGGTGTCGTCACAAGCGTCAGGGGAATCTAGCATATACTGGGTGCAGCTAAGTGCACATCTCTGAAGGGGTCAATGCTTGCATAGGATGAAGCTCGAATTTAACATACACATCTAGTCCCACACGTTTTTACCACTCGAGGTCGCCACTATCGTAGCTGAATCACGGTTCTCCATCCTCTTACTAGAAGTCATCACGGCATCATTTATTTGATGGCGCGAAGCTATGAACAAAATTAATTTACTGAAGTTTTAAAAGCAGCCTATTATTATTTTCGTTGTTTAATTTTTGTTACTGTGCAAAGTAACGGTCGTGCAAGACCGCTACATTCCGTCATTAGTTAATAAATAATGGACTATTTCGTGTAGTCATCGAGTGGACTGAGCGAAATAAATATAACTTGTGAAAATGGATTGAAAAAACAGAACGAATATAGAAATGAAAAGAGAAAATTGAAAAAAAAAAAAACACTTTGATCTTAACCGAAAAGTTCGTGAACGACTGAGAACTGCAATAAAAGTGGAATTCCTCAAATGCACAGTTTTGTACGACGGAGAGTAATTTAAACAATCACTAAAGATTACATAATAATAAATTAAATTAAATAATTTAAATAAAATAATAATGAATTACATAAAATAATTAAAAAAATAATTCAAATAAAATTAAAATAAATTAAATAGAATAATTTAAATAAAATATTTTAAATGAAATGGTCATAAGAAATAGAATAGTTTAAATAAAATAATTAAAAATAGTTATAATAAATTATATAAACTAGTTGACATAAAATAATTTAATTATAATAATTTAAATAAGATAATTTAAATGAAATAATCTTAATAAAATATCTATAATAAATTAAATAAAACAATTTTAATTAAATAATTTCAATGAAATAATCATAATAAATAAAATAAAATGGATTTAAATAAAATGATTTAAATAAAATAATTATAGTAAATTAAATAAAAAACACATTAAAAATATGTTTGCGAGAAAGGAATTTGGTTGAAAAAAATAAGCGTAGATAGAAATGTTAAACGTTTTCTGTTAATACCTACTGAATAATCGACTATTTCTTTTTAATCACACGGAAAGATAAATGAAACTACTTGATTCATCGAAAAAATAAAGGAACAGAAGATAGATAAAAGGAAAGTAGGTGTGATTAACTGTTGTTTCATTGAAATGGAGAAAAATGTAAATTTCAAATCTCTTCATTTGTACCCACTTCTTAAATTAACGACCAGCATTCTTGTTCATGATTATCACAGCAATATTTTGTTAAACTTATGAATCTCAAATGTTTAATGATTTTATAGGAGAATTTTCACTAATAGGTTTATTCTCGTATAACTCTCCAGGAGATTATTCATCCATTAACATAAGTGTTAATAATTAAGGTACTTAAAAACAATTATATAAGTAAATGTGACATTTTCATGGGTATTTATTAAAATAAATTATAAACTTTAGAGGAAAATTGTTGCTGTTATTATTGTAATCATCATCATCATCATATTCCCAATTCTGCTATGGCCACACTACTTACCAAGTGTGCGGAAAGATTTAAGACAGAGAGTGGTGTGTTTTTATGGCTAAATTTCATTTGTTTTTGTTTTTTTTATCTCCAGTAGCATCACTAGCGTTACATGGACAAATTACTTCTTAGTGTGTGGGTTGTACTTATCAAGACATTTTTCTATATCTTTTAACCTTGGATTTCCAGGGATTCCTTCAATGGGTTGTTTTGTTCCATTTTTTATTAATCCAAGCGCGCCTCCAATTACCGGTAGTATTGTTGTTTTCAGTTTCCTCATATTTTTCTCTTTCGATTTCAAAGTCTCTATTCTTTCATAGGTTTTCAAATTCGTTTATTTCTAATTTACAATCCGCTGTAAAATCGATTACTAGGCGCGTTTTTTTCTTTTTCTTTATTGACAATAATGTGCAGCATATTTGCTTGGATTTTCTTGTCTGTGTAGATGGTGTCATACCACAGAATGATAGCATCTATTTCTGTAACCGTTCCTGGGTGATATTTATATAAGTATTTCTTTACATAAGTATTATTATTATGGATAATAATACTTTAATTATTGCCATTATTATTATTATTATTATTATTATTATTATTATTATTATTACTTTCTGCTAAACTGGTGCGAAAAATCTACAGAAATTTATGACTGTACCGACTTCTTAAAATACTTACTTGCATTTCGTACAATTTTGTCAGTGCAATAATTTGTTCAATTTGTTAATAATAAACAACGCGATAGTGGAGTTTTTACTAATAGTTTTCTTGTCAGAGAACTCACCATGAGATTATTTAGTCATTAGCATAAGAATTAAGAATTAAGATTAATCAAAAACTCAATTAAGAAAGCGGGGCATTTCACGGGTCTTTTTTGCAAATAAAACTTTGGCAGAAAATTATTGGTATTATCACTATTACTATCAATATTTTCTATTTTATTAGTGCGAACAGTCTACAGAAAATATGTCAGGAGTCAAATATAGACGGTGATAATAGGTATAGATAATGTCAGGAACTGTATGTGGATAATAGTGACAGCGGGTCAGAAGACATTAACAATACACGAGGACACTTTGCCAAGCATTACAATCGATGTATAATGGCCTGTTTGGAATTTTATCATATGTTTTAGAGTGTCCAAGTATCTAAGGAAGATTGCCAATGACGAAAAGTGTCTAGAGAGAAAAAACCGAGGTCTATTTTTGCATTGTCCAATCTTCTCTATTGATATTTTATTTTTATCTTATTTCCAATGATTTCTTTCTATTTTATGAATGGATTTGACTTTTTTGTTTGTTTATGATCTGATTTTCCTGTTTTTTTTTTGTTTTTTTCCTACTTTCTTTACTTTGATCCCCGTTCTATTTATTTCTTTATTTGTTCTTTTGTTTTCTCTTCAGTTTTCATTCTTTTTGTGTTTTTCTTTAATGTAATTTTATATACTTTTTGTTTTTCCTTTTCTTGTCTCATATTTATTTGTTGTCTTTTTCTTATTTTCTTTTTCTTTCATTTTTTTAATACTTATATGTTTCATCATTTCTGTATTTTTACATTTGCCTGTCATTCATTTTATCTTTTCTTTTTTGCTTACCTTCTGTTTTCTTTTTTTTCTGGCTTGCTTTTTACTTATATTCTATATTTTGTTTCTTCTTTCTTTTTAACTTATGTTGTTTTTATCCTATGAATTTTTTCAAATTTTCTTTCTTTCTTTCTTTCCATTTTTCTTTCTTATCTTTCTGTTTTTATTTCTTTTTTCACTATTTGTCTTCTTTTATTTGTGTCTTCCTTTCTATGTTCTTTTTCAGTTTTACTGTCTCTTTTCTTATTTTTTTATTTTAATTTCGTTTTTCTCTCATAGCTGAATTTGTCCTTGGTGATATAGGTATTTGATATTCTATAAGGTAATTATTACTTATTCAGTGCGTAGTAAATATTCTTCAAAGAGTTACATTTTGTCAGGCGAAATTATTCTGAAAAAGTAGTTGGATAAACAAATATGACGTAAGACAACGATGTGTTTTATCACTGTTTTATTGTATACTTTACATCAAGACTATTCTAAGTGAGCTGGGGATGTTACCAGAATTTATTTTCTGCGGACACAATCTTACAAATGTATGAAACTCAGATGTTACAGTGTTGATGGCAGATGTAGGAAGAAAACCTAGAGTAACTATAATTAGTTTTCTAGTAGTTATAACGTTAAGCCTTACTTGCTATACGCCGTAGCGTCTGTTAGAAATACGCCTGTCTCGAACGGTTTTCACTTTCAGTTCTTTAAAGGCTTTTAACCTAGCTCATTTGTGTTAACCTAGTTAATCTGCGTTATGTATTATTTGTTAAAGGAATTTAGCCTTGTGATGGACAACCCACTATAAGTCATAAAATGATTATAAAATCAAGAAAGGCAATTTGAGTAGAAAATAACATTTATATATACACATATCAATTAATGTTTTTACAATTAAAGCAATACATGAATATAGGTCCAACTGAGGTTACATTGTCCATGGCAAATAATGAGTTGAAAGAGATAAAAGGCTTAGGAATGTGGGGAGCGGAGGTATGTGAGGAATGTCTTTGAAGTAGTCGCTCCTGAGGTCAGTAAGTACTTTTGAGACAGTGAAGAACTGATGCGAGGTGAAGGGAGGCGAATGTAGTAGCCGCTCGTCTTAAGTCAAGAGGATATTAATGACATTCTTCTCCTTGGTCTCTGCCCGTCTGTCTGTCTGTCTGTGGTCTTGTCTCTATCCGCTTTTTATATCTGCTTTTTGGATCAAAACAGCTCGTTTGGAATTTCATACTTGTATTTGATACTGGGCTTTCCATTGGCTGGTAAATAATAATTGCATAGGCTCGCGAAATGGAAATTTGATATTTGATTAATTTTTACTTTTCAACCGGAACATCTGCGCTAATTCGGATGCGCAACAACGATATTTGGTCATTTGCCTTCCTGTCGGTATAGAGCCAACATCCGGTCCCTCGATTTTGCTCGATCGGTATCACCACAAGTTTGCCAACGCACTGAACTTTAATTTTTACGCGTTGCGTCAAATTCTATTTATTTTATACGTTTCATTTTTTTCTGCAATCGCACTTGTAAGTTTGCCGAATTCTTAGGGTGTTGGTACATCAAAAACACGATGCAGTACTTGTATTGGTTATTCCTTTCTGGCAAGACATTCTTGGGTAAACATTTTGTTTAACTGGCTGCAATGTATTTTGTGTTCCTATTTCTGTCCTTTTACCATATATATCCTCTTTCAAATTTGTGACATTATTACAATGTCTTCTCATATTTGTTGTTACATTTTATGTACTCTAAAAACTAATTTTCTTATTCCTTTTTAATCTAGCAGAAGCTTTTCGAATAGCGACTTAATTTTTCTTCTAAACATTAATTCTGTCTGCAGAAAGCCTGACGGTTTATTGGAAATTGGCGTTATCTGTTATATTCTCAATAATCTTTGTTGGGCTTCTTTGCTTACTTTCTAATTACTGTTTTTTATTTGTTTTGTAAATTTTTTCTCAAAACTCTTTGAAAAGTACGCACATACCATTCATCTTGTCCGTTTTACTTTGGCTGATATAGTGGCGTAGTAATATATTTTCAACCGAGAACATATTACAAAAATCTTCAAGCAGTAAATTGTGTATCGTTATCCAAATCTATTTTTCAGACTAATGCCGCCCTCTTTTAACGGGAAATTTTTCAAATTATATGTTTTCAAGTCTTCCTTTTTTATCGTTGGTATTATTCTCTGTAAATCTTCCCAGATCTTCTAAAATAAGCAGAAGATTTTAATTGTACGTGAATTTAGATATGACATTTGCCACCACATCAGAAATGGAGGATTTTGAAGAATTTTTAGTTTTCTTCTGAATGATTTCAATTAACTTCTGTTGCTGTTCCTGTATTTCCAACAACTGCTGATTTTTCTGTTGATGTTACCACATAAGCAAATATATCTTCCATATCTGTATAGTTTTGGGGTCCTTTTTTGTCCTTTTTCATTTTTCTTACATCCACCAAAGGGAGAAAATTAAACCAAAGTGGTTCAAAATTCTAGTCATCACTGTTCCTATGTGCACTACTCGCCGTAATGTCAGTTGACTGACAATATTTATTTTTGTATTGCTACACAAAATGTGGCACAAGGCAGAAAACGTGTTCGTACGACGCATTTTATGCTTTCGAACTTCATCAATTATTTCCTTACGTTGGCACAAGCACACATGCGAGCGAAAGACAGATGCATACAATTTTATTTACTTTTACTATTTTAGCCAATTTTATCCAGATTAGTTTACTTTTTTATTCAGTGTAAGATATCTAATAATAAAAGAGATGGAAATAAAATTAATCTGATGATATCATAACGGACACAACGCGTCAGATAAAAAAAATTCTACTTTGTCTTAAATTTTTCCAATATTGTTTTTAATATATAAAGATTTATATGTATCATCTTATATATAAATATTATAAAAGGGAAAATCTCTACTCGTCTTAATATACAGTTGGTGTGTGGATTGTGATTGTTTTACCTTAAATAGGAAATAGATGAGAATGAGATGTATTTTCGATATCGTATTTCTTCTTCAAAATGAAAAGAAAACAAGATAAAACTATATATACATATATATATATATATATATATATATATATACACGAGAGTATCACATTCTGTCAAAAAATTATATATATATATATATATATATATATATATATTTTGACATATGCATATATATAGATATATATATATGTGTGTGTGTCAAATTTCTTGACACCCCCCCCACACACACACATATATATATATATATATATATATATATATATATAGAATCAAGCGATGTACTTGGTAATTGGTAAGTTTAATTCCAGTGAATATCTTAATCCGATGAGAAAACTATGTTAGAAATTAACTCTATATTGTAATGAAAATGATTAAATAATATATATATATATATATATATATATATATATATATATATATATATATACAAATAAATACACAACGGTCTTTAATATGAGAGGATATGTATGTACCCCTTACTACTTGACAATATAATTATTGCAAAATGTAAAATAATAAGATACTGTTAAAGACCAAAAATGCGATAATTTGAATAAGTTGAAATAATAGGGACGCCACTGGAAACTACGTAAACTTAAGAAATCAGCGCATATGCTAAACTACAACAATTTTCAAAGCCGACAAAGCATAGAAATGAATACAATATGGGAACAAGTATCACGACGTACTAGAGTAAATCATTTGTGTAAAAACTGCAATATTAGCTTTAGTAATATGTACTAGAGAAATTCATTAACATCAAAATTTGTAATATGAACTCTGGTAAAAAATTCTAGAGAAAACCATTAACAGCAAAAGTTGTAATATGAAATCTGGTAAAATATTGTTACAGAACATTAGGTTTATAAGTACCAGAATCTGAGTTGTTCTTTTCTTTAAGGACACATTGCTCCGTGGATATAGGCGTTGGTTATTTCCAGTGAATTGACCTAAAAAATTGTCAGTTCAATACCAGGCTATAACAAGGGTAGAGAATCCGGTTAGAGGAAGATAACTCAGGAGCACAAAAAGTGGCTTCGCACAAGGAATGGGAGTGATCGTAATAAAGGTTCAGTGGAAAATTTCAGCACCTGAAAAAGGCCGGTGCGCAAAGCGGCAGGAACGTCGTACAAATGGTAACAAAAATGAGGACAATAGTCTGAATAATGTAAATAGCGTAAATTCTACCTCATCTCAGACAAACATAGACAGGTACACACATATATTTATTTTATAAGACAATTTTTTCAGATATGTTGCGTTGAATATGACAGACAAAGAATAGTTAACATTGTTTGTACTGTTCTCCTCATCTTTATAGACATATTCACGACTTTTCGGCCGTTGTGCGCTTCGAACCGTTTCAGGTGATTGGAATTTCCAACTGAACCCTTTGTTTCGGTCACTGAGCTAGATTCTTTTCGTTACATGAGCCATGGCATGTCCTTATGTCGGAAATATCTACATTTAACCCAAATGTCCAAGTTTGGCTTTGCCACTACTGTAGACTGGTATGGAACTCACAGTAATTTGGCTTAAGTCACTAGCTAACGCCATTATCTAGTGGGCCATGTGTCCTCAGGTAGAATATACCTCAATGATCAAAATAAAGTGTTCCGTTCGAAATTCTAATCATCTGAAGAAGGTCAGAGCCCTTAATGGTCGAAACGTGGTTACTATGGCAATACAGATGGAGATAAAAGTCTGAACAATGTAAATACGTAGTATACGTCACCTCAGAAATATAGACAAATATAAGGAAAACTTTATTATTTTTCTATTGAGATTTTTTAATATTTTTAAACGTGTTTTCATTACAGGAAATGTAAAAATCGTCCGTGGTTTTGATTGGTTGCAACCGCCTTCTTTCACTTTTTTGCGAATTTGAAAAAAATGTTGTTAATTGCTGTTAACTTTTTTAACGGGTGTCTTTTAAGCTGTAATTGTGTGATGGCTACTGAATGAGAGTAGATTTTATTACGTGCCTACAAAAGCAAGTTGGTTGGAATTAAATGTCACGGCATATAAATCACTCGCTAATCACTCGCTCCCCGAAACTACAACGTGGTTCTGCTCTTTATATTTGCAGTATCGAATAAATTCAATCAAACTCAATATTTTGGAAGTGTTGATAGTCATAAGGAACAGTATTATAACTTGTACAGCGAGACTATTCTGAGGACCCTAGATGTTATGCCAGTATTTATCCTCTGAGGCCACAATTTGAACAGCGTAAGGTACGACGATGATACAGTGCTGATAGCAGACACTCGAAGGAAACTACAAGACCTCTGAAGAGAGTGAAAAAACCTACTACAAACTAACTGCAAGAAAACCGAATGCATGGTCATCAGCAAAAAGTACAATCCAAAATGCCAATACAAGGGGTGGATACTAAAATCAAGCAGGCAGAAAAATCTAAATCCCTGGGAAGTGTTCTAACAGAAAACGTAAAGTATGACACAGAGATCCGACGGCGAATTACCATGGCAAAGACCACGTTCCAGAAGCTGAGTAAAGTATTAAGAGACGGGAAACTTCCACTAAATTCAAAGAAGAGAGTACTGGATTGCTATGTTATGTCGGTTCCTTAATATGGCAGTGAATGCTGGACAATGCCATCAAAGATAAAGGTAAAACTTGAAGCAACTGAAATGTGGTTCTAGAGAATGATGCTGCGGGTTTCATGGAATGATCATGTGAGAAATGATGATGTTTTGGAAAGGATGGAAACGGAACGGAAATTAATATTGAGTATCAGCTAATGTTCCTGGGATATCCAATGAAGAAAGAGGGCTTGGAGAAACTGATACTAACAGGACAGATAGAGGGGAAAAGAAACAGAGGAATGCAGCCAACAATATATTGAGCAGGTTGATGACAGATCGGAAAGCTATGAAAGAACAAGGCACATAGAAAAAGAAGAATACGAAAACTACGAAGAGATGAGTTCTTTCACAGCCTTTTGTGACCGATACATTATCTTGATAAATACCATATTAAAAGTTTGGTACATTTACTTAAAGAATGTGATTAATCTCAATCGTGAAAATAATGTTATCTGTTATCTTTATCAGTGTTTGGTCTTCATTTATATATTCTGTTCTTTCAGGGCGTCGCCGGGCATAGTTCTCCAAAGTTTTGTAGATTTTAGCGAGCTTAGCATTTTTCTCTCACTGATCTGACGTCAGATTTTAGACGTATTTTTATTATGTTTCACGCTGATCGTTTCTTAACATATTTCGTTCATATTCCTATGAGCATCACATGTTTTAAGGCCACCTTCATATTATAACCGTTTCTTTCTGACTAAAAATATTTGATATTTTGTGTTTATTTTCATTAATATTCATACGTTGTTGAGAGTTTTAGTCCTTCGTTGTAAGTATTCATTTCTAGAAATATATCTCCATCACATCTGTGAGGAAAATTTCTATCATACACAGCCTTATAGGAAGATTAACACGACAAAGACCTTCAGTACCTATTTCTCTCTTTCATGCGAAATTACTCCGTATTTTTGTTACATTGGTAGCCACTTAAATTCAAATAGATAGCTACAATAAAAATGACATCAATTAATTTTATATTAAAATTGGAAATGTATGTAGTAGAATTACCTACATTTTATAGAAAAAATACTAACAATTTTATCTGTGGTTTAAGACATACAAATCTATTCAAAATATATATTTTTCAAGCCATAACATTTTGAGCAAATATTTAATTTTTGCATTAATTAAATCATCTAGTTATATATGCCGCTTAAAAAATCAATGAACGAAATAGAACAAGGAGATGCGATCCAATAAACCAATTATTATATTTTCTTTATCACACATGTCTATGATGTGTTCAGTTTTTGCCTTTACATCTTCATAAACATTTGTTCTTGCAGATATTTTCTTTATCACACATGTCTATGATGTGTTCAGTTTTTGCCTTTACATCTTCATAAACATTTGTTCTTGCAGATATTTTCTTTATCACACATGTCTATGATGTGTTCAGTTTTTGCCTTTACATCTTCATAAACATTTGTTCTTGCAGATATTTTCTTTATCACACATGTCTATGATGTGTTCAGTTTTTGCCTTTACATCTTCATAAACATTTGTTCTTGCAGATATTTTCTTTATCACACATGTCTATGATGTGTTCAGTTTTTGCCTTTACATCTTCATAAACATTTGTTCTTGCAGATATTTTCTTTATCACACATGTCTATGATGTGTTCAGTTTTTGCCTTTACATCTTCATAAACATTTGTTCTTGCAGATATTTTCTTTATCACACATGTCTATGATGTGTTCAGTTTTTGCCTTTACATCTTCATAAACATTTGTTCTTGCAGATATTTTCTTTTTATATTTAACAATTCTCCCTTGTGTGAAGATTAGACTATTTTTCCTCGCTTGTTTGAGAGCAACTCATGGGTGATTTTTACCAATTAGTAGTATTTAACGATGTTCTTACAATTGTTGGGTGACGAGCATTCATTCAAAACTTACGTGTTTACTCAGTGAACGGAGGAAAGAATTGAAGACGTTTGCAAGTCCATTAACAGGCTTTAAGTAATAATTTTTTCAGTCAGGATTTGGCAGTGGAAGCTGTAATAATTAAAAAATATATATAGATGAGCATCTGTAACTTTGGAATTAATTGACAAGGAGCCGACAGGAAACACAGAAAGCATTTTAATCACTTCAAACTAGCCCGGTGAAAATACAGATGTATTAGTCACTGCGTGATATAGTAACAGGAACGGACAATGATAGGACAGTCTCAGATCAATGACCAGAGTTTGTGTGAGTAGAAGTCTGGTCGTATTCTTCATAAACTTCGACCGCTGATTCTTTAGGGCCTTTCATGCTAACATATAAATGATTCAAACCGAGTGTTGGAGAAACAGGATATGCGTTGTGGTGCAGTAGATATCTGCTCGGAAGGAAAAATCGCAAACCAGTTGTATTCGTTGAAATCACATACGCGCAAATATCTTTAGGAAAGCTATGAATACGTCGTTTCTGTATTAAATACAATGAATTCAAATGGAATTAAAACTGGGCTTTCCGATGTCTCGTTACGAGCCCATATTCACTGCACCCCAAATCACATCGCGGACCAGTCAGTTAAGTGCCATACGTGATACACGCATGGGCGATCATGTCTCGAAAAAGTTATAACTGACTGGGCAGAAGATTATCCCGCAGTAGGTTACCATTACTTTCTACAGTACACTAGTTGCCAAGCCAAGGTTACAGAACCCAATCAGTCCTGTTATTTAACCCATAACTAGAGAAAAGAGACGGATTATTACCTTTCCCAAGTGTATTTGCGCGTAAGTGAATGCAAAGTAATTTGGAATTTGGAATTCGAACTGGGTTCTCCGAATTCTCATTTCAAGCCGATATCCACTGCACTACAAAGCACAGCGCGGATACATGTGGCAAAATCCAGGAATATTCTGATACAGTTAAAATAATTTAAATGAAATGTTTCTTACTGGGTTAAGAAATAGCTTGTGCGCTTCAACGCCTCAAAAATAAAACTGCTGTCTTTTAATCATCTTAGATAACAATTTTACTCTTCATTATTGAGGCTCATATCAGCCTTTAGAGTCTCATGTTCTTTAATGACAGGTTCTCATACGACTACATTAATTCAATTGCTGTGACTGCGGCTAAGAAACTTAGTTCATTATCTCGTACAAAGCAATTATTCTCGACAGAATCCATCTTGCATATCTACAAGTATAAAATTCATTCATACATTTAATATTGCAGCCACATTTGGCCAGCTAGCCCTGTATATATATCGATATTATTTGAAAGAATGGAAAGAATAATCTACAGTGATATAATCACTGACCAGAGTCATGTCTTGATTCACCTCCCAGCCACCATTACGTAGTTTCGCCGCATATTTTAAATAATATTTTCTAGCCAATGACATCGATTTAAACGCAATATGTAGATTGGAAGAAAAGTCTCACAATTTTGCACATTAAATATTTTAATGTAACCGTAATTCATAATAAAATAAGTTCTTTGAAGTTTCTGCTTGCAAAAGACACTATTTCTGTTTTCATATCAACTACAATAGACAAAAGTTCAAATGAAAATTCATTTTGTATCCCCTGTCTATTGTATTTTTTGGGGGTCTTCTCGTGATAGTTTTCCGATTTTCTTTTACACTCATTAACCTTTTGCGTCGTAATGTCTATGTCATCTTGCTTTGGGTAAAGTTAGTAACAAGGAGGAAATATATTTACAGTTTCTATATCGCAGCAACACCTTGCTATTGCACGTAACATTGGAAAGTCATGTCTTACTCTGGCACTATTGCAGTAAAGTCGGCGATGATTTTATTTTTTATGTCCTCTACTAACACTTACACTTGCGGGGACACAATATTCAAAATATTGTGTCACATAGTTTGCTCGTGCAGGGACAAAAAAAGCATTCGTATGCTAAACATCCATGTCGCTGTAATTGTATGTTTTGGAGAAAATCTTTTTGTTTTTTTATTGGTTTCTATTTTCTTATTTAATTTTGTATTCTCGAGTTCCTCGAAAATGGAAATATTTAAGTTTTAGACTTGTATATGATCACGTTTTTATAACAGTTAACAATGAAAAGAAATTGTTCTAAGTCTGCTTCTTCTCCAGGCCAATCTGAGAACAGGTGATTACATACTTTTTACGCTGGGTTGATCTATATTTTTAAATAATTTTTTGCTTTAGAAACAAGTATCATGCAGGTATCTAAGTAAAAATCGAATGGAAAGAAACTGATAAAAATAACAGAAGATGACTAAAGTGTGAACATTTACATGACACTAAATTTAAAAATTTAATGAACATGGGAACAGAAGATTGTTTGAATTAAAGAAAACAACCAATCATCGAAAATTGTCCTAAATGTAATATTAAAATATACTTGCAAAATGCAAGTGAAAAGTGTAAGTGAAAAATGTGCTAAATATTAGTGCAAATCTACTGGAAAAAAAAAACAAAAATATATAAAATAAACAAACATAATGAATATTTATTTACATTTTTCGGACTGTTTTTCTCATCTATATATTCTTATTGAAAAAGATTTTGCCTACATACGCAAAAAGTTTGTATGTGACTGGAAATTGTAAACATAACCCGTTATCTCGATCAGTTAGGTTCATTGTTCTTGTTCCATGGTTCATGTTAGTTTCGTATGTTAGCTGTATTTAACTAATCTCTCTAAGTTTTTGTTTGCTAATATATTGCCAAATATTGAGCCCACAAAATTTTGAATCATGTATCTAGAGGACACATGGCCTAGTGGATAAAGTCATTTATTGAATCCAGTGACTTGATGGAAGGAAAGAATATCTACACAATGATCGAAATAAAGTGTCCGGTGGAAAGTCCCAGTCACTTATAAAAGGTTGGAGTGTAGAACGGCCGAAACATTAGTGAATATGGCAATAAAATTAAGGTAAACAGTTCAAACAATTTAAGTAATTTAACGTAATTATTTACATTTCTTATACTGTTCGGACTTTTGTCTTTAACTTTATTGCCATATTGAAGACGTTCTATCCCAGTGATTGAAATATAGGGTTCAATACAACGCTCCAGTATCATGAAGAAAGTCAAAGAGTACAACTGAAACGTCGTAAATATGACAATAAAGATGAAGACAACAGCGCGAACAATGTAAATTATGTAAATCGTCAGACCTCAAATGGAACCACTATATTGAATCCATAGCAAAATCTACTGCTAAGAAGGATGGGTCACTATGTCGATCCAGGATGTTTTTTCTGCCTGAATCCATCCTACATATATACAAGTCAACCATCCGTCCGTGCATGGAGTACTGCTGTCATTTATGGTCTGGCGCCCCTGCCGTTCTCCTCAGTGCTCTCGACAGGCTCCAAAGTTGAGTTTGTAATGTGATAGGTAGTGATCTGGCGGTTCGACTGCAGCCACTTTCCCACCGTCGAAATGTGGCCTCCCTTTGTCTGTTCTATAAATATTTTCATGGCTTCTGCTCGGACGAACTTAAGTCACTGGTGCCTCCTCAACAGGTGTTTACTCGTGCAACCAGACTGGTAACTGGGTCCCACCCATTCACAGTCAGGTTAGCCAAATGCAGACGACAATTCTACTCCTGCAGCTTCTTCTCTCGCACTTCCCGCCTGTGGAACTCGCTCCCGTATTCTTGCTTTCCTGACGGCTACAACCTCCAGAAATTTAAATGCAATGTCAATACTCATCTATTAACCACTGGACTTTAGCTCTCTCCCCAGTCCCATATATATCCTTCCCTTTCTCTCCACTTATGTATCTGTCATCGCACCTGCATTCTCAGCTTCCTATTGCTCCTTTCTAACTAGTTTGTACTCCTCACTCTTTTCTAATTAATCGTTTTACAGTTATATAGCCCCCCCCCCCGCTCATCAGTGTCATTTCTGCCTTGTTCGGGGTGAAATGATTAAAAAAATAGTTAATCTAAAAAATAATGAATAGATTTAGATTTTTGGGAAGAGGTATTGTAACTATTTCCATTATTTACATTGTTTAGACTGTTGTTCTCATCTTTACTGCCTTATCGACGACGTTCTATCCAAGTGATCGAAATAAAGGGTTTAGTTTGAAATTCTACTCATCTGAAGAATACCGGAGCGTTAACGGTTGAAACATCGTGAATATGGCAATAAAGATGACTTCAATAGTCTGAACAATTAAAAAATATATAAATAAAATGAAATATAAAAAAAGCTGAAATAAAAGAAAACCTCATTTGATTAGTATGTTAGACCCCTTTCAATGACTTAATTATAAATGTAATCGGTGCCTAAAGAAAAACTATTTAACAAATAACTGATAAACATGTAGGAAAACATAATCCTTAGAAAATTTTAAGAAATATTTATACTTTTTGTACACAGCGGATAAAATTTGGCACCACAGACAGTAAAAGAGGCCAAAGGATGTTTGTCAAGGTCGGTGCCTAGCCTGAAATGTAAGGATCTGATACTTCCAAAAAAATGTCTCCGAGAAGACCTGTAATTACATTAACAGGTAGGTTAACCGTTGTCCATAAAATTAACCGGTTTATTCATAAAGTTTTATTATCATATTCCTGCAGAAATATGATCTGATCTTTTAAATAAACTAAACAACTTTGAATAAGAAAGTTAAATTATTTATGAAAAAGAAAAAAGCGATATACTGTTGTTTCTTGAAATCATGTTACATACATCTGAAAAAACTAGAAAAAAAGCGTCTGCTACAACTAAAAGCTTTTCACCTCAGACACATTTTCTATTTACCGTGTCCTCTCAATAGATGGGAAATCAAGGTTTCAAAAATAACGTTCAGCTGTTAGCAACGTTTTTCTTTTTACTCTCCCTCACACAACCTGTGATAGCATTTATATATACGGGGCGTAATAATGGCAACCTTTTGAAATTTCAAGCAAATTTATTTCATTATGCGGTAGAAGCAAGATGTTTAGCTTAAATTTCTCTGGGATAGGCTCGTCCAAAATTTGAACCATTAGTGTTAAACAATGTTAAAATCAATGGACTAGGGTGGCAAGAGACGATTTTTTGCTTCACTAGAATTTTCTTTGTGTCATTCAGCTACGATTTTAGCAATATGCACGGGGGCATTACAATCTTGAAAGATGGCCTTTTCCTAGGAAAGAGTTCCTGAAACATAGGATGAAGTTCATCACTTAAAATCTTTAAACAGATCTGACTTTTGATTTTAATAAACATATTTAAAATATCCGTAGAAAAACACCAATTTTATAGAAAATATGAAGTACAACAAATATTAGTACACTTCTCCAACACCCCCTTTATATTGTTCCTATTCCTTCTCGCTCCCTCTCATGTAAATCCCTTCGCACCAGTGGCAGTAATGCTTTTTTTGTTGTGAAATTAATATAAACAATATGTCAGTTCCTTCTCGTTCTTTCTCTTTACATTCTGCCTTGCTGTGTAGATATATGAGAAACATTATTCTCCACGTAAGACATTAGTTGCTAGCTTAGAGTCATACCAACATTTTTTAATTACTTAATGCCAAACTGTGAATATTTGTTAGTCTTTGTGAGAAGATAATTATGGTTTAGTGACAAAACTTCAAATAGTTAACCCACATATGGGAGAAAGAGTTAAATTCATAATTTACGCAAAAAAGTGAATATAACGAACCCAACTGAATTTGGAATTTCGAGCATTTATCCATTGCACCAACAGGACAACCAAAATCATAGAACTTGGTATTTCCAAGCAGTCAGCCATCCGAAAAGTTTCGATCTTGCTTAACTACAGTGATAGTAGAGGAACTGGTGTTCCAACATCATGTTTGCTGTAAGTCTTCGTGAGAAGTGTGCATAAAATTACGTGCATGCATAAATGAGAAATAAGCCTCTCTGAGAAATACAAACAAGATTTTCATTACTTTCCGTTCTGTCCATTAAATAAGGTGCTATTTTATCACGGATATATTAATGCATACAACGGGAAAACATACATGGGGGAAAACATCTTTCTTCCATAGCCTACTTCCGTATACATATGTGCAAAAAATTAAATATTAAAAGAATCTGAGAAATTTAGCAAATTTGTGCATATAAATGGGTATTTTACAAAATATTAATCTTTGTTTACTTATTATTTGTCGGAATAAACAAAATTCATAACTATGCACATCAATTCGTATCTGCATAAACTATTAATAAAAATGTAGTATTTTACAAGCTGATATTTTTCAAAAATCTTCTTCCAGTTTCAGTACTTTTAAAAAATATCTTTTTGCAGTGTCAGTTTAATTCTACTCCAGTAGCTTCTTTTCTCGCACTTTCCACCTGTGAAACTCCTTTCCATATACATGCTTTCCTGACGGATACTACCTCCAGGAATTTAAATGCAATGTCACTACCCATCTCCTATCCACTTGCTTACAGTTCCTTCTACATCACCCTGTATATCTTGTTCTTCTTCTTTCTCTCTACCTTCTCAACTGTCCTCAAAACTGTGTTCCCATCCTTCTCTTGCCCTTTCTCTGACACCCTCTCTAACTGGTTCGTCTTTCTCTTTACTCTCCTACTATCAATTCTTTGACAATTATGTAGCCACTTGCACATCAGAGTCTTGCTTGGGGTTTAACGGTTAAAATGTCTATTATCAGTGAAATGATATAAGCAAAGATTGAATGAGAATAACGAAAACCGTAAAGTCTTACTAATATATTGAGCTGTTGAAAATAAGGACCAAATTGCTATAGCGTTATTTTGTCTGGTTAAATATACTTTTCTGTTAAGTAGAGAGCTTCATCAACACAGGGTTTGTTTTTTTTTCAAATCTGCATCAGTACAAACAGAGTCAGGAAAAATCCCAGGGTAATTTCACAAAAAAACAGAAGATGAAATATCACTACAAGAAAAGAAAACCTGTTTGGGATTAACTGGTTTCTTTATGCGGTGGGAAAATTCAAGTCAAACCTAACATACTTTAATATTTAAAGAAACTATATGTTCGTAAGCATTCGTTCGTTTTCTAAAGAAGTTATTGCAATTATTCTGAAGAATAATTTTGCGGTAAGCCTTCATATTTTTTGTGGCTTTATTCTTCCTCTCTTGTTTATCTTTTTAGAAATTTTCTAGAATTGGACATATTTGCAAACACTCTTCGAAAGATTGGGCGGTGTAAAGTACTATAGGAATGAAGAAAAGAATACTGCTGCAAAGAGTTGGCGGCAGAAGATGCCATTTGAGTTTCAATAAAACTCAGACATATCCATCACTTTTATGTAGTCCACTGTGATTTGATGAAATAATGAACATATTTTCATTTTTGGGATGTAAACCTATGATGTATAGCTGTTGAGAAATAGTGATGTGTACTGATGATGTATAGCTGTATTCTGGTGTACACTATGGTTGATTATGTCTTGTATTACTTCTATAATAAAACGACTAGAATTACTTTTGCACTTACCCTCGTATTTATTGCTGTGTTTGTTTAATTCAACGATATATACAAGCTTGTTGGGTTATTTTGTGTAGAATATAAATATGATAATAAAGCACAGTGAATTAAGCCAAAAGTCTATTTCATTTTTAATCTATATTCATTTCTTTTAAGCTATAGTTTTCTTGGGTCAGTTAATGTGTGATGTCAGTGAAATTTTATGTGCGAGAGTTAAATGAGAATGACAAACGGAACAAAAGAACTATATATTCGTATGAATTTTTAATTTATTATTAATGTTACTGTAACAATGGCGAATAATATTTTTGCCATAGGGTTTCATACGTTTTGTGGCTCTCGTCTTCCTTTTTTGTTTATCGTTTGAGAAATTTCATTGAATTTTACATCTTTCCTAACGCATAATAGCAAAGTAACAAGTAGACTAAAGAAAAAGAAACACTTTTTCGACACCTGCTCTTTCGATACGACAAACGCTCGCTAAGTAACCATCGCTTTTTCTAGACATACGCTTTATAATTATATTATTTTATGATCTCATTCTAACAGTTTACGAAGCGTTTCATTCAGCATTGACAGGGAATGCGTGTTTCGATGGTGACCTTATGTCAAGAATTGATGATACTACTGTCAAGGCATTGACAAGTATTTGAAATTTTGAAAATATTGTGAAATCATATTTTTATAGTTGAGCTATATTATAATTAAATGAATAAAAATACCAGGATATTATCTAATGATCCAATATATTAGTATATTCAGTCAGTCATTTAAGTGAAAGTTATTCGAAATTAGGCGATCATGTCTTTGTCGATCCATGTGTGACAATGTAGAAGATTTTCCAGCATTAGTTTGTTTTTCCTGCGTTAGACTGGTTGTCAACGAAGGCTACAGAAACCAATCTGTTATGCTATTAGATTATTTGTCGGTTAAAGGTCATATGTTATACACGCTTGGATGATCATGTCTTCATTCATGACTGACGATCCAGATGATTTTTCTACGGTTTGTTGCCATTACTTTCTGCAGTAGACTGATTTTCAACCAAGGTTAACAGTAGCAATATTTCTTGCTATTTAAGCCATAGCTGGAGAGAGAGGAGATAGATTTAAACATTTCCCAAGTTTATTTACGAGTAAGTGAATGCAACATTTTCAACGGGAATTCGAATACGGATCTCCGATTGCTCACTACGATTCGACAACCATTGCACCACAAACAGAACAAAAATAAGGGTGATAAACCATAATGATGGATTAATTTCTATCAATGGCCAGAAAACAATGTAATGGTTTTTATTTGCACATACACCCAAAAACGAATGTTTATATAATTATGACATATGTCTTGTTATAGTGAAATATTGTAGGTTTTTTTTTATATTTTTATAAGGTTTTATTTAGCCTAAATCTGGTGTTACGACATCGTTTTTTACTGAGTTTTAATTTTTACTCCAGCTACAATCTACCAGAATTTAATTGTAACGTCAACTGTCATTCCCTAGCTGTCTGACTCACATCCCTTCCCTCGTTTTCTTTTCCCCGTTCACTCTACTCTCATCAGCTCTCTTCGCAACAGTGTTTTCATTCTTCTTCTACCCATTCTCTTTCAAACCCTATTTCGTCTTTCTCATCACTCTCCTCTTATGTAACCCCATGCGCTACATTAATAGTAATGATTAAAAATTCTTCTTCTTCTTCTTCTTCTTCTTCTTCTTCTTCTTCTTTGTGCCATGTCATTTCAGAACGTAAATGATCATGGCCCTCTACATTTCTCTACTCCTTGTTGCTCTTAATTTTCCTACTCTTATTATTCCACTCAATCCCCATTCCAACATCTCTCTGCTGAAGTTCATCAGGTATGTCCAGTATGCTTTCTCTTTTCCGACTTCCTCACTATTCGTCCCGTGAGCATCAGCTTCTCTAAGCCCTCCTTCCTCATTACATCTCCTGAAAACTTCAGCTGTCTTTTCTTGATGTTAAGTATCAGTTTTTATTTTTGTATCTATCTTCTCAAAAACTCGTCATTTCTAGTGTGCTCTGTCCCTGTTATCCTACAGTTGCTTAATGTTTTTCGTTCATCTTTAATGACATTTGCTGCCATATTGAAGGAGAGACATCACATAACAATCCAATACTCTCTTTTTCGTTTCCAGCAATATTTTCCTGTCTTTAAACACTCTACCCATCTTCTGGAATGCATTCTTGACGACTTCGGATCTCCGTATCGCACATTCTGTCCTCTGTTGAAACACTTCCAAGGTTTTTAATTTTCGGAACCTGTTTGATTTTCGTATCACCAATTTGTAGTTAGAATTCTGAACTCCTCTTTTTACTAATTACCATGTATTCAGTTTTCTTGTGGCTTATTTTCAATCCTTTTTTTTCGTTTTCATGAACTATTTTCTATGAGGGGAGTTGTAATATTTTTCATGCATTTGCTATCTGCATTGTATCATATGCTAATCTTTTATTGTTTAAATTGCGGTCACCAATGACGAATCCTGACTGAAATTTTGATGCTCTCAGAATGGTCTCACTGCGGAGGTTGAATAGATCTGGTGAAAAGTCACATCATTGTTTTACACCCATTTTTATCTTTGTGTACATTATGAACCCGATTCTTTTCCGTATGTAGGCAGCTTTCTGCCAGTAAAGGTTGTCCTCATTTTTGTTGCCATGGCAGTTAAAATGAGGACAGTTGTCCGAATAAAGTAAATATTTCACATAATACCTCATCTCAGAAACATAGACAAATACTGAAGAAGATCCACTTAGGCTATCGACATGTGGAAAGATATCTTTGGAAGAAATAATAAATTTATTTGTAGAATTACCTAAATATAACCTTGTATGAATTCGGTATCTATTACCATAATTATTATCATATGTTGAAGAGGAAAAATCTTGTTAATATATTGACCACCAGAAGGATATATTCATAAGAAATAATGAGTTATTGAAAGAAGTATTCAAAGAGTGCCAACTATTTTCTTTTATGGAAACAGCTAAGAGTAATATTTTAATTACAACATGTTGAATGAGAAAAATCTTTTATACGCTATGGGTAGGCGGAAGTCAACTTCAGAAGAAACTAGTCAAAGATTGCCAGATGTAGCTCTGTACCATTATTATTACCATAATTGAAAGAAAAAACAAGTTATGATATCGACCACTAAATGGACATATTCTGAAGATATAATAATTTTATTGATAACATTATTCAATGGTTTCCTTGCGGACGGAAAACTTTTACTGAACGAATCAATCAATGAGCGCCAAATGTTTCCTTGTAAGTAAAAAGCTAATATTACCATTATAATTACCATAGCTTGAATAGGAACAATTTTAATACAGTATCGATCCGTAGAAGTAGTTTATATTTGAGTTTTGTTTAACGGCATATCAACATCTGGGAGTTATTTAATCTCTAACCTGTAGGCTTTTAGGATATTTTTTAAAAGGTCAGTTATAGTAATAAATTTGGTTTAGTCAGATTTTAATGAAAAAATTTGTATTTTTTTCTTCCGGTTTTGTATTTTTCAAAAATTCTTTCAAGCTGCGTGATTTCATTTATCTTAAAATGTTTTTGTTGGTAATATTTTTCCTTAAAAATGTATTGTTGGTAACATTTTTTCATTCAGAAAAGTACTTACAGTTCACATTCTTCCCTTAAAATGTGTTGTTTCCAATATTTTTTCCTTCAAAAATGTATTGCTGGTAATATTCCTTTACAAAAATTTATTGCTGGTAATATTAATTTTTCTTCAAAAATGTATTCTTAGAATTTTTATCATGAAAGTTTATTTTTCTAGTTCATATTGTTTTGACCCCAGTTTGGGGATCAACTATTTGCTTATGGCTTGGACCCTAACATTTACAACTAGGGGATACCTGGGAACAAAAGCAATTAGGAGGTGGTTCCCTGCTCCTCACAACCTCCCAATCAGTGGCCTTGCTGCCGAAAGCAGTTGAAGATCCTGCAGTATAAGAACTTCCAAAGAAATAAATATTTTCTTGTTAGACTTGGCCAATGAATGCCAAATGATTTTCTGTAAGGAATAGGCACAAATAAGCATCAATATTACTTTATTTTGAATAGGAAAAATACTCTGACACTACCGAGATACGGAAGAACTTCTTATGATGAAAAAATGAATTTATTGATAAAATTAGTCATTGAGGAAAAATATTTAATTGCAAGCAAACCGATATTATTTCTATTATCATTAACATAAGTGGAATAAGAAAATTCCTGTAAGACTTCGACATCCGGAAGTACATATTCAGAAGAAAAACAAAATTCCTTCATAGAATTAACCAATGACTACCACATACACGCTTGTGGAGAAACATCATTACTATTCGTTGTGTGGGTAAAGTCCTTATTACGCTATCTACCTCGGTATTTATTATTTTATTTATGTAATTAATGAGCACAAAATGTTTCGCTGGAGGTAAACATTCATATTAACATTATCATTACCATACATTCATTAATAAAAATCTTGTCACCCTATCGAGTCCCGAAAGAAATTCTCAGAAGTTGTAAGGTTTTTTAATGGTAGTCAATATGTTCTAAAGTTTACCTTGTACAAAACGGTTAATTATCATTAGCATTACAATAAGTTGAATAGCAACATATCTTGTTGCGGTTTCGAATTCCGGAAAGATTTCTTCAAAAGCATAAATGATTTTATTGATAGAATCTTTCAATGTGTGTTGAATTTTTCCTTTTAAAGAAACGGCTAATATTTGTATTATTATTTACATATATTGAATGCCAAATAATCATTTACGCTATCGACGTCCACAATGACATTTTCTGGAGAACTAATGATTTTATTCATTGAATTATTCATTATGAGGCAAATGTTTTGTTGTAGGGAAGCGGCTAATGTTAGATTTATCATAATCATATTTTAAATGGGAAAATACTATTTTATTGGTAGAATTAGTCAATGTACGCAAAAATGTTTCCTTATATGGGCGAAGATTGTTGCCCGCTACCACCTGAATTTACTTACCTAGAGAGATATACCCTATGCGATATGTAAATTATAGAAATTGCGTTTGTTTTACTTCGTCGAATGCACAATGTAGTGGGGTCGGTTGGCCATTGTCTATGAGAAAAATAGCACCCAGCTATTTACTCCGAAAACTGCATTATGCTCTGCTTGGCATTCTCACTGGAATTTCTTGGATGAACATTTCAAGTCGTCGGGTGTCATTTTCCGATCAGTGCAGGGGATCCGGAAAGAGTTGGATGACTCTAATGTCGGTTACGAAGATACAGCATTTCGAAAATCTCACTCTGCTTTTTGTTGAGGCGGTTCTCAATGTCAACACAGACAGGCAAATGCTTTAAGGAAGTAGCGCTGTGTCAAGAGGGTGGATGCTAGAAGTCATCCTATATTTTAACATTATTCTACAACATGCCAGTCAAGCAGCAGAACACCGTCGTGGCTATCAGATATTATCTGTGATTACAATAACCCTAACATATGTCAACCTACCTTCCGAGACTGCAATCTCTCGCTCAACTGTGCCCCACACATAATAATCATGTGTTGGGCGCAGTTGAGCGAGAGTTTTGTTATATCAATGTTGAACTGAAGGCAAGGATTTTGGCTACATTCACCAATGTAAGCAACAGATCAGAGAGAAGAGATGCAGGGTATTCCGAAGTCGTCTGGAATCCCGGTTGCAGCCAGTCCTGATCTTATTGAATCAATTTACTCTTTAGTGTTTCACGTTATTTTTCTGTAATTTTGGTAAATGTAATGTAAAACGACAGTTTATTTTCATTCTTGAGCTTATTAAAACGGTAATTAATTCATTGTATCTTGTCTATCTGTGAAAATGAGATGTCAGTGTTATTTTCATTTTTACCTCAATCAGACGACAATTCATCCATCGCCACATCTCATATATTTACACCTCGTTTTCCACCATCGATTTTCAAGGATTTCTCATAATCACCGCCATTTTAATCTTTTTCTCTTAATTCGGATACACCTTATAAGGAGGACATTCACCAAGGTTTAATACCACACTATATATCTTTAAATTTCAGATTTTTTATACTATTTTCACCCCAAGCAAAGCACAACTGTCACTTGTGCGCAGGGGGTTACATAAGAGGAAAGTGAAAGATTACATTATACGAGAGCAGGAGAAAG
Organism: Ascarosepion bandense; assembly: GCA_037127315.1. Lineage (NCBI taxonomy): Eukaryota > Metazoa > Mollusca > Cephalopoda > Sepiida > Sepiidae > Ascarosepion > Ascarosepion bandense. Next base: position 8,462,916 of record JBBBDQ010000222.1, on the reverse strand, counting down.
AGGAACCGGTTACAGGGGTTGTCAAAGAATGGTTAAGAGAAGGAATACTACTGTGAAGAAAGTTGAGTGAGAGTAGATTGAAAATCTGAATAGTAAGATACGTATTGGTGAAAAGATAACGTTGCACTAAAACTCTTGGAGTTTGTAGCTATCACGAAACAAGTATATGGAAGTTAGTTCTACAGGCAGGAAATACGAGAAAAAAAAGCTGATAATGTGCAAGTGGCGGCTGCAAGTGGACACCAGGGGTCTAAGCTCATCGATGCAGAAGCCGTGAAAATAATTGTAGAAGAGCCAGAGAGGTGCCACATCCCTTCTGTGAGAAAGTGACTAGAGACAGCTACCAGGTCTTATGTGATTACATTTCAGCTTCTCTGAATCCTGTCGATAACCTCGAGATGAACACAGCGGCGCCCGAACAGATATGATAAAAGTATTCAATGTATGGTCAGATGGTTAATTTTTAAGGCAAGAAAATATTCTGGCCTCACCCAACAACCCAACCATCCTAGAAGTAGATTCAGTTATTGATTCAATGTAGTCGCTTCACCTGAGGTCGGCTGAGAGAGTGAGGCCTAGGAGGCGCAATGTATTGTTTTCGGGGAGAATAGATCGATCCATGCTAATGTGGGACAGGGGTGACTGTCTATAATGGTTAACTGATAGCAGCTTTATTTGGAAAGCATTAAAATTTTTATTGAAAGTGTATTTTTACTTCCGTTTCTCACACATTTTTTCATAATATTCTCAGTATCAATTAGTAAAACCACATTAGTGTCAAACCTTGTCGAAAAGAATAATAAAGAGTGGGTTTCTCACCGCAATTAACTCAATTATGAAGGAATTTAAAATCTATTCTTTTGCCAGCGTGAAAACAATCAAAATGAGACATTTCCCTCTACACTTTTCAATTATTTTGTCCTGGCCTCATTCCATTCTTAACGCTTTCAAAGTTTATAATCTTTATATTTGTCCCTCTGCTTACATCTCTTATCTTTTCCTATATATTTCTTAAACCCTCTCTCTTACAATTAATCTTGCTCTCTCTCTCTCTCTCACTCTCTCTCTCCTTAAAGAACATAATGTGTCAATCTACATTCATCTCCTGTTTCTTGCAGATCATTTTTAAGACTCAGTATACTTTCCCTTGAGTTGATTTCTTTTCCTCGTATTAATGTCACTACAGTAATCACAGTGAATAACTTGAGCATTCGATTCAGACAACCTTCTCCTCTCATTGAAATGTCTGCACAAGTATATTAAAAAGCCAAAATAAAATAAAATAAAATAAATGGCAAAAAAGCTAAAGTATTTGCTTCCAAATCTATCAAGTATGAATAATGGCTATATGTGCGCGTAATTACTGTCGGAAAGGATACATTAATTCTGACATTTCTCCGCTGATAGTTTCAGCGATCAGCCACCGGTATCAACTGGATTCACAATAAGTGGGTATTGAGCCGGAGGGTCCGAGTTGAATAAAAGAAATAAAAAAACGACGCATGCGTGTTAGTGGATATTTGATAAAAACGGTGAAGCAGAGAAAGCTGTCTTAACTAATTCTCTAAGTTCTATGACAACATATGCAATTACTACTTCTCTTATTATAGGAGTGTGCATAACGAAAATGAAAAATTCCTGTAGACGAACATTTTCAGTCACAGAATTCAAGCGAGACGATCAAATCTAAGTAACATTGCTAAATCTTGTATCGAAAATTGATTGAAGTTTTTAGAATCGGTCTATTCGGAGATCTTGTATTTAGAATCTGACAAAGTATAAATTCATGACTTAAAATCTTTGAATTTCTTAGTGAAGTGAATAATTTTTGAATTGAATAATATATATATATATATATATATATATATATATATATATATTAAATAATATATGTATATGTTATATACTAATGTTGTATATATACTAATATTGTATGTATATGTATATGTACATATATATATATATATATATATATATATATAGCAAGCAACATTTCTTTTATGCATGTTTCATTGAATACGACAGACAAGGAAAGTTATTTGCATTTTTCATTTAATTTTTCCAGAATTCTATTATGTTTCCTTTTTTTGCTGAAGATAAGTATTCTTCCTTTTCATAAAGATGAACACATCCAGAGTATACTTATACTACAGCTAAAGAAGCGAGACGGGAGAAAATGATCACGTTTCCTCGCGTGAATTCCTTTGACACTGTCAGCTCTGCCTTTGGCCGGTGAGCATTAAACCAGTTGTGGCTCCGCCGAAAGGTAGAGTCATGACTGGGCAAAATCTAGATATTTTGACTGGGCTATATAGCCCGGAGAACCCATGTTAAAAATGTCCTGTGCCACATTTTGCTCTATTGGGAGAGTAAATAAATACTGAAGACTGCGTTTTCTCGCAGCAATTTCCTCTGACATCGTCAATGTCTCTGCCTCCGGGCGGAGAGTATGAAACGCAGTCGTGGTTCCGCTGAGGAGGAGAGTCACGACTGGGCAAACTTAGACAGATATTTTTTTGGTTTAAATGGCCCAGTGAACCCAAAAAGGCCTTGTGCCACATTTTTCCCTAGTGATGGTGGTGGTGGTGGTGGTGGTGGAGGTAAATGAATACTGAAGATCGCGTTTTCTCGCGTTTTCTCGCAGTAAATTCTTTCACACCTTCAATTTCTCTGCTTCCGAGCGGTTAGTATTAACCCTGTCGCAGCTCCGTCGAAGGGTAGAGTCACGACTGGGCAAAATTAGACAGATATTTTTGGCTGGGCTAAAAGGCTCGTTAAAAACACGTTAAAACGGTCTTGTGCCACTTTTTTCCCTACTGGGAGGGGGTAATAAATACTGAAGACTGCGTTTTCTCGCAGTAACTTCCTTTGAAACTGTCAATATCTCTGCCTCCGAACGGAGAGTATTAACCCAGTCGTGGCTCCGACGAAAGGTAGAGTCACGACTGGGCAAAATTAAACATATTTTTGACTGGGCTATATGGCCCGGAGAACCCATGTTAAAAAGGCCTTGGCCCACATTTTGCCCTAGTTGAGGGGTAAATAAATACAGAATACCTCATTGTCATAGAGAGTAACTGGAGAATATCAGAGTCCAGAGAGAGACTTGCAGTCAGTATATAGTATTCCATAGTTGCTATGTACTCCACTGAGCCAGAAGATTATTACAACGGATCCGTCAGCTTCCAACGCAGACATACTCTATATACTACGGCTTCACCTCCAGAGTCTTGTAAATGTACTTTTTACTAACCCGTATTTGTGCGGACCCAATTCCCGGTATCTACAGCAGTTTCTTAATTCTTTTCCAACAGATATCAGCTATTTCTCTGACCATTTCCAAGGTTGTTATGAAAGCAAAATGATGAAAATACCATTTTCAAAGAAATATATACTAGCATCATAGCCTGGCGTTGCCCGTGCAACTCAGAACCTTTTTAATTAGATGATTAATGCAGCGTGTTGCGATTTCCGAGCGTTTGTAGTCGTAGCCTCACTTTAAATCTAAGTTATATAAAAAACATAATTATATAAATAATTGTTGTTTACAAATTTTCAAAAATTCCATTAAAAAAATTCATTATCTTTTGTTTTGTGTAAAAGTGAATTGATGTTTTGTGTGACATTGTAAACATCATTGCGATTGTTTTTTTCAAAATTACGGAAAAAATATTTGCATTTTTTGTTGACTAAATGAATTTCATAAATTTTCGAAGAATATTTAAAAATGTAGACATTTAATTTTACATGTTACATTAATGCCACACGAATTACAGACATTTGATTTTCTGCATTAAATATGTAGTGAAAAAAAGCTTTATTTTGTGTAAATTTTACTTTCTGAAGTATGAAATATTAAATATGAAAAAAAGACTTAAATAATTAAATTAACAATTGGCACTTTTTTTTTTACATATTTTGTTTTTGTTTGAAGAACACTTTTTTAAAAAATATTTCTTTTGTTTCAAAATTACGGTGAAAAATATTCACATTTTTTTGTTAACCAAATGAATTTTTAAACGTCGGGATAAATATTAAATATAACGGCTCATTTTGTTTCTTTTTTTGTCGCGTTTGAGACTTGTGATTTGCTTTCTGTGACGTAATCTAGCGACCATCTTAGATCTTAGATGTTTTACGGAGCAAATGCAAACAATCGGCTTCATTGGCCAAAAAGTGCGAAAGAGAAAATTGCTGAACTTAAACTCAAAAATTATGTGTCACCCTGTCTTCCCTGTAGATGTGTGTCCCTAGAAGGTTTGAATTGCGTAACTTAAAAAATGTAGGCGTGCATAGATTACAGTTACACACAGATTCACACACATATATATATATATATATATATATATATATATATATATATATATATTCTAAACATATTCTATTAAATATAAGAGACAATGAATGTCTATTATGTTTAATCATGAGCCGTTCTAAACGTCGTATTTTTGCTTTAATTTCAGTTGAAAATAAAGACAACAATTCTCCAACATTTGGATAAAATATTTATTGGTTTTCTTCTAAGCTTTCGGCTCACATGAGCCATCTTCAGAGAGGTAGTTTAAACTGAAATATTATAACATCCACCATCATCGACGATTTTATTTTGTGTTGACATAAAACTCCGCTTGGCAACGGCAATAGTTACCAAAAATAATTAAGTTTGCGATGCGGTTTTATGACGTCACACCGCGGGATAGCGCGAAATGACAACAAAACCATGTAGTCAAATATATATACTGAATTAAAAATATTTTTAAGTATTACTGGGTGCGTTTTTGACACTAAAACAAGGTAAAATGTCCGTATAAATACATGTCTAAAAGGATATTATTTTACAACAAAGCAGCAACTTTTAACAAATGTTAAAATGTTTTCCGCTTACATCTCCAGTAGCAATCTACCCGTCGGATCATTGACTGGCGCGTCAAATGTTTCCCAGCATGAGACTTTAATGAAGCGTTTCTCAATTATGAATGTCTGTTGCATAAACAAATTGTTTCAAGTATCCAAAAGATTGACAGTGCTTCTGTAAGACGAGTTAGGAGAACATATGTCTTAACATACAGACACCTACACACCCAGCCACCAAATTATTCGTAATCTGTTGCTGGTGTCTAGCTTATGTTGTACCATTGGACTTCCGATCCCCCACAAATATTTGTTCAGTACATTTTTTCTTCCATCTCATTGAAACATTCGGAGGACTAAAGAAACAATCAATAAATCATCGGCAAATATTTTCTTGTGGTGAGAGATCAGAGAGCAAATGAAAATGAAGAAGTTGCAAATGATACGGACAAAGGAGATGCTCTGAAATTACCCTCCATGTGGTACTATGTGATTTACAAGGTTCTAGGGCGAATTGACGTATACAGATACGGACTGTATAATCAACGACAGTATGTAGAATGCGTACAATTGGATCACAGTTTCACTAAGTCCATAGTTTGTATGATTCTGTTTAATAAACGCGACGATAGACAGTAGCAAACTTAAATGACTCGGGGATTTTCAGTCTTAAAATGCAATATGTTACATTCGTGCAGCCTTTCTCCCATTAACTTTTGCGCAGATCTATTTAATACCTGCCTGATCACGATATAAATATGCTACCATTGTTAAACAGAACATTTCTCAGTTAACTCACCACTACACGCATGAAACATTCAAGAAAGACTAGTCGCAAATCTACACGAATAGCAAATATAACCTAGTCTACATAGCAATGCAGCGCTCATCTACGGTAAACTTTCTTAAAAATTAAAAACTCAGAAACGAAGGATTTGAGGACATATGTTTATATGGATACGTGTCCATAATATTTTAGATTAAAATTCATTAACACTGTGCTGTTAAATAACATCTTCTATAGCATTTTTAACTGCATATATTGTACTGTAACTTTTATATTCTTAAGTATCAAAATATTTAAAATCCCATAAAATCTTTTCTCATTACGGTATAAATAATAAGATAACCAAATACGTAATTAAAACCCTTCAAAATTATTAAGATCATTTTTATCTGTTACAAAATCTTATCTTAAGCATCGTTATTTACATTCCCGTTAAATGGATCCCAGTCGGTCGTCATGTACTACGAATGTCAGATAAAATCACCTAGATTTTGAGTCTCGTCTTATAATTATGTCGAATTGTTAAACTTGGAAATATTTCATAAATATTGAATGTTAAATCAGGTGAAATTCCGCCTGTATATGTAAATTATTCGAAGATTGATTTGTACATCATATAATGATTAATAAATACAAAAATATAAACACCAAAAAAGATTTATCATTTTTCAAATGATCGTTCACTGAAATTTGGTTGATTTATAAAGTATAACCTCACCATTAGAAAACTATTCCGAGCGTAGTTTCATAATAGTATGTACATATATATATATATATATATATATATATATATATATATATATATATGAATGTATGTATGCATAATTAAATTTCGTAATAATTAAATTAGACTAGTATACAGTTGTATTGAAAAGTGTTCAATACATTTATATTTTGAAGCTTTTTCATTTGGAAATTAGTCCGTTTCTCAACCGAGGTTTCAAACTTTCTGTTCTTCCGGCGGGTTTTTATAACTGATTTTCTAACGTTTATCGAACGTACAACAGAGATTTATAAGAACGCACGACTGGAATTTTTAAACAATCAAAATTTTCAAAATTATATCCAAAACTTGCAATTATTTTCATCTCGGCAGATAATGCCAAGAAGAAATGTTGGCCATCATGTTTCCAGAAGAAAAACAATTACTGAATGAAAGATCTGAAGTAATGTCCAGAAGTAACTTTACATATAGATACATATTAAAATTAGGTACCTCCACTTTTTCGGAAATTTTCGATAACCAATTTTAAAATGAAAATTTTAAAATAAAAAAACATTCTTAAAGATTTCATTTTAAATTTAAATAAAAGCATAGTGATTAAGTTTATTATTTCCATTAATTTAAAAATTCTGGTGTATTTCATATAGAAATTATGAAATTTGAATGTCACATTTAATTTCAATTTCTAAAAATTTTCTTAAAAGTGGCCATTTTCTTAAAATTAAAAGATTTGTAAACAAACACACATCATCGATTTTTAAAAATATTTCAAAAGATTTCAGACACTTTTTTTTAGAAAAATTTGAAAATTGAAAGTTTAATTTATCTGATTTGAAACAAATATTACCTATTTATAGCATAAAAAAGTAATATACAACGAATTATAAACGATTGATCGTGTTTATCAGATCGAATGTTTGACGAAGTGTTGACAAACATAGTGTTGACAGCTGCTACGGATGACCAGAAATGACAAATGTTCATAGACATCTATAATTAACAAAAATTAAAAATAACATAAACAAGCCAAAAAATTAACACCTTGATTTGGAATTTTTCAATAAATAAATTACTATTTAATCAGTAATCATTAATAAACTTTAATCAACATCAAGTAAATTAAAAAAACTAGTTTTCTATTTCGAAAAAAAAAGAACACAGTTGTAAAGAAAAGTAGAACTATTCAACAAAAAAATAAATAGAAAATAAAAAACCTAGGCTAATTTCAAATAAGCAGGAAATAAAGTTTAAAAATAATTCCAATTAATTAAATATAATTTTCAAAATTAATTTAAATGTTTCTTTTTTATCACAATTAAAATAACTGTCAGTGTTACATAATTAGAAGAAAGGGACAAAACTCTTAGATCACGTGACATTTTACGTAATAATTGCATTTATAGTCTACCGTACATAAAAATAAGGAACCCCCAAAAAAACAAAAAATTATTTAAAAAATATTTGAGCCCCCTAACAAATAACAATCTTTGCAATTTTGGATTCGTAAATTTTTTTTCACTTAATTATTATATAATCTCCGCGGAAGAAACAAATACAGAAATTTACATGATTTTAAACTATTAAATTTTTTTTAATTATTATAATTAAAATTTTAAAGAATTGATAAAAAAATTCTTGTAAAAATTCATTATTTATCAAAGTTTTTAAATTTTTTCAGACAATAATGTCCTTAATATTATTTATTTACAAAAGCAATTAGAAGCTTTTTCATTAAGCAATAATGTCATAATTTTATTGGATTGATTATTTTTCAGTTCAGAGCAAATTTGAAGTTCTTTGAGCCCAATTTGTCAAACACCGACGTTTTTTTCTATCTCCAAAGACTCCTACTTCTAACAAACAAAAAAAAAATCACGGTACAAAATGTTTTGTGCGAAATTTCATGAAATTAATTAAGTTGGGGGTAACATATTTGAAAAAAAAAATTTCCTACCAATATTTAAAACAAAAAAGAAAATTAAAAATAATTTCATTCATTTCTGAATAAGTCCTGAAAATTTAATTAAAATCGAACAATTTTTACAAGAATTTCCAAATTAATGTGTTTTTTTACGGAAAAAAGCGCCAAAAAAAACAATGTTAATTTTTGGAGTAGTCGATGACGTAAAACAAAACAAGATTTTAACCAAAATTTCGAAAGTGTTAGAAGGAATAAAAAAATTTCAAAAATAATTAAAAAATAATTTGGTCTTTCATCTTAATAATAACATAAACATTTTGACGATAAAACTTTATTTTCATTAAGTTTGTGGCGTTTTGCATTACGCTATGCTGTTTTTCTCGTGAAAAGTGGAGGTGCCTAATTAAAATCATACAGACCTGAATGAATGTCTTAAGAAAGATCCTTAAGTAAAAATGTCTTAAGAAAGATCCTTAAGTAAAAAAAAAATCCATTTTGGCCGTATACTCCCAACTTCTAAATTAGAAATAATTAGATGTCTTATTAATTTTAGTTTGCTTTGATCTAAATATCTCCACTAAATCGCTGACAAAACGATTTATGATGTATAGTATGAAGGAAAAAGCCAAAAACCTTAATAGAAACAAAGTTTTTCCATCAAAATGTCTGTTATTATTAAGAGAATCGATCACATTATAAATGTATTATCTTTTAGTTTTTCTTATTGCTTTTTAACACGTTCGAAATTTTGGTAAAATTCTTGTTAGTTATTGGGTAGCCATGTCGTTACGAAAGTTTACAATGGGAAATATAATATTACGTAAATAGTTTTTTTCCTATGAAAAAAATCATTAATTAGAAAATTCTTGCAAAAATATAATTGTCAGATTTTAATAAACCTTTCAGGATTATTCAAGAAAAATAAATTATTTTTGAAATGACTATATTAAAAACTTATTGGTAAAAATATACTTTTACAGCTGTTACCTCATTCTTTACGTTAATTCATGAAATGTAAAGAAATTAAATTTAATAGGCAAAATTTGTTTGATTATTTGAACCTACGACTCTTTGTGGAATGTAAATCATTAATTTTTGTAAATCATTAATTTTTCATTCATTGGGATTTTTTTGGAAAAGCTGTTCCCAATTGTCAAATAAAAATCACAATAAAAGAAACAAAAACACATATGACATTATACAATTAGAAAAATGTTTGCTAGAATTACGCATTAGTTTCCATTAAAGGCTATCTGTTGAAATACTTAGACTTTCATTGCCAGGCTGTTGTTGTATCAAGCAGTATGTTGTTTTAAAGAGATTAACAAATCAGTGTTAGTCATGCTCTCAATATAATCATTCGTCATCGTAAAAATAAAGATATATTTTGATTTATTCATATAAATATCATTTTGATATTCTTTGATATGTTTTTGCTTAGTAAATTTGAGTGGGTCGCCATAAACTATGGTCATGAATAGTGGGTTGCGATTTCAAAAAGACTGAGAATCCCTGTTATAGAGTAAAGTGAGAAGAAAAACACAAATATTCATGTACGGTGCTCAGTTTAGAATCTAGAATGAAAAAAATAATAATAAAATATTCAAAAGAATTTCTCAAAAGATGGAAATGCAAAGCTTTAAAATGATTTATAAATATCAATCAGTCAGCTAAGTCCTATACGTGATTACACGCTCGAGCAATCATATCTATTTCAATCCATGACTAAATCGTTAAAAGGTATTCTAGCGGTAGGTTGCTATTTTCTCTGGGGTATACTGGTGGCCAGCAAAAGCTATAGAACCCAATCTGTCCTGCTATTCATCGCATAACTGGTTGGAGAAGAGAATCATACTTTTACTAAGGGTACCTGTGCGTAATTGAATGCAATTAAGTCAACTGGAATTCGAAATCGGCTATCCGATATCTCATTCAGAGGCAATATGCCACACGTACATTAATGAACAATAACTAAAAGCAGCCATATAGAAAAGTTATGGTATTTATGAGAGACAAACATAGGAATATACGTTGTTCTAGGCAAATAAAGCTAGACATACATAGAAGCATTAATTGTGAGCTCCTCAAAGTTCTACAATTTGTATGAGTAAAAATATTAAAAGGCGTTGATATTGTATACGGACACAAGGATGAACATTATACATTTGATGTTGACCCCTAAATTATTTCCGTTTTGGTTAATATTTTAAAACGTAGGGATCAATTACATTTTGTTCAATAGATATTCACCATTATTTCCAATGTTTTCAAAGACTTACTCCAATATTAATAAAACCCAAAATTGACGTTCTTCATGATTTAATAATCGACATGTGGTAGATTGTGATGTATTAAACATAGATTAAGTTCCACTAATAACTTTAGATCATCGTTATAAAATCCATAGGAAGCTAGGATTTGGATTCGTTACCCATACACGAATTAGCAGAAGGAATCTTAGCATTATATTTTACGGTCATATATAAATCTTTCACCGCAAACATTACATACTGTGATATTTACAAAGAAACACCAAATTTCAAAAATTTAATAGAAATAAATGATAATATACAGAAATGCATTCAGAATATTACTATTTCTTTCATATTGCAGAAATACATTCTTTTCTTTTTTTTCAGGTGTTATATAAAGTCTGTTTGTTACCATTTGTGTCAACTCTAAAAAAGACAATGCCATGAGAAAAGTTGTTTCGTGTACAGTCATTGACAAAGTGTTACCTTAACATATTAATTTTTTAAAATTTTCTTATCCGATAATATGTTGAATGTTTTCTGTCTCTTAACATTGGTTTTTATTGAATTTTAGAATTTTCTTTTTCCTTTTGAATAACTCTGTATTTTTCTAGAAGCTCTTTATTTCTTTGTTCAAAATCCGACAACATTATAGATTGTAAATACACTTTAGCTCTTTTCAGTACTGAATTTAAATATTTTATTTATCTCTTTTGTACACAAAGCAATTATTTGTACCATTATCCTGTTACTGATGCAATCGTCATTACAATAGTTTCGACAATATGGAAATTATTGATAGCTAATCCTAATACTTAGGCTTGTGTTTAAACACTAGCATTGAATAATAACTCAAGAAAATTTTACCTATCAAGTTAGGCAGTTGGTAAATTGATATAAATTAATGAAAAGCTAAAGTTGTTGAAGAAACCAGAAAAAGTAATGATTCTAATTAATACAACATTCTTTCAATCCTCATTAAAAGCATTTTGAGTTTCTTGACAAAATCCAAATATGCATCGGCAATATTATCGATCCAGACCAGTCATTTCTATTCCAGTCACAAAAAACGACAGCAAGCTACGATGTGACGTGGTAGCTTGCTGTCGTTTTTTTCTACAAATATTTTCATGGAAAATGCTCTGATGAGCTTTTTTCATTGTGTAATCTAACTACATAGATTTAAACGTACTGTTAGATTGTCATCTTGGCCCTAACCGTTTACTGTTAAAATAGTTAAATAGAGCTGTCACTTCTACCCCAACAGTTTATTTTCTCGCATTTTCTGCATGTGAAATTTTCTTCCGTTTACTTGCTTTCCTGATAAACTTTATAATTGAAATCATCAAAAGACTAAATTCAGCGTCAATCGCTAACTGCTGTTTTCTTAAATCCCTTTACTTTTTAGTCTTTTTTTAATCCTCTCTATACACACAGTTTTTTTTTCATTTTCACTCCTAGTAACACCCTTGCGTACTAGTAGCATTCCAGTCTTGCTTAAAGTGACATGCTTAAATTATTTAAGCAAGACTGATACTACATAAAAGTTCAACGCAAGTTTCATTGTTTCTGATAGATTTTGCCCATTTCGTAATAGTTTATTTAGCTGTTAGAAAATATATTTCCTTATTCCAAGTTATATATAGCATCAGGAAGATGATTCTGGGACAAGAATGTGAACTTGGCGAATCCTTAATACTCACAGAGCGGATGAAGAGAAAGAGATAGAGAGGAAAATAACGCGAGTTATACTTGGTAGGATTGGGCAAGTGGATGGCAGAGAAAGTTTTGGCAGAGATACCCACGAAAAACATTATTATGAGCTACAAAGTATAGAAGAATATGGAGGGCCATGATCACCTACGTTCCGAAAGAACAGGGCATATAAATGAAAAAAGAAGTTAAATTACATCCAATATATTTAAATTTCTGTATTTGTTTGAGGCTGATATCCCCAATTCTTTGTTCCAACTATCTAACAACTTAACACTTCATCATATTATGTGTGCTGGTGATAACTTAAATCGCGTTTATTTTTGTCCTTCCCTCAGTCCTTCTTATATTCAGTCGTTATTCTCACTTTCTCTTTCTGTAAATCCCTGCGTACTAGGAGCATTCTCATCTTGCTTGGGTTAAAATGATTAAATAAATTTAAATACAACATCAATCGTCATCTTCTATATTTTCTAATTCAGTTCATCATTTGTTCTTTCCTCAATCCACCCTGTACTCAACCTTTTCTCTCATTTTAACTTCCTGTAAACCCGTGCATAATAGTAGCATTTTTCCTAAATCCCCTCTATCCTCAGTCTTTTCTCTCATTTTCACTCCCTGTAACCCTCTGCGTACTAGTGACATTCCTGCCCTGCTTGAGTGAAATGATTAAAATATAATACGACCCTTGACTGAGTCGAGTCAATCTCCCTGATATTTGGCCAATTTGCCTACGTTTTGTTGTTGATCTTGGTGAGGATGGTCCAGATTTGCAAGAAATTGTTATATGATGAAAATCAGATTTAAGACAGCAAGGACACGTAGATTTATATATCATCATATATATCGAATAATTACAAGATTAAAAGCAAGACAAAATAAGTGACAGAAAAGAAATTTCAGATCGCTGATATTCCGCAGAATAGTCGTGTTATATTATTTCTACAGGACGATCAGTTGGTTGAATTTGCAATATCTCACTCAGATCGTCTTCCTCTTATTTTTAGCAGCAGGTGAATTTTCAGATCGATCGTATTTCAAATCTCTTCTCTCCCGATTCGGGAGCCGACTCACTAAATTCGTCTTTACATTCTGATTTTGTTAAACAGCGCCCCAACCGGTGTGGGACAGAGTGGTGATTGACAGATATTTTGTCTCGAACCATGTTGATGAATTTGCTTAAAAATAATTTCCTACTCAGTAAATATCACATCAGTTTTTTTTGGTTTATTAACACATCAGTTATTTTTTTCCGTCAAAAATAATTGTATTCTCTAATTTAAGAAAAAAATTTTCTCATTTTGAAAATCACTTAAAATTAATAGCAGCAATATAAAAATAAGGTTACAGAAAGTACCCTTCCATGAAAAAACGAAAAGATCACCAGTGTAATCTAAGTATTCACTTGATTGGTAATCTCATACATCATATTTTACGAGAGGGCTGATGAATATGTGTTGGCAATATATCATCAAGTTGTTTCAAAAATTAAAAAAAGAGCATAATTTGAGCATCAGTTGCTTTTCAGATATCTCGTGTCACAAAGCAAAATAGATTTTCATAGCCTCTTCATGAAGAAGGGAGGGGACCGCTGAATGGCGCTATTATTCTTTGTCATAGCCTAGACTTGCTTTTCCCACGAGGATTGAAACTTCATCTAGATAATGACGCAGAATTATTCATCGGCGTGACTTATCACGAAAACGTTCATTTAGGAAAGTGCTTTAAAGATAAAGACAAAGAGACACATAGAGAAAGATAGAGAAACATAAGCCTCTACACACGCAAACGAAAACAGAAACACGCACATATTATTAATTATTACATTAGAACATGTGCAAACTATACTTTACTACAAAACTGTACATTTCTTTCGACATTGAAAGAACAATGTCTCATCAGGTAGTTAACAATTATCGCAATAAAACTTTTATTTAAAAAAACGTTTTTTTTAAGAACAACAATTCACTTTATTTTTGGAATTTTTTCCCGGGTGAGGTAAAAGGTTATTGTAAAAGAGTAAACAAAAAAGGGAAAAAAGTTCAAAAAATAAAATGAGAAATCAAGAAATGATGAGAAAGAGGAAAGGAAAACCTCAGAGGAAATAGAAAGTGAAGAGGAAAAAAATTGAGAAATTATAGATAGAAAAGAGCCAATAAAAACGGATAAGAGAGAGAAATTTTAAATTATGGCCGTAAGTGAATTGCAGATAGATATTGACATTGGTTACATTTTTTGAGCTAAAAAATATTTTGGTATATTTTTAAAAATGAATTGTACTTTTATGAAGAAACGAAAAAGAAAGAGGTAAAAGAAAAACAGAGAAAAAATAGACAGTGAAGAGAAAAATAAAGAGACAATGTGTGAGAAAATGTAGAGAGGGAAGAAAAGAGACTGCCAATGCAAACGGCTAAGAGAGAGAAATTTTACATTTTGGCCGGAAGTGAATTGCAGACAAATATGGTCGTCGGTTACAGTGTTTCAAAGTATATATTCGGCATTATAAAGATGATGAAATCACACACACAAATATATATATATATATATATATAGAGAGAGAGAGAGAGAGAGAGATTGTGTATTTGCACACCAATCTCTTTTGATACAGGTTTTATTAATAACAGGCAAATTATCATTAACGTTTAATACAATATTTCATCTGTTCGTGTATATTTTTTCTTTTTGAACTGTAATTATATAAGAATTGCTTAAAGCTTTTTTAATTTCGAGCGCTTTCAACTATACTTTTAACTATTATCAAGAATTAAATTAGTTTTCTTGTAAATAAACATGTGTAATGTTTAGGCATATAGAGTCTTGTGTGTGTTAAGTTCGAAACATGGTCAGCAAATTGTTACCGTGTTCATAATATTATATGTAGTATTTCTCATTTTTATTAATAATATTTAATCAGACAAGACGAATATTCACTTAGCAATATCATCCGAAATTATTTAACACCGAGCAATTCAAATATGACAATAAAATTAATTATCTATTATAGAAAATTAAAAACTGGTAAACTCATTATCAATAATAATAATTCAACTGCAAAATGTAAACTGCGGAGAACCAGTGTCAATTACAAATTTATATTCTTTGAAGAACTGTGTTTCTCAACTATCCGAATCCATAAACAATTATCAGCTATATCACAACAAAAGTGACAAGAAAATTAAACCTTACACCTCATAATTCCATCCAGTCTCATTTAAACACAAATCAAGATCTTACAGGACCTATCCGTAATATCATGGTTGATAATACATACATTATAACATCAACTGAACGAAAAAGAAAATTGAAACCGGTGGAACCAATACTGATAAAAAAAAAGCAAGAGAAACATAATAACATTAATTATACTGATACACATCGCAGACCCGAGGTGACGAGCGTTACACAAAACTTGCCGAGTTACCGCGCCGGCAGTGCATTCATTTTCACCGGTATGGGATCGATGCACTCACTTCAGCTTCAAAACCTTCCGTATGATCTTCCCGAAACCCGTTAAGAACCGCCCCGCACATTGTTACCATATTCGCAAAATGGTAAAAAATGGTAAATTCTTGACAATGGCTAAAAGTATAGCCGAAAGTGCTCGAAAGTACAAAAGATTTGGACAAATCTTATGTAATTTTTTTCTGAAAAGAAATATTATAGTTTTATACGAACACAAGAAAAATTAAATAAAAAACTTAATGCTAATATCCTGATATTATATGATAATATTTCATCTATGTTTTGTTCATAATTCTATTATTTCTGGATAAATGTAATAGCTTTTTAGATATACAGTTTTTCGAACATAAAACGTATTGTTGGTAATTGCATTACACATTTTTTAAAATATTTTTATCCTGTATTATTAGAAATTTCTTGCACATATAAAAATGTATGTTTTTGGTGTGTGGTTCACTATTTACTTATTGCTGAGACCCTAACATTTGCTGCCACCCGGGAAACTTAGGCTCATCAGGAATTCAGAAGTAGTTCCACGATTCTCAAAACTCCCGATCAGAAAGAAATACTGTTGTATATACGTTATCGTCATATTCTGGGCTAGAAAAACTGTATGATATAAGCAGTCATGGCTCTCTAAACTTCCTATATTGTTTGGCGCCTGGCCGATAGGCTAGAACGTTCGCATTCCGACGAAAAACCCCAGGTTCGAATCTCCCCATGATCAATTTGTCAGGAAGGTAACTTCTTTAAGTTATCGGTCCAGAAGAGGCAATCCCAGCGTGTGGCACCTTTGGAAAGTTCCTGAAAAGCATATTACGCTTTGATCAAAGCCTTGTGGTGTAAAGTGGGTAGACTGGACCCTTTGAGAGCCTTCGAGGTCTTAGAAGAAGTGCTGAGCCTTGGTTGGCAATATTCATTGAAAAGGTGTCTCGTATATAGAAACACCCGGGTATAGGGCCGGAGATCCATGTCTGTATCAGCCATCGAAAGAAGTCAATAACATCCATTCACAAAACTACTGTCTGTGTACAGAAATGTTTGAGTGAGTTGTGCATTGTGGGATTGTCAATGGATTTCTGACCAATTATTGATTGGTCGATGGATGATGATAGTTCCTGGCTCCATTCTACCATTAATTCACACAAGATCGTCAGGTAAGCGACTTACTGTCTTTCTTAGCCGCCTTGCCATCAATGTGTTTATGTTAGTTAAGTTATTCAATTCCTCCTTCAGTGTTATGTGTTCAAGTAATGTCAGCTGCTTTTTCCTAATTCTCTGTAGAAAGGTTCTTCCTTTGTAGCATCATAAAATTGATTTTATTTTACATTTATTTAAAATAACGTATTGGAATTAACCACAATTTCTGATTTGACTTACCGACATAATACCATTCTGTGTTTAAAATCTTCATTCACTAAATCTTCAGCTTAATTTACCTGCAGGCAAAATCAAACGTTTTCTAATCATTCTTACTATTCTTTTTCGAAAAACGTAATTTACTGAGTCGAAACATATACTTTAGGTTTTCTTTTTAGATATAATCTCTATGGAGATATTCTTGAACGTCAGTTAATGTTAATCTTAGACTTATTTAAGTTCTTTTAATTTCAAGATGGCGCTCCGGAGAATTTCTTTTAAAATATATATTTGTTTTACGTGTGTTTAAATTAGCATAAGATTTCAAATATACCGTGTTTTTCGCTATCCTAATATGAACAAATTAAACGAAGAGAAAGGTTTTCTTCGTGTATAAAATAATTCGAACCGAATTGACGAATTAGCAGAACATTTCACTTTAATTTAACACATCAATGTCTCTCGAAATAAAAGGATGCAGTCTTGGAAATAAATCGATTGGACTTTGACAGCCGACTCTCTAATTAGTGTTTTGGATTCTCTCTTTGGCAAATGGGTAGTTAATTTCGAATGTTATTTATCGCATTATATGAAGAGAGATATCGAAACAGGTTAACAGAGTTAAAGAAAGAGATGGGGAGAATAATAGAGAGGCAAATATAAAGGTTTTGGAATCATATACAAGTAAAGAAAAATAAATTGTTTTTTAGAAAGAGCTTGAGTAATTTAAAAATAACTGGAATTATAGAATCATTGACTAGTTAACGAAAAAAAAAAAACAAGAAAAGCAAACAAAATCCCACCGGAAACAAAATAAAAAGGGAAAAAAGTACAAAAGAAGGAAAAAGAACAAAAGAAAAGTGAAAAAAAAGTAAAACGAAGGAAAGGATGAGTAAAGAAAATAGAAAAATACGAAGAACAAAAGAAGTTAAAGAAAGAACGAAATGAAAATGAAATGAATGATTAGAAAAGGAACAACGAAAAAGAAATTTTAAAATGAATAAATAGATAAATATAGAAAAATGGTCATAGGGTGAAAGAAGAATAGTTTAACAGACTAAAATTAAAAAGTAACATAAATTTACAATTAGTATTCAAAAGTAGTATTAGGATTAGTAATCCCACTCCACCCAAGAACCTCAGACTAGCAGAATATCTTACTGCTACCAAAGAGCCGATTGAGAGTCATTCCGCGATTTCTTGTGTGACGTCCCTTAGAACAAAATCTTTAGTCTTCCCTTTGAAGACTGTTCAGCTGAGATTTCTTTTTTGGTTAAGGATAGCATCAAAGCTTTTATCCCAGCCAGGAATTTCAGACTTAAATCCCACTCGTCCCCTAGATTCTACCCCGCTTGCTCGGCCGCTATCGCCCATCGAAATCACTTCTTCCGGCTTTATCGGAGTCACGCGTCGGACCATAACATGCGCCTCTTTGCCTCTGCTTGCAATGAGTGCAAGAAGATACTTAAAGTAGTCAAGCTGCTGTTTGCAGCCTGAATGAAGCAGCGCATAGCATCCCTAATAATCTAATTTGTGGTCCTTACCGCTACAACAGACAAGGCTGAGTGATTCGCTAGCAGTTCTCCACCAAATCGACACTGAAATTTTCTGGAGTATATGTACCCGACTTCCCATCTCGAACCCAGACCTAACTGAGTTACATCCACATTACCCCCTTGGTGGTCTCTAACATAATTTCAAAGCTTGACTACCATAAAGAGAGCGGCGGCGACGGAATCACAATCATTGTTCTGAAAAAATGTTCCCCTAACCTCTCCTTTGTTCTCTTCAAAATCTATAACTACTGCCTCTCTGCTTCTTGCTATCCTGCCTGCTGGACGTCCTCCTCTGTGGTTCTAATATATAAGAACACTGGTGAACAATCTGACTCCTCTAATTATAGCCCTATCAACCTCCTACCAATTTTTGGCAAAGTGTTTGAAGCCATCATCAACGCCGGGGTGGTTCAATATCTCACATCCCACAGACTATTCTCTGACAAACAGTATGGTTTCCCCTTCAACAGGTCTGCTGCTGATATGCTCACGACCATCACTGAGTATTTACACTAGGCTCTAGTGTAACACTAGTTTTGCATGTGAAAAGTTGTAATCCTAAGTTTAGTGTGACGGAGCGAAAGAAATTATTAATTGTGCAGATCATTTTCCGACAAAGTCGAGAATAAATATGAATTAAAACATTTGCGTGTGTGCAGCTGCATTGTTGCACAAAGTATAGCCAGCCGGGGTCAGACGATGGTCATCGCATTATTGACAAGCGAAAGTTCTCATACGCCGCCGCTGGTAACCAGCTAGAAGTGAGTGAAAAGAAATGAAAATTCAATTGTTTGTAATTCCTTAAACAATGGCAGTGGATTGTCACAAAACGCAGGAAAAGAAGATTTTGAGCAAATAGGATTTTGTCAAGAGCAATAGAGGTCATATTTGATTACTCTGGCAGATAAGTTGAATTAAAATTTCTAACATAAATGCAGGATTTTTGACGTAGTCAGTTAAATCGGAAGAAGAAGAAGAAAAGAAATGACAGAATTTAATTGGTTAAAAGCTTGTACACCCGTGTCCGTCATTCACTCCCTAAAAGAATTTGGGACAGGCATTAAAAACGAGAGCCCAAAAAAGCCAAGTTCAGTTGCTGTTGCAGCGCCGAGCTAAAAAGACAAGACGAATTTACCAACATCACGCAGAGATCTAACTTTGGCTGTTTCCGTAAGGCTTAGGTGAAAAGCACTGATAAGACTTTTTAAAAACTGGGAAACTTGAAAGCTTCGATTGAAGTGAACTAACATTATTCTTAAACAAAACTTTCGCTCTGTTGTGAGAATAGATATTCGACGACTCTTATATTCTGTTTCTGTTTGCTATTTTTTTCCAGATATACAAAGACAATTTCCGGAACTTATTCACTTATTCAGCCGATATCGAAATTATGCATTTGTTTTTTTGGTGTCGTATTTTTTTTCCTTTTTTTTTTTGTTAATCAAATGTACGCGCGTGTCCGGTCTGGTCCAACGTGGAAAATATAGAGCTAGCAAGATTTTGGCGTGCCTTCACTGGATCAGAATTCACAGCGTGCAAGTGGGAGCGCCGTTAAAATAGACGACCAGCTACGGTGTCGAAGCCATTAGATGACTAACGACCCGAAGGCGGCATCACGCTAGACAAGAACGGCGAAGCCCAAACTGTTTCCCTAGATATCCCCAAAGCGTTTGACAGACTATGGCATGCTGGCCTTCTACGCAAGCTGCGAGGTTATGGTAGACCTGGAAAATTCTTTGATCTTATCCAGTCATTAATTTCAAATCACAAAATGAAGGCAGTATTGAACGGACATGCCTCCCAATACTATCATACGAATGTGGGTGTCCCTCAAGGCTCTATTCTAGGTTCTATACATTTCCTTATTTACAGTAACGATCTCCCAGATGTAATAAGATCCCATGTAGTCATATATACTTACGACACTACAGTTTACTCTTGCGGCGATCAAAACTCTGATAAGGCTGACAAAGCAAACCTCGCTGCCGAGCTTGAAAAGAACCTCCCTTCGTAGCGGAGTGGGGTAAGAAAGGGATCGTGAATTTTAATGCTTCCAAAACAAAGCTGCAATCTATTAACCATCACAGACAATCCCTCCTACCCCACCACTAGCATGGATCAGGCTAGTCTCCCTGAAAGTAAAACACTGCGCCTCTTCGGCTTAACTCTCACAACAGACCTCAATTTGAATGACTATATAGAATTCATTGCTAAATTCGCTGCTAAGAAAGTCGGTTCTCTGTGTAAGTCCAGAAAGTTTTTTTTTCCGCATGAAACAATCCTGCTCATATATAAATCTACCACCCGCCCGTGCATTGAATACTGCTGCCACATATGGTCGGTAGCTCCTGCTATCCACCTAGGTGTCCTTGACAAAATCCAACGGAGAATCTGTAATGTGATAGAACTCGACTTGGCAGCTTAGATACAGTCACTTTCTCATCGGCGCAGTGTGGCTTCCCTGTGTTTCTTCTACAAATACTTTCACGGATTCTGCTTCGATGAACTTAGCTCACTGGTGCCCCTATATATAAATTTACTCGAGCCAAAAGATTAGCAAATAGGTTCCACTATATTAATGTGAAACCAATAAATTGTAAACGCAGATTCTACTCCATTAGCTTCTTTTTTCGCACGTCATACCTGTGGAATTCCCTTCTATTTACTTGCTTTCCCGACAGCTACAATCTCGAAAAATTTAAATGTAAAGTCAATAGTTACCTCTTATCTCACTAACATCCATCCTCTCTCACTCTCTCATGCTCTTTTCCTCGTCCACTCCACTCTCATCAGTATTCTCATCCTTCTTTTGGGGATGGGGAGAGAGCTAGAGTCCAGTGGTTAATAGATGAGTATTGACATTGCATTGAGATTTCTGGATGTTTTAGCCATCAGGAAAGCAAGAATATGGGAGCGAGTTCCACAGGCGGGAAGTGCGAGAGAAGAAGCTGAAGGAGTAGAATTGTCGTCTGCATTTGGCTAACCAGACTGAGAATGGGTGGGACGCAGTTGCCAGTCTGGTTGCACGAGTAAACACCTGTTGAGGATGCACCAGTGACTTAAGTTCGTTGGAGCAGAAGCCATGAAAGTATTTATATAACTGACAAAGGGAGGCCACATTTCGACGTTGGGGAAGTGGCTGCAGTCGAGCCGCCAGATCAGTTCCTATCACATTACAGACTCTCCTTTGGAGCCTGTCGAGAACACTGAGGAGAACGGCAGCGGCGCCTGACCATAAATGGCTGCAGTACTCCATGCACGAACGGATGGTTGACTTGTATATATGCAGGATGGATCAGGCGGAAAAAAACATCCTGCATCGACATAGTGACCCTACCTTATTAGCAGTAGATTTAGCTATGGATTCAATATAGTGGTTCCATTTGAGATCTGAGGAGAGGGTAAGGCCGAGGAGGCGTAGTGTATTGCTTTCAGGGAGAATCGCTTGGTTCATGCTTATGGGAGGCAGGAGAGGTTGTCTGTAATGGTTGACAGCTGAGAGTGTCAGTCCAAGCAGGCTTAGTGTTTTACTCTCTGAGGGACAGGTCTGTTCCATGCTAATGGGGTGGAGGTGCGGTTGTCTGTGGTGTTTAACTGACAGCAGCTTCGTTTTACCAACTTCCTGACACACCCTATAACCTGTTACTCTTTCTCATAACTTTCCTCCTATGTAACCTCTTGTAAAACCGTAGCAGTAAAATGCATTGCGTGGGGCGATATGATTATAAAAATAAGAGTGCGAAGTGTTTCACAATATTCTTCAATCGAGGAGCATATCCTTTACCAACTGACCCCTTAATTTGAGTATTTTACTTAAAATGCGCAGATAAGGAACGCTAGTATGTTTCCCGAAAAGTCAAACGTCGTTTTACCTTCTATTTTCAGTCGAAGTCGATAAGTTTTCTGCATAATAGATGCTTTGTGGGCATGATTAACGAGACATAGAGAAGAAAAAGCTTTTTAGTAGTAGTTCATCTTAACAAGAAAAAGTTCCGGGTTTGGCGTTTCCAGAGCATTTCGTTTGAAGTATTTCGCTTTTGTGGTTCAGAAAGCGGCACTGATGCTATGCCCCTAATTTTTTAATTGTCTAGAATAGAAATTACAGTTTTTTTTTAGAATCGTTGTAATGTTTTTTTTTTTAAATCATATCACCCCAAGCACGGCGAAAATGCCACTGATGCGCAGGGGGCTACGTGAGAGTGAAAAGATTGGAAAAGAGAAAAACCGGAAACCACATCCTAAACAGGAAAATGTGTACTTCCAATCATCTTTACCTAAAACAAACATTTCTTTTAACTGATTACAAATCGCCCACAAATTTATGTATTGTGTGTTGGTTCCCAGGCATAAGGATGACCGAAAGTAAATACATTTGAACAAACCTATGTTAGATGGTCATTGGCTGAATGCTGTTGAATTTAGATTTCATAACATCATTGAAAACTGAGGAACTTCTGTTGACATAGAAATAGGCCTCCGTCGGTCAGGGTTGGAAATAGGTAGCATCGTAGTTGTCTGCTTGGCTGGAGCATCTGCGTAGGTAACTGTAGAAACTGATGCGGGAGTAACAGTTTTTGTTGCTGAAGCTGCATTTATGTTTTGTTTCTGGTCTCTCTGAGCTGTCATTTTGCTTCCTGCGACCCCCGTTTCCATGCCTTTTTAATGTGATTTAGCTATATAAAATATAATAAATAATATAGAGCAACAACAAGCAGTATTAGGGTTAGAGCTTTTTTCTTAGTGAATATATTCAACCAACAAAATTAAAATCAAAATGGATAGGACGTAGAGAATTAAATTTGCAGGCATGAAAATTTTAATAAATGAATTATTGTAATTTCTGAATGCATACAAATAAGGTAAAATTCATTCAAATGGCAAAAGGATTAATTCAAAGTTAATAAAAATGTACCATGTTTCACTAGATATTAACCCATTTTATTTTATTATTTATGCAAGACAAGACCAAAGAACAACTCACGAATTCTCGCTATTTTTTTTTGCTTTTGCGTTATACTCTGACATCTTGCAAGCAGAAATATGGCTATATATCATTTTTAATATATACACTTCGGTTTACATAATAAGATTTTTGTGTATGACTGGCCTTCGTAACAGACTATGTCTGTCTGCAAAAGCAGCAAACTAATCTGCATTGCAGTCGCCTGCTCAAGTAAACGTGCGTTTGTTCAACAGTCACAGAACCAATCCGTTGTTTATACTGCAATTATGCTGAGTAGACCTTAGTTAATGCTTTGGGTAAGGGTGCGTTATTCAGTGTAAACAACAATATGACCAAGTCCAAAACACTGAAACCGTCAGTCACGAAGATTTACGACTTAAGCTAGCACAACCACCGAGAGTTTCCAGACCGATAACATTAATAAGTCATCTTCTTTACAAATCGAACATGGGATGCATGGTCAGAGAGCAAACGTATTAACCACTCTGCTACGCGTCCATATAAGATTTCATGTAATAGACACCCATACACACATTCACGCATATTATCACCTAAACTCCCTGGGATCAACAAAAGCAATAAAATATAAACAGACATGCTAACATCTTAGAACAATCTTAGGAAGTTGTAGACACGAACACTCCCAGAATGACACACTACCGCCGACAAGAACTCAAAGACATAGAATTGCGCGCTTGCTACAACACACGCTTTATCAACGGAAGACTGACCTATCAGGTCTATTTCATCAATGAAAGAAAAACCACAATGAACGTGAAATATCTTTCGCATCATATATTTTCCCTCAAGATTATTGTAAAGCTGAAATAAAGGGAAAACATGTTAAATTTATAAACGTTCTTCTTTGTAAATATCATATTGCTCTGAATAACAGACATTGAGCTCTGTATACAGATATAATATTAATATATTATCTTACGTTAATCTTGTTGGGTCATCCTCGCCGTTTACGACCTAAGCAGATATATATATATATATATATATATATATATATATATATATATATATATGCCAAGGAATATTTCTTTTACTCTAGCAATTCTTTTTTTTATTTGCAAGGTTGTTTTACCACCACATCCCATTAGTTCTGTTGTCTATGAATTTGAGTGTAGTTGCGGGTGCGACATAGGTAGAACATCTCAGTGTTTGGATTTGAAAATTAAACAGCATTTACTCCCCAGGATTTTGAATCCGTCTGCAAACATTGGTCAACTAGAAAATTCATCCGAAACTTCTATAGCTTAGCATGCTATAACTAGACGGAAATGTTTGGCGGGATAGATTTGAGACTGGTTTACAATCCTATCAAAGTTGAACTCCATATATCATTTAAAAGTTCTGGAGTCCATTTACATCAAATCTCACAAACTTGCACTCTGCAAACAGAGAGAAAGCATGTTGGGTTTGATTTGAATGCAATTAGACTCTAGCTCTTTTGATCATTTAATTATTTTATTTAATTTTCCCCGTTTCATTAGAATTTTTTAAAAATTTTTGGAATAAATTTCCCAGAAATTTAACATGTGGAGATTTGGGACGAAACCGTTTGTTACTTTAGTTTTTAGTATGTCATTAAATTTCCACATATTCCTTGCCATAATAAAATTGGCACCACCGAGAATATTTTCAAATATATATATATATATATATATATATATATATATATATATATATGATATTATGGTTAATATATATATATATGTACGAGGGTGCTATGCCATAAAAATGACAACAAAACATTTATATCATATATATATGTCGTCTAAAATGAAAGCAAAATATATATTGATGTACCTATTATTGAGTATCTTACGAAAAATAAAAAAATACAAACCTATGAGCACGTCACGAATTTTGTATATATATATATATATATATATATATATATATATATATATATATAATACACAATGCTTTTTATTATGATAGAGAGATTATGTTGTTCCATAAATGACCTCATTATTGCAATAAAGAATTGTTAAAGTGCAAACACGCAGCAAGAGCTTTCATAACTGGTAGTAAAGTTAAATAAATGGTTTTAAAGAGAGGAAAATGAGCAAATGATGTCTCACTCTCATCTCTCTAATGAACTGAGCCGATGTTATCTCGCAATAGTCTCTCTCCATGACCGTGTTAAATGGAATTATATATATATATATATACAGGGTAAATGTTTGCCAGTTTATATTATAGTTTCGCGCGTAGGCATCATTTTTTATGTTGTCGACTAATTGTATTGTACAGTGAGTTTGGCACCGTTTATAACAAATAGACGACTATTACACAATTCACTCTACTAGAAATTTTTAAATAGCATATTGTACTGTTTGAATTTCGCGATCGAAAGCTTCAATGCAAACATTTCAGAGTGTTTGCATATCAATCTGAGGACATTTCTGAAGATCTGGAAATAGTTGAATGAATATAATAATGATTAAGAAGTTACGGCAGTTCTGAAAACTCTCTGAACATTATCGGTGGGGATCTCAGACTCATCACAGAAGACTCCATGAACTATTTTAAGAAGGCAGTGCTGTCCTCAGTCAAGCGGATAGCACTATGCAACATGTCACACAAGCAAGAGAACCCAATCATAACTTCACAGCCTGCAATCGCACTATGATAATTTCTGTGGGGAGCATTTGAGAGAGAGAAAGAGAGAAAGAGAGAGGAATATCAAAAAACACCTTCTAACATTAAAGGTGAACGGGAGACATGTTTTATGGCAACATTCGGCGGCATCTCTCTCTCTCTCACCGGTGTGACGCGGCTTCCTTTTGCCTCTTCTACAAATATTTTCAAGGCTTCTGCTCCAATGAACATAGCTCACTGGTGCCCTCTATATATGAATTTATGCGAGCTACTAAACTAGCAACTACATTTTTTCGGTTTTACAATAAAACCGAAAAAATGTAACCGCAATTTCTACTATAAGACCTTCTTTCCTCGCACTTCCCGCCTTTAAAATTCCCTTCCGTATACTTGCTTCCCCAAAAGCT
Organism: Ascarosepion bandense; assembly: GCA_037127315.1. Taxonomy (NCBI): domain Eukaryota; kingdom Metazoa; phylum Mollusca; class Cephalopoda; order Sepiida; family Sepiidae; genus Ascarosepion; species Ascarosepion bandense. The sequence continues at coordinate 8,436,308 of JBBBDQ010000222.1, read as the reverse complement.
ACATTCTCCAGGAATTTAAATGGAAAGTCAATAGACATCTCCTATGTCACTAACTCACATCCTTTCTCTCAAGCTCTTTTTTCATCCACTTCATCCACATTACACTGATATTCTCATCCGTCTATTACCCTCCTCCTGACATCCCTTATAACATACTCCTCTTTCTCATCTCTTTCCCCTATGTAACTCCAGCGCAACAGTGGCAGTAAAACTGTCTTGATTGGAGTGAAATGATTGAAAAAACAAAACACTTCACCAACTTTATCAAGGAGACCATCCAGAATTGATGCAGGAAATTTTGAATTTTTTTAGCGGATGTGATTAAAAAAAATTTCTTGCATATTTCAAAATTTTCTATCTATCTATCTATCTATCTATCTATATATATATATATATATATATATATATATCTAGGTCCTTTTCTTTATAAATATCTCAAATGTTTGCATCTATATGATATAGATTTTAGTTGTAAAAATAAAAATTAGATCCTATAATATGTCATTTAAATATATCTGTGAATGTTCTATCCACATATTTCAAATCGGTCTAGAATTATTATTTATATACATTTACATATGCATGGATCTTATATTTTCCATCGGCTTCCTTATTGCTACACTGGCTGTTCGGTCAATGAATATTGAATGCTTCCTCTTAATAAAACGGTTAATATTACCATGAAAATGACACATATCCTTTTCTCTATGTATTGGTGTGTGTCGCTGTGCGTCTGTTATAAGTGTCCACCTAATAAGGTAAGTATATATCGATTTACTTGCTATGGTGGATTATATAAAATTACAGCTAAGACGGTAGCATATTGTCACTCGTATGGTTCATAAAAGAATTTACTTATCTAAGCTCTAATACCGTATTGTTTCATGATTCCAGAGTCGATATTAATTTGGTAATTCGTTCAGACAAACATCCGTGTATTAATTTATTGTCTTTTTTGTATATTTACAAATTATTGATATCATATTTTGGAGAAAGTGTGAAGACCTTTGAGTAAAACAAAAAGAAAAATAACATACAAAAAACATGTTCATGAACTGGAGACAAGTGATCGCCGCTATTTATGCGCCCAATCCATTTAAAAAACGAATCGTCCCACTCTACATTTCCACGCGTAGAAACGTTCATGGACATCAGTTTGAAGGAAGAGGAAGTGTGACCTCTAATTTTGTTAAAATTACAGTATAAATGAAATTGAACGGTAACACACCCAGTCACAAAATGGAGAATGTTAGACTTGCTGACAGTTGTTAATGCCAAGATGTCGTCCAGACAGTTGAAAATGAGATTTGACACGAGCTCTAATAAAACACTTGGCCCCCATTACTCTATAAATGGTGTTTGATTGGGAATAACGTGTTATTTTGCAGTCGGAAACAAAAATATACATGCAGCGAGAAACATACCATATATATATATATATATATATATATATATATATATATATATATATATATATGCTAATGCAGTTTCATTAAATAATATAGACAAGTTTTGTCTATTTATTTTATGAAATTTTTTCTTATTCTTTGATAAGCTTAATAACATTACCATTAAATGAAGAAAGAAAATTGCAATATTGATACATAATATTTTAATAATCCAATTGAGTTTTCGGTTTACATAAGCCCTTTTCAAGGATGTCAAATTACATCATATATTTAAACACGGACAAACCAAAATGACAAACTATTTTTTTTACACGGAAGATTTCCAAGCAACAACAAACTCGTGCATTTAAGACGCTGAAATCTAATGTCGCATCACAGCTCATGACGTCACACATGACCAAGCGGGAGTGAAACAAGAAATATTAAGTATGGAAAGCTATTGAAAAACAAAGGCTTATGTTATTAATAATAGGCATTTAAGGATATTTGTGAAGATTTCATATTTTATCTTATTCAGTCAACAGTTTTATGTATATAGCTTCGAGAATGTTCAGTTTTTGTTTATTGTTTTCATGTTTTCGAACAAAAAACGAACAGTTTAAAATGCTGGAAAAATTTAATAAAAAACCAATTATAGGTACCTTGTCTGCCGTATGATTGAAAGAAAGGTTGCCGCCCGACTATACATTAATTAAATTCCATGATTCAACAGCTAGCAAGGAACATAACACTAGCATATTCCGGAAAAAAAAAACTCATTGAACGACTGACAATAGACAGATATATAAAACCCTTGAAAATGGCTATAGAATTGTCTAAAATTGATTGAGACATAAAAAATGTTAGACAATAGGTATACCTTTTATATCTGAAAACACGGGAAACGTCAGAATGATAGAAATATTTATAAAATATTCTATTAAACTTTTCTTGTCTGACTGATGTTTGAAAGACTGGTTGCTGCCCAATACACAGGTACACAAACACAAATACACACACACACACACACACACACACACACACACATATATATATATATATATATGTTATTGTTATATAACTGATTCAACAATTCGCAGCACAAAATTTTTAGTGTTTCGGAATCATATTTTTACTATGACTCCATATTCAAGCGATCATTTTAGGGTGACAAACGAAAAAGTATTGAACAGTAAAATATTTTATTCTCCCCTTTTTCACATTATATATATATATATATATATATATATATATATATATATATATATATATATATATCGAATAATCGAATTATGATGCCAATTTCTATATCATCTGCGGGGCTATCGATTATTTTAGAATTGAATACTTGATGACACAAAAAATGATTTGATTATGATTGTAAAATTTTCGGTATAAACAATCACATTTTTCAGAAAAATTGATCTTAAAAGATTCTTTCTCATATTTCAATGGTACGGGGTTTAACACGTTTGAAAAATGCGAAGCCTGTTGAAATTTAACTATTTTCTGAGCCACACGGGTTGACTTATACTTTCCTTCTTATCAGCTTGTTAACTCGAATGAAAAAGTGTCTACTGTTCCGTGCGTGCTATTTAAAGCAAATATAGAGCAAACACTGGTACATATCGTTTTGAACGACATTATAGTGTACAAAAGTGTATCATACAGTCTTATAAATATCTAAAATAGATTTTGACGAGAGTTTTTTAGTAATTAGATAATAAAAAAATTTAAACTCAGTCATTATGTCAATTATTTATTTTAGCGTTCACGTTTCTTGTATCCTTCCATTATTATTTATTTTCTAGCAGACAATCTATCGCAGTAATCGAAATACAGGTTTCGCTTCAAGATTCCTCTCACTTGAAGAATGTCGGAGCATATATATATATATATATATATATATATATTGTTAGATTAAATCTATCCGCTTTTTTATGTTCAAAGACAGTTTACCTCTCCACCATATTTAGTGTCATTTATTGTTTTGAATGTACTTTGGCATCTACTACATAGACAGAACGACGCAACGCTTGGATGTTAAGATTAACAAATACGTGCCTACAAAAATAATGAATACCTGTTTTTTCTTCTGGTGGTGCCACACGGAATACATTTCTTTTCTGACCATCTAATTAATAATCTGACCCGCGATTGTGATTTTAATATTGACTGACTTTTTAGTTTAGGCCAGATCTTTCTCGTTGTTTCATCTGTAGTTGCTTGAGATGCTGTTTATGCTGTCTAGGCCGTCCTCTCTTTGAAAACAAAGTGTGTATCTGCTTTGTTGAGTCTCTAGTATCTTTAAGAGAAACAATTTTAAAGAATATAATTTTCTCCTTCTTTTGTCGATGAAAGGTAATGATCAAATGGATCATTCGCGTTGGTATTATGACGTCCGATATAAAATTCTTGGACCGTCACAAGATAAACTGCATATGGCAAGCATATTTTTCTCAATCCAGAGCGAAAGTCGCAGACTCATAGACGATCAGATAATGTCGTAGTTCTGACCGTAAACGATGCCGATCGGCGATTCGCCGGCGTTCGCTTCCATGATCCGGCGGCTAGCCTGCAGGAAACCAGAGTTCGTTTCCGGGGGTGAGGATATGGTTGCAAAGCTGAAACTTAAATGAATTGATGGAAGAGCATCACCAGAAGTGCAGCCTGCGGCTTAATTTGACTCAACACGGAAAGACTTACTCGATCCAGACACCGGTAGGATTTACAGATCGATAGCTCTTTCTCGATTCGTTGGATTGTGGTGCATAACCGTTCTTAGTTAATGGAGCGATCCGTCTGGTTGATTTCTATAACAAACGAGACTCCGGTCTACTAACTAGTGCGTCAATGTGTAAGTTTATTCAACTGCGGGCTCGTTGTTCATCGCGACCGTGTCCAGATCGGTTTTCATACGCACTTTTTAGGCAGAAAGTCACAGTAGGTTGAGCGATAACTGGTCTCATTGACTACATCTAGCCAAATGCAATGATATTATTGTGGCATGTATTGTGGCATGTATTGTGGCATGTATTTGTAAACAACAGCAAAATGTTATTTGTCTTTTCATTTTTCTCTTAAATTTAAGAACACTTATATGCATAGAATGTGCGTTGTAGTATCATAAATATAATCTCGGACTGAGAATTCAGAGAGCTGAGTTCCAATTCTAGTGAAATCCGTTGCATTCATTTACGCGCAAATTGGGAAAAGTATTAATCCATTTCTTCTTCAACAATCTATGTGTTGAATAGCAGGACAGATTGTGTTATGTAGCTTTGGTTGGCAACTAGTTTTCCGCAAAAAGGTAAACTACTGCGGGAAAATCTTCTGCCTAGTCAGCCATGGATCCAAAGAGACATGATCGCCTAAAGGTATATCACTTATTGCGATTAACTGACTGGTGGAATAAGTATTCATCATATAAGTCGAAAATTGATGCGGTTTAAAATATACAAAATTAATAAAAAACTAGAACAGTTTAAATACTAATTAGCATAATATATACATACATAAATATATATTAATAGTAATAGTAGTTAGGAGTAATGGAATGACACTCCACCGTTCGTAGCATTTACTTTTTTATGCTGCTCGATACGAAGAAGAGCAATACTAATAGTTATATTCTTATTCTAGGAGTATATAATTAAAAGATAATTTTGCTACACACGGTGATAACTCATCAGGGTATTACTAAAATGTTACGAAATGAAATGAACTACGATATATTTTTAATTTATTTATTTAAAAATAATGTTTAATTAAAAAAAATAGACTATCGTCTCAAATGAGAGTATATATTAAAAATAATGTGTGTGTGTGTGTGTGTGTGTTTTCAGACAAATACGTTCATATATAAATTAATAAAATCCAAATAAAACATCATTAAATACGCGCAAGAATATTTAAAATGCATGTCACTGATCAGATTAAAGAAAAATTTAAGTTTTAATACATTCTAATGTGACGTTTGAATAACAAACCTGTTTAATTGCTTTCCTGTCTTCCCCCAATTTTCCGAACAATTTCAAATTTTTTCGCAGTGTCTTTTTTTTTTGCGACTCCAGTTTCTTTAAATATTTTCGTGTATGACAATTCATTTTAATCATTGTTATCTTCTCAATTTTCAAAATCGATTTATGCCGTAGTAAAATGATTATCTTTCCTTTTTATCTTATCAATATTTCCAATCTTTTTACGGCATCTTTAAATCTAAGATTTAATGCAATGGCATTAAGTTATCAGGTTCCTTACTTGTGTGTATACATTTCTTATCCATGGATGTGCGTTCTAGTGCAATGGATATCGGCTCGGAACGAGAAATTGGAGCGAAAAGTTCGGATTCCAGTTGAATTCGTTGTATTCTGATAAACGCAAATAACTTTGGGAAGGGCATGAATTCGTCGTTTCTCCTCGCATCTATCGGTTATTTAGCACAAAAAAGATTGAGTTGGCAGTTTACCGGGGTGCGGGAAAATCTTTCGAGATATGATCGCCAAAGAAATGATCACGTACAGGACTTTACTGACCCTAGTATTAAATTCATATAGTTGCATTCGAAAAGAGGGTTTTAGAGTTGCTGTGGCAAAAGGTTCGTTGCCAGGTTGTTGTGACATGTTTGGGCGGAAGTAAGACAAACAAAGTAAGTTAAAAACAGTGTATTAGTATAACAAGAACATATGTAAAATATCGGTCAGTTAAGTGCCATACATGATACAGGCTTTGGGCGATTATGTCTCTAAAGAAACATGACTGACTGGGCAGAAGATTATCCCGCAGTAGGTTGCCATTGCTTTCTGCAGTAGACTGGTGAATTATATTATTATATTAATAAGTAGTAATTAGTGGGGGATCAGTTTATTACTTCATGACAATAGAAAACCGATCCCCCACTTTATGCCCAGTATAAGCCTCAATCATGTTTCTATTATATTCAGTCTGTCAGTTAAGTGCTATAAGTGATACACGCTTATGTCTCGAAAGAGACATGACGGACTGGGCAGAAGATTATCCCGCAGTAGGTTGCCATTGCTTTCTACGGTAGACTGGTGAATTATATTATTATATTAATAAGTAGTAATTAGTGGGGGATCAGTTTATTACTTCATTACAATAGAAAACCGATCACCCACTTTATGCCCAGTGGAAGCCTTAGTCATGTTTCTATTATATTCAGTCAGTCAGTTAAGTGCTATAAGTGATACACGCTTATGTCTCGAAAGAGACATGACTGACTGGGCAGAAGATTATCCCGCAGTAGGTTGCCATTGCTTTCTTCGGTAGATTGGTTGCCGACCAACGCTATAGAACCCAATCTGTCCTGTTATTTAATCCATAACTGGAAGGAAGAGACGGATTAATACCTTTCCCAATGGTATTTGCGCGTAAATGAATGCAAGGAATTGAACTGGAATTCGAACTCGGCATAAAGTACGTGTTAATAAACAGTAAATAGAGATAAGTCCCAACGGTTTTATGACAATGCTTATTGCCTGACTAATACCTGTCTTTTACTGCGTACTAGCTGTTGTCTTAACTGCCGCCAACTGCGTCCTTCATTTTTTTCCGGAAGTCACGCAGGTAATTATATATATTAAGAGGAAGTGTCCATTTCTGGTAGAAGAGCACCATTAAAAAGGAAAAATATGACTGTAAAATAGTTAGTTTCTTATTTGATGTCATAAGTTTTATTGCGAGTGAAAAATCTCTTCTATCTCTACTTCAGGAAAAAGAAGTATTTGCGATGTAATCGGTCCTGACTTGTCATCTCGAGCAGTCAATTTTCCACTAGGACGTGACGTACATTGTCTTTTTTGCCACAATGTTTCATGACAAATGCTCTGATGAGTTTTTCTCTGATATCCCGTCCACCTGATTTTAAGCGTGCTACTAGATTGGAATCTATGTCCTAATAGTTTCCTGTTGAAATAGTTAAATATAACCGCTACTTCTATTTGAACAGTTTCTTTTCTCTCACTTCAGGTCTGTAGAACTCTCATTTATTTGAGTCCATGAGAGCTATAATCTCTAAAAATTAAATTTCAATGCAAATTGTCATCTTCTATATTGTTGAATCCCGTTCACCTTTTATCTATTTTTTTCACTAACCCATGTACCAAGTTGTAAAACCCCCAAAATAAGATCCTACTAATATCAATTTTATCAATATTAAAAACGATCCAGATGTATATATATATAATTTATTGCTGGAACATTATTTTTAATGGATACTCGTATTTGAGTCGATACTCTGTTTTATTCACTCGTTAGTTCAATCACGCAGAGTACTTCCCAATCTCGGCATTATGCAACATCTAAGCTGCGTTTAGTAAATTTGATATCATAACTTGCAACGCGTGTAAAAGTTTCTGTACACCTACTTCAGGAATAAGAAGGTTTTGCACTGTAATCGGTCCTGACTTAGCCTCTCGACGTGTCGTGGTTATACTCTCTGTGTTTACGTCTGTATGTTTGTGTCTGTCTGTGTGAATGTGTTTGTGATTTGCCTATTACTTTATGAGTGCTTATTTAATTTGCGGAGCAGATGTTTAAGTCGGCTGCCATGCAGAGTTGTACAAAAAATTGTAAACAATGTTTCTCTTTTGCATAGTGGGGGAAAAGAATTATCTGGAATAACGTGAAAATATTTAATTATGTGTTGTGTGCGGCGACATTAAAAAAATTGAGTTGAGTAAATATTAATGCTGTCGTATTGACACTTGGTACTCAAAAGAATACGAAACGAACTCTTCACGGATAGTTGTTAAGGAACACCAAAACTAACTGCAAAAACACATGATGCAGGACTGTCTACAAAAAGAAATTACTTACTTGCATGTTGGAAAATAGAGATACTAAAATTAAGCAAGTACAAAGATTTAACTATCTGGGAAGTTTTTTAACATATGACGTCACGTGCAACACCCATATTCTTCTTCTTCTTCTTCTTCTTCTTCTTCTTCTTCTTCTTCTTCTTCTATGTGTCTTGTCTTTTCTGGACGTAAGCAATCATGTCTTGCCATGTCTCTCTGTCCCTGGTATATCTTAGCACAATTTCTTCTGTTATACCACACAACCATCGTACTGTCATCTACCTGATCAGGCCCTGATCAGGTAGAATATGTTCCCGCTGCCTTCTCCTGTTTTTTCGCCTGTTTGTATCATGTTCTTCAAGCCCTCTTTCCTTATTGCATGTCCCAGGAAATTTAGCTGTCTCTTCTGATGCTAAGTATTAATTTTGTTTTAGTTTCCATCCTTTCCAAAACCTCATCATTGCACACATGCTCAATTCATGATATCTGTAGCATCCTTCTCTAGAACCCCATTTCAATTGCTTCAATTTTTTCCTTCATCTTTGATGATATTGTCCAGTATTCAATGCCATTTATAAGAACTGATATCTCATAGCAATCCAGTACTCTTTCCTTCGTTTCTAGCAAAATTTTTTTGTCTCTTAATAGTCTGCTCAAATTCTGGAACGCGTCCTTCACCATGCTAATTTTCCTTCGCGGAAGGGGCAATCGAATGCGCATTTCGATAGCAAAAAAATCCATCTAAACGCTACACAATCTATCTAAGAAACAGGGGATTTAGAAAGAATGAAAATAGTACAAAACTGACATGTAAATATCAGCATCCTACATGGCAGTAGATGCTTCTTGATCATCAGGCAAAAGAACAAATAAAAATGGTGTGAGGACACAGTACACCGAAATGGGATTTTTAAATATGATATTTATATATGAGTATGAAAATCGTAAGTCGAATGATACTCAAACTTTTTTGCATCAATTTCCCCGGATACATTCTTGTACATGTCAAATTCACACACACACACACACACACACACACACACACACACACACACACACACACACACACACATATATATATATATATATATATATATATATTAACATTTTATCTTTACCTTGATATCGAGTAATTTCTGACGAAAAAACTGATTGCCTAAAAAGTCTTTTCCACGAGTAACCTACTGAAGCAATTTAACCCTAAACATCATTACAACTTAGCACTATAAACCCTTCACACACACGCACAATACACACACACCACACACCACACACGCATACACGCGCGCGCGCACACACACACACACACACACACACACACACACACACTGTTTTGAATCCTTTAGCTTCCTAAAGTATGTGGAAAGGGATGTTTGGTTTCGGTATAAGCTGTTTTAAAATGAGGTTAGGTGCAACTACCAGCGCTGCTTAAAAGTGTTCTTAGTTGATCCGATAAAAATCCATCGAAAATCCAACTATAAATAAAGTATATATCGGATCAACTAAGAACACTTTTAAGCAGCGCTGGTAGTTGCACCTAACCTCATTTTAAAACAGCTTATACCGAAACCAAACATCCCTTTCCACATACTTTAGGAAGCTAAAGGATTCAAAACAGAAACCCAAAGAAAAATGGAAAATCCTAGAAAAAACTAGAACTTGCAACTCACTTAATGTCATCTGCCCTTTATGTCTAAGTGAAAAACTACACATTCTTCAGTACCCTAACAGCAACGATTTATTAAACCGTAGAGACGAATTAGCAGTAATATGCAAACATCGCAAAATTTCTCGCTTAAATTTAAGTAACAAAAAAAAATACAACCAGAAAACTCCCCAAATACCAAAAAAAGTACACACAACCAACCCTATAAATAAACAGAAAAAGAAAACAAACCCTATACAATACCAACAAAAAATAACGCAGTTGCAACAGAATAGTAGATAAATAAATAAAAAAAAATTATACTTATAAAATATGTTGTATAAAGGATAGATTTTATAAAAGAATGATATTTCTTATATATTATAAAATATTATATTTTATAATATTATGAAATAGTTTAAATATTATGGAATATTATAAAATATTTTAATGAAAGATATATTTTATAAAAAATATATTTTATAAAAAAAAATAAAAAAACAAAAAAAGCACACACCCCAATACAAAATAACATACATTAAATTAAAGAGAAACCAACCCCAAAACAAAACAACACCTACCAACCCCTAAACCAAATAACAACACGCAAGGCGCCAGCAGCATCAGCCCTCTCAAGATTAATAGATTAAACTATCCTGAACTCTGCCATAAGACTTAACCCTAAGACCATGAAAAGGTCAACACAACTCAAAATACAGATCAACCTCTCTAACACCCAAAAATAAAAAATCCAACACAAATAAAGTGGCTTTTCAACAAGATAATTCTCATTTCTAAAAAATCACCCGAGGAAGAAGCCAAAAACATAATGGGCTGGCTTCGAAACATGAAAATTATTTGTGTAGTGATACTATGAATTTAAAAACATTGTAGCAACCATTACAGTATAACGCTCTACATTTGTATCGAGCACTCTTTATAAAAGTAAATGCATGAACAAAAGGTTAATAAACCTACGAGTTCAACAACTTAGTTACAATATATATATATATATATATATATATATATATATGTGTGTGTGTGTGTGTGTGTGTGTGTGTGTGTGTGTGTGTGTGTGTGTGTGTGTATCAGAAGAATCACATAAAAATGTTGTTATACTCAGGATACGATGAACATAATATTTTAGCCAAGACGACATTTTAGATTAAATGCAAAGAAAATGACACCAATTATTAACATAAGGAAGAGATAGTCGTGGTATTGAAAGCGCATAATGAGAAAAGAATTCGTGGAAAATATGATACTCACAAGATATTTAGAAGACAAGAAGAATTGGGGCCAACAGCGCGTACCTACGTAACAACATTTTGTTATAGACGATAGGACACACATTTAAAGATATAAAAAAAATTCATAAAAGTAGGAAAGGGGGGAATCTTTTGGACAGCTAATACATATATATATATATATATATATATATTGTAAAATTTGTTATTACAATGGTTTAGAAAACCTAATATACATAATTTCATGACAAAACCGTTTCTCTTCAGGTGTTATGTTAAAGTAAATATGTTAAAATAATATATATATATATATATATATATATATATATATATATATATATATATATATATCATTGTAAAAACACTAACTACTCTATCGTCTACGCATCACTCACCCAGTAATTAATTAGAGCACTCTAGCCATTTGCGTATAATACATCATATGCTATAAGTCTGTCTTCTTCATCGAGCTCAGAGCTAGAATCCCCGACTGACGCCAATTCATTCGGGTTTCAATCCTGGGTTAAATAAATTGTGTATTTAACCGTACTGATGAACTCTGATACAGCAAAACAGATCTGTCTGCGCATGATTGTTTACGCTCTCACACTCTGACTGAGCACTTTGGAAGTAAGGTAGAGTTTGAAAAAACAGTAGCATCTACGTATCGTTCATTCAGTAATGAATTAGATCACTCTGGCCACTGGCGCATGATATATCATATACTAAAAGTCTGTCACCTTCCACCGAGCGCCCATAGCTAAGAGGTAAAATCGCCAAGATAGATAGATAGAGAGAGAGAGAGAGAGATAATAAATAGACATCGAGTTCAAAATCCAGCAGTGAAAATCTGTTTCAAGGTAATTATATAGTAAAAGGAAGTTGTGGAAAGCCCTCACTGTTTGATTCGATTTAATGGGGTAGGCAAAAGGAAACAACTGAACTATCGTTCTCCAGATGTCATGGCAATTCACATATAATAAATTAACAAGTAATCGCTCGGAAGCCATGTTCACCTACATCGAATGTAAAATAATTAGATACGATTTCTTTGTTTTTATATCAACGCTTTATGGGTCTCAAAATTTCAAAATGTTATTTTTGAAAATTCTGAAGAAATAAAGCACGTGCGTTGTGCTGCAATAGATATCGGCTCAGAGCTAGAAATCGGGTATCCGATTTCGAATTCCAGTTGAATTCGTTGCATTCACTTAGAAAGGTATTTATCTGTCTTTTTCCCCAGTTGTTGCCTGAATAGCGGAAATGTTTGAGTTTTATATCCTTGTTTGGCAACCATTCAACTGCAGAAAGTAATGGCAAACTACTGGGGAACATTTTTAGACTAGTCATGATGTCAAGACCAGTATCATGTAAGGTTGAAATAAAAAAATATACAAGGTATGTTATCCTGCTTTAAGAACAGAATATGGTAGATAATAGCAGCTTTTCTGCATAAACATCTTTGTGGCAACATTATTACTCGTGACGGGGATAAGTGTGTGCCATGTTATATCTTTATTAAAATTATATTTTGAAATAAAGTTTGATTTATTTGAAAAATTATGGCATATTATATGGATTAATGTCATGATAGAGTACATTCATGATGGTTTTTCCTTCTTTTTTCGTAGTATATAAGTTACTATGGGTTAATAAATTGCAAAATCTAAATATTGTGAAGATATTTTATTCGTTCAACTATATAAATTTAAACTTATATGCCTTCAACTATCTGTAAAATGTTTTAACCATATTTCTATAAAATGTATTTTTGAGATTCTGTAAGATTTTCATTTCGTAACTCAACTATAAATACGTGTTGTTGGTCATTTTATAATATAAATTATATTGGTTGTAATTTTACTAAGGTTTCGTTTGTCTTTGAGATTTCACTATTTGTTCATAGCTTGGATTCAAACTAGTACTACCACCCAAGGCCAGAGTAAATAATATCAATTACGAGATGATTAAATGCTCATCAAAAACTCCAATCTCAGTGGTCTTGCTGCCGAGCGTAGTTTATCGTCATACAATGGACTACCGATACGAGAAGATTCCCGACTCATCAAAACTCCAATCTCCTGATAAGAAGCTTTGATGCTGGTTGTTGTTTTCGTCATAGCCAGATCTCTCAAAATTTGAGTTCTAAATTTTAAAAGTCTGCATTCATTTAAAAGAGCTTCATCCGTACAAGGCACAACCATGGTGTTACAATGATGTCAGTGATAGTCATGCTCGACATTGATATCAAAGCCATCATGTGTATGTGTATTTATAATGCAAACTATTGCAAGTTTCACCGACAACACCTGAATTTTAAATATTGAACGTGTTTCTATCATATGTAGTGTTTCTAAAATAAAAGCAGACGATAAATTTCCAAGATTAGAGTGTAATCAATATTTCTGATATTAATATTCAGTGCATTTTACGGGCAAACATACTTATTATGAGCCATCTATTTAATCACGAAAAATAATTTAATTGTATCTATCTCGATTATTGGTTAATATCGATTAGTGCATAAATGCTGGAAAGCACACACACACACACACACACACACACACACACACACACACACATATATATATATATATATATATATATATATATATATATATTACCCAATAAAAAGTGATAAATTCAAAAAGACGTGTGACAACTGTTGGAAATAAATCAGAACAAATGTGACAGAAAAAATCAGTAATTTTCGACAATCTATCTGTAGGAAATTCTTCTTTGAAATGAATGACAGATTTACGCTCAAATTCAGTTAATTGTTTAGCCATGTAAGAAGCGCTAAACAAAATATGAAAGTTGTCTAGATATAAATTTAAATTACTAGTCAAAAGTCGATCATCATTAATTAAAGATAATATAACCAATGAGATTGAAGTAGTTCCGCGAGAGTTGAACGATTATTTAATGTCTCGTAGTCAATAAATTTCTTCTAGGTCAGTTACACCTGAATGATAAAAAAGTCATGATAGATTCGATCCTTTATATATATATATATATTGATGTAATAAATCCGATAAAAATATATGATCAAAGGATCCTTCTAATATTAGATTAAATATCAAAACTAATCCAATTTACAAAGCAAATATTTATTCTACATATAAATTCAATTTATTTCATTTGGAGAATAGCTATTTTTATAGGCTTTTAAGAAACACTTTTCTCAGCCCCAAATTACAGACATTATAAAAAATTATAAAATATTATAAAAATTATCTGGTTGGAAGTAAAAGTTCGTTTAAAAAGAAATATAATTAGAGGATAGTTTGGAAGGTATAGATTTATCGAGTAGGTGATAAATTAGGAAAGAAATAGGTCAGACGGCAGGGGAAAGATTTCAAAGCTGAACAGAATTAAACGTGTCTTGCGTATAAACTCATGTTCTTACCAGTATCAAGTAAACTTAAGTTAAAAATTAATATAATTTAACTGAAATGAATGTAAACAGGCTTGAAATTATATAGGGGGAAATAATTGAATTTTAAATTCAAAGACTTTAGAAATAAGTTGGAATAGAAGAAGAGTTTAAGAAATATATTTAGTCCCATATTAAAGATATTTAAAACTAATTTTATGTAGACATTTGCTAATCAATTAAAATCATGTGGCTGATTGTAAATTTTCATTATGATATTTTAATATCCTACTTTTATTTACCAAGTCAAGATGACAACTTATACTGATACTATAGAATATTTTGAGCCTATTATTTTCTTATTTGTGGCTTCAGACCTTCTTGCTTCAGTTTCAACTACCTTAGGAAAAGAGGTGTTTAAAATTTTATTTTTGGGTTGATGAAGGTGTGTCTATTGGACTAACATCTTTGCTTCCATTCCCCCGCCAAAATTTTAATTTCAATTTATATATATATATATATATATATATATATATATATATATATATATATATATAATTTTTAAGAGCAATGATAGCTTCATAGTAGATTTACAATTTATCCTCAACAGAACAATGTTTATTTAATCTGCATTTTCAGGAGAACACAATATCTGGTTTAATTTTAGTCCCATAGATATTCTTTAATATCTGGTTATTATGTAAACTGATGATATCATCCCGATTATTACAGCAGGAATAAATAATTTTAATATTTTTCTATTACACATTTGGCTTAGAAGCTTATCCTTGTAAACATGTTTACTAATTTCAGAAAATAACTGTTCAATGTTAACATTTGACAGTTTATAATAGAGTGAGATTGAACCACATAATTGTTATTTCATATGTACTTTAAGCTTTAGACAATTTTGAATTACTCACAGATGTTAAATGGAATAATTTATATATCAATTTACCTCTATAAAGTTCTTTTGTTTTCATTAGAACGTTCAGTTTTGAAGACAATCAGCTAATTCTACTACTAAGAGTCTTAGTCATCTATTTCACAATCTAATTTGTTTGGCTACAGTTAGCGTAAATGTAGTTGAGGGTTTAATTTTCTTTATGGTTAGGTTTCAAGTAATTGTTTTTGAGATTATGGGTAATTGCCGAGATATTTAAAAATCTTTAAATTATAATACATCTCAATCTGAAGTCCTAGTAATTTATAAGCCCTAATGATTTTCTTTGGGATATTATTGGCCAAAAGTCCATTAGGGATGAACATAAGCTCATGATCTCGGTATAAGTCTATTTGTTTGTGATCCACATTTCTACTAAGAGTATCTAAAAAATAAATCCATACTAAATCAGCAAATTAAATTGAATCATACGCCTCCATAGGGACGTCAAAGTTAACATTGAAACACTCAGTTCAGCTGGAATGGTTATGAGTAATAATATATTTTCTAGTTGTTCGAATAACATTAGTTTCCCTATCTGCGAGTTCTACAGCAAAACTAATATATTTAACTATAAAATCTCTACAGTTTTTGTTTCTTACAAGGCTAAAGTAAAATGTGCACATACGCATACACCGACATACATTTTTAAGCCTATCGTGTAGAGTAAATATAATTACAAAAGAAATAAATACACAAATACGCAAGAGTTATATACATAAAGGTTACTTGACAAGTTATATGCACATGAAGTTTTCTTAAAAAGTGAGAAATAAGCAACACAAAAATAACTCATATCGCAGTTTCCTTTTTTTATATTGAAATTAATGGTAAATGTTAACTATAAAGAAAATACAGATTTGTAAGCGTTTATATTTTGTATGTTTATCTTATTAATCTTTCTAAATGTAGTACATATTTTATTGATATATAATCCTGTGTAAAAATAAATACCAAGGTTTTTAAATCTAAGAAAATCAAAATATTCTAAAGGCTTAATGTGAAATCGAGTGAACTATTGCCGGAAACAAGTGTAGTAATTTAATGCCTAACTTATGAAATAAAAAAAATAGTTCTTATTGTTTTTTGGTGGATGTTTCTTCTTCACACACAAACACACACACACACACACACACACAAACACACACACATACACACACACACAAACGCACTAACACATATATATTGAGTGAGTGGGAGGGAGGGAGAAAAAATTCGTATTTATTTGTATTTATTCTAGCAGTATTTGGCAAGGTATTTATTTTAATATATTTGATATTTGTTTATGTGTACACTATTTACATTCTTCAGACCGAACTCTTTATCAATAAAGGGTTCGGTTCTAAATTCCTAGCACCTGAAGAAAGCCGGAGCGTACAACGGTTGAAACGTCGTACAAATGTAAACATATATGAGGACAATAGTATGAAAAATATAAATAGTGTAAATACTATCTCATGTCAGATATATAAATAAATATTTTTTGTATATTTTATTTTCTTATCTTAAAATATTTACATGTATGTCTACGTGTTTATGAAAGCCATTATGCCCTTCTCTTCTTACATTATGATTAATGATCTCGTATCAAACTCATTCACAAGGGGCCGTGGGATTTCACAGATAATAAAGTAAAAAATATATAATGAATTCAAAATAACGGAGAAGGGAAACGGTAATTATCGCACAATAATTTCCATTGGCTAATTCCAATTCACATATAATAAAGGAAGATGAATCTGTGGAGAGTCATAGAAATCTATAATGAATTCAAAATAACGTAGAAGGGAAACGGTAAACTTGTCCCGAACATTCGAAAGAGGTCATTATAATTCACAGATCATGATGTAAAAGGAATCTAAGGAGATACATAATCACATATAAAAAAATAACGGAAAAAGAAAAGGTAACCGTCTGACAATAATTCTCAATAAATCATAGCAATTCACATTTAATAAAGTAGAAGGAAATTGTGGTCATCCATGATCCCATATAAAAAATTCAAAATAGCTTAGACGGAAAAAGCATTAAACATTGCAATATTATTACAAAGATGTATGGCAATTCATAGTTAACGAATAAAAGAATGTGTAGAGAGTCATGATCACCAACATTAAATAAAAAGAGTGAATTCTAAAAAAATGGAGAACGCTAACCATCCCACTATCATTACCATGCTTTTGTAGAATTGGTAGATAAGCAACAGACAGTAATCGACTGAAGTTGAAGTTGAAGTTGAATCTAACAATTTAACTGTATTTAACTGTATTTACTAGCCTTCCCACGCAAGGCCGGATGTGACACATGGTCATTTTATTGTGGGTATTCCCAGCCATATAGCCGGGCCAAAAAATGTCTGTCTATTTTTGCCCAGTCGTGGGTCTACCCTTCGGCGGAACCACGACTGGGTTATTGCTCTCTGCTCGGAAGCAGAGAGCGCCCTCTACCCGAAGACAGAGTGCTGACAGTGTCGTAGAGTCGTCAGTCCAGAGACTCTCCGCAATCTAACAATTTAATCTGCCCAACAAATTGGTAGGTGGTTTATATCTGGAAGTTTTCACTATGTTATACAGGCAAGTCCATTTTGTAGGTTCTGATTGGCTGATGATTCCAGTGTGGATATTGTACTCAATAAATATCCAGTACGATAACCACTCTATAAGAATTCAAGTGAGTGACATGTATTGAGTTACAACCCTGTTTATTTATTTATTTTTTTCCGCCAACTGGATGCTAGTTGGAAACATCCTTGCAAATGTGAGTCTCACACTCTTAATTGTTCAGGTTTAATAAAGGTTCAATACTAATATGAATAAAAGTTATCTTTGGGAGCTATGAGTGATTATAATGCATGAATAAATTGGAGAAGAAAAACTGTAACCATGCCACTATCATCCCTCCCCAGATATCATGGCCATTTGTGGAGAGCGATGATCACCTACTTTGAATTCAAAATAAATGTTATAAAAAGTTAACTATCCACAACCGCTCATAAGACTTACAGCATTTATTAAATATTAAAATTTAAGGAGACTGTAGATAGCAATAGTATCCAAGAATAAATAATATACAACGGAGAATGTAAGCGTTAACTTTCCTATTTTAATTACTAATAATACATAGAAATTATCAGAAAATAATGTAAAGTAAACATGTGTATAATAAGGATCATGGATAATGAATTCCAAATAATGGAGTTGGAGTAAGATAAACATCATAAAATCACTTCAAAGATATCATGCAAATTCAAATATGATAAATAGAAATTAATTTTTGGAGAGACATGATTCCCTACATTGAATTAGTAAAAACTAAGAAGTTAAAATGCGTCCATCCTATTAAAATTATCAAAATGTCATGGCATTTATTAGATAACGGAAACGGGAAATGATGATCACCAGATTTACTCACAGGAATTTATTGATATTCACAGTAAATGAATTCTGTTGAAATCCATGATCACCTAAGTTAAATTCAAAAACGCAAAATGGAAATGGTAACCATCACACTATTATTAGCAAAGTGTCATGACTATTCACAGGTATTAAAGTAATAGTGTAATATAATAATCTGGCCCCACCCGAGGAAGGGATGCAAGCGGGGGCGTTTTCCGGTCGTTGAAAGGAACGGATGTTTGTTTGACCTTATTTCCGGCAGTAGCGGAAATGGCTACAAGAGGCAAACAGAACAGGTGTCTCTGAGAATTACGTGGGCGGGCGTGGGCGAGGCAAAAAACCGGAAGAAAAAATCCCGGTTTGAAGATTATAAAAAGACCTCGGCGCCCGAATTCACCAGACAGTCCGGACAGACCAGACCAGAGTAGCACCGACAGAGATCGGCCGGTGAAGAGAGACACTCCCGTCAACCCTTGGAAGAGCGCTCCCTCAACTCTCTGTATCCTAGGCTACACGGTTCAACGTCATCAATAAAAATATAACTCATATTTTTATATATATGCGTGTTTGTTGTTTGTCGCTATATAACAATAGTAATCTGGGGAAAGACGTGATCACCTTTAAGTAATTCAAAATAAGAGAGAACGAAAACAGTAACAAACCGACTAATATTCTTAAGATTCATCGCAATTTAGAGAAAATCAAGAAAACGGTATCAGTAGAGAGCAATGATCAAATAAAATATCTTAAAAAAAAGGAGCAGTGAAACGAAAACCATTCCAAATCATTCACAAAATATCATCAGATTTCAGTGTTAAAAAAGAAAAGGAATCTTCCTATAGCCATTATCACCTACACTGAATTCAAGATAACGGAGAAGTAAAACGATCAGCATTCTGCTATCATACCCAAGAACCATATGAATGTAGTTCATTGAATAAATGACTTTGAACGAGAAATCAGAGAGCTGATTTCGAATTTCAGTCGAATTCATTGCATTTACTTACGCTCAATTATCCTTGGAAAGTTATGAATTCGTCGCTTCGCCCTCTATATATGGGTTAAATAGCAGAGCAGACTTGCTTCTAAATCCTCGGTTGGCAGCCAGTCTACTGCAGAATGTATGGGCAATGTACTGCTGGAAAATCTCCTAAGTCAGTCACTTATCTTTGGAGACATACTCGCGTGTATCACGTATGACACTTACCTGATTTTAGACTGACTGACCCAAGATCCATGTCAATTCATATGTAATGTGTGGTGATCCAGGGCAATTTCTAATAAATTTAGTGTAACAAGGAAAGAAACTAGAATCACTCCGAAAAAATTATGATAATTTGCAAATAATAAATTAAAAGGAATCTGTACAGTGTCATGACACTGAATTAAAAATATCAGAGAAGGGAAACTGTAAGCATTTTGCTATTATTTCAAGGAAATCATGGAAATTCACAAAAATAAATTAAAAGGAATTTGATTAGGAACATGATCAAATCAATTCAATTCAAACTGATTGAGATGAAAGCGGTAAGTATCCAACTATCATTACAATGTGATAATGGCACTTTACAAATAATAAAGAAAAATGTATGAGTGGTCATCAATACAGAATTCAAAATGACGGCAAGTTAAAGGTAACTATGCTACTATGATCTAAAAGTTATAAAGACAACTCACAGATAATAATGTAAAATGAATACTTGGAGAGACATGGTCAAATATATTTAATTCAAAAGAGCAGAGAAAGGAAGCAGTAACCTCAACACAATCATTTAAAAGAGGCCATGAAAATTTTCATATAATAAGTCAAACTAAATTGTGGAGAGACAAGATCATCCATAATGAATTTGAAATATATGAGAAAGGAAATGACAACCTTCCTAAAATCATCCCAAAGATATCATGGGAATTCAGAGACGATGAAGCAAAACTGATATTTCTAGAATTATGACCACCTACATTGAATTCAAAATAACAGAGAATGGTAACAGGAAACATCAACTATGAATTTAACAGATCATCGTAATTCACAGAAAATAAAGTGAAATGAATCTGTGGAGAGTCATGATTAATTAGATTCATTCAAATAACGTAGGAGGGAAAACGTAGCAAGCCAACTATCATTTCCAATCATTCAGAGCAATTGAAATATAATAAAGTAAATAAACATGTTACGAGTTATGATCAGGTATAATTAATACAAAAGGACAAAGAAGCGAAACGGTAATTATTCTATTATCATTCCCAAGTCGCTATGACATTTCACAGATTATAAAATAAAAGGTATGTATTGAGAAACATAATCACCTAGATTAAATTCAGGATAAACATGAAGATGAACCATAGCCATCTTGCTATCATCTTGAAGAGGTCATATCAATTCACACGTAATAAAGTAAAAGGATACCTTTTCAGAAACATGGTTCAATATAATAAATTAAAAAAAACGGAGTAGGTAACGTTAATAAAGAGAAATAACGGAGAAAAAAGTAACTATCTGAATATCGTTCCCCTAGCACCCCCACAAAAAAAAAAATTGAAATTCGCGGATATTAAAATATGTGCGGTATCATGAGCATCAATTCAGTTAGTTAAGTGCCATACGTGAAACACGCTTGGGCGATCATGTCTTGAAAGAGAAATGACTGATTGGGCAGAAGATTATCCCGCAATAGGTTGTCTTTGTTTTCTGCGGTAGACTGGTTGTCAGCCAAGGCTATAGAACCAAATCTGTCCTGTTATATAACCCAGAACTGGAAGGAAGATACGGATTAATACCTTTCCCAAGGGGATTTGCGCGTAAGTGAATGCAATGAATTCAACTGGAATTCGAACTCAGCTCCCCGATTTCTCGTTCCGAGCCGATATCCCATGCACCACAACGCACATCAATTATGTATGAAAAAAAATGAAAAAGTGAAATGTTAATCATCTCTATATCATTCCCAATTTATCATGGCAATTTAAAAGATAATAACGCAAAAAGATCGCAGTGCCAGGACCTCCTACATTTAATTAAAATAACGAATGCAAATGACAAATATTCCGCAGTCATACGTAAATCTTATAGCAATTCACTGATAATAAACTAAAAGTAATCGGTGGGGAGCAACGTTCATCTATAATACTTTAAAAGTGACAAAGAATGGAAATATGAATTTCCACAAAATCATTCTTTAAAGGTCGTGACAATTCTCATATATTGGAGAAAAATATTTGTCGAGTTATGATCATAAACATTACATTAAAAATCACTAAGTAAGAAATGGTAGCCATATTACTATCATTCCCAAAATGACATGGCGATACGCCATGTTCACTTATGTTGTATTCATAATAACAGAGAATAAAAACGGCAACCTTTCCAAAAAAATTCCAATGAGATAATTGCAATACAGATATAATAATGAAAAAATATTCTACACAATGCAATGATCGCCTACAATGAATTTAATATAACGAACAGGGAAACGGTAAACATCTCACTCTCATATCCAACAGTTCGTCGCAATTAACGGATAATAAAGTAAAAGCAATTTGTATGGAGCCATGCTCACTGACAAGAATCGGAGTAGATAGACTAAACTATCGCCCGGTTCATACTCCACCCACGTCTATTGAATAGGTGAAGAGGCACATCCCTTGTTCCCTGTTTAGGGTGTGGTTTCCGGCTTTCTCTTTTCCATTCTTTTTACCCTTACGTAGCCCCCTACGCATCAGTGGCGTAATCGCCCTGCTTGGGGTGATAGGATTAAAAAAAATAACAGAAAAGGACAACTGTAACCCCCTGCTATCATACCCAGTGGTCAGGGCAAGTAATGAATAAGCAGAATCTGATCATGACCAAATATAATGTATTCTAAAAAACAACCGTGAATGATTCCCAATAAATCATGGCAACTCAAAGATAATGAAATATATGTATTTGTGGAGGGACACGATCACCCACACAGAATCCAAAATAACTGAGATGGAAGCAGTAAACATCCAACAATCCTTCCTAACAGAAAATCATTATTGTAAAAATTACAATAAGAACTCTGGTAAAAATAAGAGAGAAAACCATTAACATAAAAAATTGGAATATGAACACTGGTAAAAAAAAAAGTGTAACTTGACATTAGGTTAATAATTCCAGAAAATTCAGTTATTTTTGCCTTTAAGGACACATGGCCCAGTGAATAGAGATGTTGGTTAGTTCCTGTGACTTAACCCGAACATTTTTGATAATGATAAACCCCAGTGATTCTAATAAAGGAGTCGTTTCAAACCTTCAGAAAGCAAGAGCGTTGAACGTCCGAAACGTCGTACAAATGGCAACAAAGATGCGAATAATAGTCCGAATAATGTAAATACTGTAAAACTACCTAATCTCGGAAATTATCTATTATTAAACCTCATACAAATGACAACAAAAATGATAACAATAGCCCGAATAAATGTAAATACCTCATCTCAGAAATATTGGCAAATTTCTAACAGTTGTAGGTAATTCCCAGACAATAAAGAAAAATAAAGGAAGAGCCAATATCACCAATATGAAATTCAAAATAATAGATAAGCAAAATGTGACACTCTATTGTACTTCCCAAAATGGTATCACAATTCACAGAGAACAACGTAAAATGAATATGGTGATGAGGCACGTTCAAAGAAATTTAGTACAAAATATTGGAGAAGGAAAACAGTAAGCATCTGACTATCATTTATATATAACAAAGAAAATTAAGCTGTTTAGAGCTATGATAATCTATAATAAATTCAAAGTAAAGGAGACCATACCTCTACCATTCACTAAAGGTCATGACAATTTAGGGATATTGAAGTAAAAGGAATCTGCGGGGGACAATGGTCACCAGCAATGTATTCATAATTACGGAGAAGTCAAACTGTAAGTGTCTTAGTATCAGCAACAGATGTCATTCACAGATATTAAAAAAAGTAGCATGTTGAAAGAAGTGTCAACACCGACACATGTGGATGAACCCTGATCGCCAAATAACAGATAAATCAATAAGAATGGATAATTTGATAGCGTACACACGATAAGAAACTATATTAAGCACCAGACAGAAGTCTGAGTGAATTAACCGAGCATCAACCGTGTGGATCAACCGGATTAAGTTTTGCAGCAGCAGTCATTCTAATTACAGCCAGGTAGCAGTGTTCATTGTTCTCAGTGTGATATTACCATTAAGTCCTTGAGTGGATAACTCAGGAAAACTCCCAAAAGAGGATACTACATATTATCAGGATGAACCTTTTAATATAGTACTATTCGCATGCTACGTGATAGCAAGATAGCGAAATATCACATTGTATTAATAACTATTACTACAAATTCACAGGTAACTGAAGTAATATATCAAGATCCAAGTCAGTTCAACCATGTGCGTTTTGGTCACAATAGTAACCAAACTAGGTTAAAAGAAAAGATCTCTGTGGAGGGCCATGATCATCAATATTAAATTCAAAGTAATAGAGAATGAAAATAGCATTCATTCTACTATCATTCGCAATATATCTGATATTAAAGAAAAAAGCAAAATATTGAAAGCAATGATCACCTCCTCAGAATTAAAAATAACTGGGAAAGGAAAATGTAACCACACATCTTTTCTAAAAAAACATGGGAATTTACATACAATAAAGTGGATCTGTGGAGAGACATGACCACCTATAATAATTTCAATACAATAAATGCTGCAAATTGTAAATATCCACTATATCCCAAGATATCATGGCAATTCTAAAATAATAAACTATAAGAAATCTATGGTTAGCCATGATTCCCTACATTCCACTGTCATCATCGCACTGTCTTTCTGTTATCAGATATTTGGCTATTTACACACACACACACACACACACACACACACACACACACACACACAGACACACACATATATATATATATATATATATATATATATATTGCCGGCCATAATTATTAGCCACCCAAGGCTTTAAAAAATGATGTATTTCATCTTATTTTTACTATTTATTACCAAGTGGATAATACTAAATGAAAATAGAATGGTTCTTTTGATATTATTATTTTGTAAAATTTTACAAGGCAGCCAGGAAGTCTTTGCTTTGGCCAGCTAATAATTAGAAGAGACTAGCATGGGGAAGAGAGCACAAAAACTGGACACCAGAACAGTTTATCTGATGCACATGTTATTGTGCAGTATTAACAATCGAACTATTCTATTTTCATTTAGAAGTTTACCCTTGGCAATAGATACTAAAAAGAATATGAAATGCATCATTTTTTAAATGGGATGTTCTAATAATTATGGTCCGTAGTGCATATATATATATATATATATATATATATATATATATATATATTAACTCCCGCTCTTCAGGTCTCTACGGGAGTTTTAAACTTAGATTAAAGACTTAAACATACATTAGAGATGTGTGATGTAGAATTGGAAAAAAAATGAATCCCAAGAGTTAGAGACTAATAATAGCGAGCCCCAACAAACATTTGCGCTGTTTACACTGGAAAGGTTTCCGGGACCCGATATAAAGAGCCTCCAGCACCTTCAGATGAAATAAAGAGTCAACCGTGACCCAACAATGAACCAGTCAACACTAAAGTTAGGAGCACACTTTCTGTTACTTAATAGGTGTTCACAAATGTCGGAACCGTAAATATTTGGGACAAATTCATTCCGAGGCAAGGTGTGATCCCTGATCTTAATGGGGGCAAGTTGCTTCATTTTCATCTCTAGGCGCAGAGTAAATTAAATAATTACTCCAAAGAGATCCTAGCAATTCACAGATAATAAACAAAAAAATATCTTTAGTGAAACATGTTCAACTATAATTAATTCTAATTAACGTTGAAGTGAAAGGGTAACCAACGTAATATACTTCCAAAAGATTCATGTATCTTCACAGAAATACAGAAGAATTCACTAGAAGAATTCACTAGAACTCATAACAATTAGCAGATAATGAAGTAAAATGAATCTGTACCCTCTCTAAATGAATTTACTCGAGCATATAGACTGACAGCAAGATCCAACCCTTTTACACCCAAAACAACCAAATGCATCCTTCACTTCTACCCCATGCTTCTTTTCTCGCACTTCCGGCCTGTGTATCTCCTTTCCGTATACTTGTTTTCCTGACAGTTACAATCTCCAAGTGTTTAAATGCAATGTCAATTCCCATCTCTTTTCCCCTTGACTCCTATCCTTGTCTTAGCCTTTCTCCCCATACCCCTGTATCTTGTTATTCTCCCTTTTCATTCTACTCTCACGCAACTCTCTTCACATTGGTATTCTCGTCCTTCTTTTAAACCTTCTCTGACGCGCCTTTTAACCGGTTCCTTTTTCTCTTCACTCTCGTGTATCCTTTTACTCTCCTCTTACGTACCACCCTGTGCAGAAGTGGTAGTACTGCTTTGCTTTGTGTGAAAAGGTTTTAAAAACAAAAATATTTATTGTAATGTAGACATAAATGTGCGTAATAATTTTTTTTCGCCTAAACGAATTCTTATGAAATTCAAAAAATGTAAAAAAAATTAATATGAGAGAGAGATGTTTCTAAAACCAGAAAGAATATTGAATTTGAAAAAATTAAATAGAATTTTACATCACAGATTTAATGAATAAACAAAGAGAAAACACTATTAAGTAAATATGAGTTATGAATCCAAACCTAAACAAAGTTGGAGAAAAAATAACATTTCATGGAAACCAAGGGAATATTAAATGATCATATTTAAGCAAGTAAGGCTGGTAAAGAAGTAATAACGTCACTCTCTTAGAGACAAAGATGGAAGAAAATTAAAATGTGAATGAGGAAATATCAAAAGTAAGAGATGGTATGATGTGATGCAAACGAGTTTTGTTTGAAAAAGGAAATATGTGGAAGTAACAAAACCATTTGGAAAATCTGATTAGAAAAATAGAGTTCAAAGACACAAAGCGAACGAAATTAATAAAAACACAACTAAAAAGAAACAATAAGAGAGCAAAATGTGGCTTGCATGCAAAATAAAACATTTAAGATTTTTGGCTGGTTTGAATTAAATAACATAACAAAGTATCGCAAGAAAATAAAATGTGGATCTTTTTCACTCCGTTCATTTCTGTAAAAGATTAAATTATTGAATTATTTATCACTTCTATCCTTAAAATAACATCCAAATAGCAATAATTTTTCAGATAAAATATATAGGCCATATCACTTCTTAATACTTTGTAGATTTTTGCTAAAGTCAAAATTTGACTAGATGCAGACATATCTATTGCAAAAACACTGAAGAAACCATTGGCCATCTAATAATTGGGTGCTATAAACCTAAATTTCTTTATACGATACTGTTGGGCAACATCTTGAATATATGATAATCTTATAAACTAGATAATGATACAGACATACCAAAACAGTCAAAATATAAACTATGAGATGCAAATGATTTTCATCTTGAGCAATACATATTTATTCGAAGAAATATCTCAATGTAACATTTTTAACAGATCCCTGAAGACAAACTTAACTTTTGGTGTCAAGTAAAAAATTACATATTAATTTTATTTACATTACTCGGACTGTTGTCATCGTGTTTGCTGTCATGTTCTCGAGTTTTCGGCCATTGTACTCTCCGACATTTTAAGATGAGTGAAATTTGAACCTGAACTATTTTTCTTTTGGCCACCGGGGTAGTTAGTTCTAGATCCACAACTCATTTCTCTTTAAGATCTTTCATCATCTATCATCGCCATTCAACTCAACTCCCTATCTTATTTATTTAAATTTTTGTCCAACTCTGCTGTAATCAGGTACTACATTCTGAACTCTTTTGATCATATCCTCTGGATACAACGCTTTCAACTACATGGTCTTGTGTCCTTGAAAGCCGATCATCTGAAGAAGGTCGCAGTGTACAAATGCCAAACCATCGTGAATACTGCAAGAAAGATCAGACAACAATCCGAACAATGTAAATAATTAGATTACCTCGTCACAAAAATATAGACAGATCCCGAAGAATGTTAGATCTTACAACTGCTGTGAGGTCGTCAATATAGAATTAAGAGATGAAGACAACAGTCCGAATAATGCAAATAATGTGAATAATTACATGACCTCATCTCAGAAATATAGACAAATCTTCAAGAATGTCAGTGCACAAAACGGCCGAAACGTAGTGAACATGACAACAAAGATAACAACAACAGCCAGAACAAATTAAATAGTGAAAATAATTACAATAACTCATTTCAATAACATAGACAAATAAAAAATGTCAAATGATTGCATCAGCAAAGGACGTACACCCAGTATATGATAGCATTGTTGATGTGCGATTACCAAATACTAAAAGCTTTAATTACATATATGTGTGGACTAATTAAAATTTATATAGAATAGGGTATGAAGAAATTCAACATGAAATAAGCTAAGCTTTTGATAATTTCGCCTAACCCAGCCTATCACTCAGTAAGTTATTTGTTATACGTGATATACACTTAAGCGATTCTGGCTCTTTCGTTCCTTGGTTGATTAGATTAGATGTTCCTGCAGATGACTTTCAATAATTTCTGCGGTAAACTGGTGGCCAACACAGATTATAGAATACAGTCTGTCCTGTTAATCAGAATATACCTAGAGGAAGAATATATGGATTAATACCATTCCTCAGGATGTCTGTGCGTGAGTGAATGAAATGAATTCGACTGGGATTCGAACTTAGCTCTTCGATCTCTCATTCTGAGCCGATATTTTATAAGACTAAAATATTAACCTCAAAATTGGAGTCCGGTTCCTCAACCCAACGCGAGATCCAGATATTCCTATGGATATCGAGTATGGTGCAAAATCCTTTTAGTAATATCAAAACTCTCAGCTTTTTAAAATCTCTATCTGAGATCAATGATCAAAAATGTTTTTTAGCGAGGGAACTGTGTGCATCTTGGCGAAGAATATACCTCTGAGAACGGTAATGATTGACTCCACCAAATTATAACAAAAGTATTTCACAAAATAATTCAAACGACATCTCTTGACGACATTCAACGGCAGCAATAGCTAAAATGGATAGTTTACGTAACTCAAAGAGAAAATAATAACATAATCAAGATGCTGACGTTCTACACTACTACATATAAAATCTTTGGATAGAAACAAACTTCAAAAATCAAAAAAATGGATGACAGGCTCTGGACATCGGAAAACTATTTTCCTGAAAAATGTTTTTAATATAAGAAAAATTTAAAATTTCAACCGATAACAGTACTGGATGCTCGGTGAATGAAAATCTAATATTTCCTGATAAGGAAATAGATAATATTACCAATTTTATTAAGATAATATTTCAACTAGGATTTTACTGTTCATATTAGTTCTATTAATATTATTGTTAATAATATATGTTATTTTTTTTATTCTCATATCGTTGAGTTGTATTCACAATTTCTCGAGAATCATCTCTTTTGATATAGTGTCCAAATATATGTCGGAAAACATTCAATTAATGAAAACATCTGAAGACATTTACGAATGTAGAATACTACATGGAATGCTAACCGTTCATGGTTGCTTATCTTTTTGGAAATCCTTTCTTTTATTTTTGTTCTTTTGTTCATTCTTATACTTCTTTCAGTTTTATTCATTCCTTTCTACTTCTTTTATTCATGGGCCATCGTTCCCTCTTTCTTTTATTCCATCTTTCTACCATTTTCTATTCTTTTTTATTTTCTCTTATTCTTTCTTTCTTATTTTCTCTTCATTCTTTCTTATTTCTTCCTGCCTTTAATTTTCTTTTAATTTCCTAAATTCTTAGTTCTTCCTTCTTAAATTATTTTTATTCTTTCCTTCCTTCTTTCTTCTCATTTTATTTTATTTTTTCCCTATTTTGTAATCATTCTTTCATTTTTCACTATTTTTCTTTCTTTCTTTTTACTTTTTATACACTTTTATCCTTTTTTTGCTTTTTTTAATTTTTTATTCTTTCCATTCTCGTTCTTTCTTTCTTTTTTCTTTCTTATTCTTTCTTTCATCTTTCTTTCGTTTTCTTACTCCCTTATTCCTTGAATCTATTTTAAAGATTCTTTTTTTATATACCTTCCATCTATTTTTCTCGCCTCCTCTTTATTTCAATCTTTTTTATTCTTTCCTTCTTTTTTCCATATTTCCTCCGTCTTTTTCAATCCTCCTTTCATTCTTTTCTACTCTTTCATATATTATTAATTTCTCCCTTCATTCATTCATTCTTTCTTTCTTTCTTTCTTTCTTTCTTTCTTTCTTTCTTTCTTATCCCTTCATTCTGATTCCTTCTTACTTTCTTTTTTTATTCCTCCCTTTTCCTTTTTATATTATGCTTCTTTTTTTCTTATTTCTTCCTTCGTCCTTTATTCCTCTATCATTCCATCTTACCTTGATTCTTATTCTTTCTTTCCTTCTTTATTTCATATCATATCTGCATGCAATCTCGAACAAAACCTCTGTGAAAAGATCCATTTCTATTCATTCTAGTTAAGACAGTAAATAATAGAGTAGGTTAATTTCTAATCTTGGTTGAAAAGTTGTGTAGAAGGAAAGTTGGGATTCAAATCCATTTTGCCATGTGGCTATCTAGTTGAATCTCTAAATCATATCTTCTCGAAAATCAACGCCATAGCATAGCGAATACGTGGCCTATACATTGCCGGAACACTATAGCTACAACTGAACGGCGGATAAACAAAGAATAACGTCCATTGTCATATATAAACAAAGCCGAAAATGATAGCAGAGATTAATCTCAACCAACCTCAAACACCCCTAACTGTGGAACAAGTTGATGACGACTTCAACAGATCTGAAAGAATGAATCAACGGATGTAGAATAGGAATAATAAGGTACCACTTGAAAATATAATCGATTTACTGACAATGAAACAGGAAGCTTCGTTGGTGGTGAGTGTAATTATCAACACCATCAACATAAATGAAGTCATGAGAAAAGAAAAAAATTGGATACGATATAAAACTGCTGCCGAAGAAGACAGCAATTTATATACTACTAAAGTAAAGTTGTGGATAGTTAGTTGTTTTTTTTTTATTATTGCTTCCGCGTGTCTTTTTTCAATAATGTTTTGCTTTCTCGTGTTCCATATTTTATTTCGCACCTTATATATTAGTTGTTGATTTACAAATTTTAGTCGTTTTACTGAGTTTTTTCTGAGATTTTTATCTTTAACTTATCGATTTCATTTATTTAAATTTCTTATTTAAATAAATTCCTTTGTTTGTTAATTATCGGAATTCAGATGTAAATATATAGTTTTAATAAAAATTACTTTTCTTAATTTATGTGCAATCTTTTGTATTAGTTTTTTACATTTTTGTTATTTTTTTTGGTTTTTCTTTGATTGAATCTTAAGCATTTTTTAAAAAAGTTGCCTTGGACGGAGAGACCTTTTCGTTTTCTCTTTTCTCTTTTCCTCTTCTTACTTTAAAATATTTTGATTCAGTATGTATCAACTTAAAATATTAGTCTTTCTTTATTCTTTACTAGTTTTTAAAATGTTACTATGTGGTGATACCGACCGAGCAAAAGCGATGGACCAGATGTTTGCACCCTCATAACGAAAAAGCAAATAACCAAAATTCGACGGTGCGCAGCTATCTTCGCGCAGATGTTCCGGCTGAAAACTAAAAAATAATTACATATTAAATTTCCAGTTCGCGAGACTACGCGAATTTTATTTATCGGCCAATGGGAAGCCCAGAATCAAATACGGATATGAATTCCCAAATGATCTGCTGCGATCCAAAAAGTCGAAATAAAAAGCCGATACAGAAAGCCTCGCCAGACAGACAGACCCAGACTCGAGAGAAATGAATATAATTAGTAGCTCCCTTGACCCAAGTCAAGCGGCTTACTATGTTCGCCTCCTTTACCCCTCTCATCTTATATTTCGCTGTCTCAAAACTTCTTACTGACCTAAGGAGCGAATACATCAAAGCCATTGCTTGCTTACAGCGCTCCCACATTCGTAATCATTAATTCTCTTTTCAGCATTTTATTGCCATGAACATTTTAACGTCCTTTGAACCTATACTTCAAGTATTACTTTAATTGTAAAAAAGCATTATTTGATATGTGTATATATAAAATGTTATTTTCAACTCAATTTGCTATTCTTGATTTGTAATCATTTTATGACTTATAGTGGGCTATATACAACAAGGCCAAATTCCGTCAGAACTTGCGAAATATCAGGAAGTGACAACTGCAGTTTCTGAGACAGGTAATGAGGAAGATAGGCTTGAAGAATCTTATACTGAAACGGTAGAAAAATAAAATGACAGACGAGGAAAAACAGCGTGTGGCATACAAGATACGATTTTAAACTGGATAGAAGAGCCAGGTTTGTGATAAATAACAGAACAAAATATATTAAGAGCAGCAAGAGACAGGACGAGTGGAGGGCCATGATCGCTTATGTCCTCAAGAGACAGGTCAAATAAACAAAGAAGAATTAAACCTTTGTTCCTTGCAGAGTTTATTGTCTGTCATAAGGTCGAAGTACTGGGACGCGTAGTGGAGTTGATACCTTCATTGGAAAACTCGTGGAGCCGAGTTCCAATTCCAGTTGAATTCATTGCATTCACTTACGCACAAATACACTTGGGAAAAATATCAATCCGTTTCTTCCCTCCAGTTATGGGTTAAATAACAGGACAAATTGGGTTTTATAGCCTTGGCTGTCAACCAGTCTACCACAGAATGTAATGGCAACCTACTGCACGATAATCATCTGCCCAGTCAGTCATATCTCTTTCGTGACATGATCGCCCAAAGCGTGTATTACGTATGGTACTAAACTAACTGACTGAAGACATAAAGCATTTATCATTGACTGATTTGTCTCTTTAATGTCATATCAAATTCTTATGAGCAATTTATCACCGAAATTTAATTTACTGCCTTGAATGTAATGACAAATATAACATTTTATTCTGTTTTCATAGTTAAATACATGATACTCAGCTTTGATGCATATACTGGTTTGTGTGGACTAGATACGTTGATATGTTTGTATTATGTCATAGTTTTATTGAAGTTATGTTTTGGAATACAGTTTTATTTAAGAAATTCTCAGATATTACATGGCTTAATATCGTAAAAGTTATTTCATGTTTATTTTTTGTTAGTAACTTAAACGAATTTCGGTGAATCGCTAATATTTTAGTATATGCCCAAATGATAGTATTGAGGATCAGACCACTTGCTCACTGAGACAACTGATTCTATATTTTCCGATCACATCTCGATAGCTAAACCACAGGGTATGTTTAATCAAGGATGGACAAATACGAACACTAATACGAAAGAAAAATATAGGAAACACAAATTCGAAACGCATCTCCAAATTCAAAACAAAACACCTAAAAATAATGGAAGACTATATAAAAGACGGAAAAGAAAAGAATGAACATTTTTTAAAATCACCTATGAAAAACTAAAACAATTTACTGGTCCTGTTTGGCTTTTTACAATAGTTATATTTGTAATCATGCTTATATTATTAAAATACCAGGTTGTAATATGTATAAATCCTTGAAAGTATCAAACAGATTAACTGAAAGTACATAAAAAGAAGAAATATTCCGACTACCTCTACATTATATTTTATTTTAATCATTTCATATGAAAAAGAGAATAAAAATACTAACTCGTATGGGTGTTACTCAGTGTGTGAGAATAGGAGAAAAAAGAACAATATGATCTGGAGAAGACTATAAAAAACAGGAATTAAGAATATAGTCGATAACGATTGATAATGAATTTATATTTTTGCAGATCCAACATAAGTCATTTTTTTTCAATTTGTTAATAGAATAAGATGCAAGAATGTTAAATTTAATAAGTAATTGACAAAATTACTTTAGAAAGTATAAAATTCTGGAGATGGAACGCTTAATAAAACATCAATCGACTAAAAAAGAATTTTGATATTTGTATTAATCATATATATATATATATATATATATATATATATATATATATAATGTGTGCATGCATACATATATATGCAAACAAATATGTATATAATGTGTACAGCATATATATATATATGTGTGTGTACATGTGTGCGTGTGTGTGTGTTAATAGAATTTGAAAATAGCCATTAATTATAAATATAAAACTTTTTTATACTATTTCTCTTTGAGACGCAAATACTTTTGATATTTTAGCAAAATATGAATTCAGTATAGTTCAATAAACAACGGAATATGTAAAATTATCCTTTAAAGACATCGTTATCTCTTTCCTACATGTCAATTTGAATAGGAGACAACAAAATGCACATCCGTAAATGGATGAATCTTGCGTAATTTTTCTCTGAATATTTTTAGAAATCTTGTCACCGAAAGAAAGATTACAAAGAAAATTTTACAAAAGATTTTATTAATCTATATATATTAAAGATATTTTTGTATTTTCCTTTTGAAATGCGTAAAGTGGGAAACCGGTGTTACTGCCTATCCCAGAAAGTGTTTTCGGCTGTTCATTAGTCATGTTCGGAAGTGGTGGGCTAACAGACAACACCGATAATTTAAATACAAATATGTGTGTATGTGCGTTCACACAAACTTAAATACATGCATACATACACACACACACACACAAAGAAGAAAAGGACAATCAATAAAACGCACAATACATATTACTTTGCTCACACCAAAAATAACAAAAATGAGAAAAAATGCTAATACATCATGACTAGTAGAACGAAAGTTTGCAAATATTTTCATCTACGAAACTCTGGAGTCGGGTTTTTAATACTATATGAATCAGTTAAGTGACAAATTTTATATCTGTATTAATCACCTTTATATAGATAATATATAGATATCAGTTCATTGAACGAAGAGGATAATCCACATAGATTTATTCAATATAAAATCTTAAAATGAAAAATCTATAAAAAAAAAGACCCGTGGATAATATCCAAAGCAATATGATATAAAAAAAAGAAAAAAAATCTCAACAAATTTTCTTTTGTGATTATAAACTATAATTTATTTCGACAGGTTAGTTTTTGGTACCCATCTCATCAACTCATACGTTATAACAGCCAGAAATAAATAAAAATATAAGAATTAAAGGTCTTGTTTTTTTTTAAGTTCTGATAAAATTAAACTATTTCAAAATAGGAATAAACTGGAAATAAAATTAATTATTTCATGCGCATATTTCTTATGAGCAGCTTTTGAAAAAGAAAAACATTCAATTTTCTCCAATAAACAACGGATTGCGTAAAGTTATTCATGAAGTACACCGGTCTACGTTTCCTACTGGTCATTCTGAATAGTAAATGACAAATGTAAAATGTTATTATTAGCTTACAGATTGAATTAAAATTATATATATATATATATATATATATATATATATATATAGCTCTGTCCATATATTGAACACATATTCATTAACACCTGAAAAATAATACTATACATCTGTGCAACATCATATGTGTAATTATTAACTTTCGTTACTACACACACACACACACACACACACACACACACACATATACATATATATATATATATATATATATATATATATACAATTTCAATTCACTCTATAATCTAATAGTAATATTATTTCACCACAAGCAAGTCGCAGTTGCTTACATGGAGTAAGCCTAAGAGAAATATCTTGGTTTCGAAAAAATTGAGGAAAAAATAATATATGAACGGGGTTTAAAAAAACAGATGATGGCGTTTTACATTTTATTTAAATCATTGAACATTGTATTTAGCACTATTTAACAGGGTATTTGAAAACTTCATTTCAATAGAGGTCACGAATGAAGTCACGCAACAAATCTCAATTATTTCGTTCATATCAGAAGGATTTTTTGTTGGTAAAAGGTTCTTTGGTATTGGGAGACCGGAACGAGTTCTTTACACATACTACCGCGTAGTTAGAATTACTAAGAAGTTAGAGCAGTCAAATACGACAGAATCATGGATAAAGTTAAACAAGAGATTAAAAGGAGTGTGCCCATCAACATTCCTGTACGAAATGCGACTGAAAGTTCATCACTTGAGAGAGATAATATGTAATTAATATGTTCAGGATTTAGATGTAAGCGAATTCAGTGATAAAGCAATTAAGCAACCTGGCATTGTGGTTATTAAATTCACCAAACACAAATATATTTGCAAACAAGTGTAGAGATATGGTCGTGTCTGTTTTATGAAATATACAAGCATGCAACACTCGTGAGATTGAAGGCGAACAATAGAGAAAAAATAAATAACTGACTGAGTTTATTAAGAAGACGGAGACACATGAAAAATGGACTAAACATTCAACAGAGGGTAGGAGGCAAATATTCGCGGACATAAGCAGCCAGGCCATGCATGCGGACATTAGAGTCCATCCTAAATAGGGGAGAAACAAAGAGTTTAACATTCGGAGGAGGGGATTGCAGAGTTTTGACAAGTTTCGTAGAAACATAGGATGTCCGGATATTGTTTGAAGAAGGACGATTGCACACTTCAGAAATTGATACGAATACAGTGAGTGTTGGTGAATGAAATGTTCACGGATTTAGATGATCTTTTGTTGATATGGTTTGGTTTGATTTCATTGGTTACTGATCGTCATGGTCTTTTATTTAGGAAAGAAAATGTTTAAGAGTATTAGTAGCACTCGGTCTTCTAATGTAATATGAGACACTGGGAAATGGCGCAGACGGCAACATGTTGTTCCCTTCGGGTTTGCCACCGGAGATGCTTGCCAGAACATATTTCCATCCTCGACAAGAACCTTGATATCTGACTGCTGTAGCAGACTATCTAGATGCAATGCGAGAGTTCTGGCTCTTAACTATGGGCTGGGATGCACCAACCAAAATCCTACCAAACCAGTATGACCAATATGAATATACGTTGCCACCATACACACATTTCACAAAAGAACACATGGAAGCACCACTATTAAGTCCAGAGTAGCGGAAAAGAGCAGAAAAAACAATTTCTAAACAGAAATCATTGGATTAGTCTTCTACTCTTGCTCAAGAGAAAGAGGTTATAAACGATGTCTCATGTGCATACTGTGTGTAAAAGAATATGAATAAACAACTGTATTGTGGAGAGTGAACATTAAAAAATAAGAATAAAGCAAATAGAAGATTAACATTATTTTTTTTAAAATTAAGATTAAATTTGAGTAGTGAAAAGCAGCTGGTGTTTTACAAGCAAGAGGTGCAAGAGTATAAACTGCGAGCATAAATGATTTGTTTAAATCTCTTAATTAAAATGATGAGAACTTACCGTTTGATTGAACAGCCACCGTTTAAATTGAAATTCATAGTCACAGGGAAGCTATAATACGACTGAAGAGAAGACACTGAAACAAGTTTTTGGGATTTTACCAAGAATCTTTAAAACATAGCAGATGCCTAATACCTATATACAGCAATATTTAAATACATTTTGTAAATAATTAAAAAGTAACACATTTCAAAATGAAATATAAATAGATTTAATAAAAATATAGATTAGATTTAGACACCAACCTCAGTTTTTAAAAGAAAAATTCGATACATATTACTATTAATGTAATTTCGCAGCCCCCTGAAGAAATGCTATATATGATTATCTAACCAGATTTTTGTATCAGGCATAAATGACGTTACACCTATGCGTCAGAGGAGGTAATTCTATATGACATAATCAGAAGAACATGGCGTATTCCAATAATACGTTCACGTCCGATATCCGCTGGGTGTATAAAACCCAGCATATCAAATTTATCTGTCTGCAATAGTTGAAATATATGCTGTTAGCTGAGATCTACCTCACTTGCTGATTATCGAAGAGTGAGTTACATTTTCATGTCTTCAGATGTGTGTCTTTCACAGTGCATTTAAGTAATATGCATCCTGACTGATTGAAGTGATTAAGCATACCCTGTTTTTATGTTCATCATTGTAATTAGCAGAGCTACAAAGTATAGATTCACAGATAAATATGAGTAAATATAAAGGAAATATAAAAAATATAAAAAAATATATAATGTAACCATTAAATAATTTGAATGTTAATATATTAAAATTAATACGATAAGGTGAACATTGTTTAAAAATATTCGAAAAATTATTAGAAAAACACTTATTCGAATTGAATGAAGATTAATCGAACTGATTATATATTAAGCGATAACTTTTCAAAATCCCCATTTTAGAAGTACTTATGTTGTCTTACTTTGAGAGAGTCAGTACTGATTTATCTCGAACTAATACCACCTTGAATGATGGTATAAGGCTTTTGCAGTAAGTATCATCCCATAAATCCACAATATAGACAGTTTGGGATATGATTAAAAGAGAAAAGGTCAT
Organism: Ascarosepion bandense; assembly: GCA_037127315.1. NCBI lineage: Eukaryota > Metazoa > Mollusca > Cephalopoda > Sepiida > Sepiidae > Ascarosepion > Ascarosepion bandense. The sequence goes on along the minus strand of JBBBDQ010000222.1, from coordinate 8,398,123 downwards.
ACGAGCAACTTATATTGCCAAAGTAAGAACAGGTTGCTAAAATATCAATAGCTCCGAGAAATACCGCAACATAAAAGGAAAACTTAAAAATTGGTATCATTTATATTAGACGACTACTTGCTTGGAATGTCATATAACTTACAGTTATAAAGATTTTTCTTAGTAAATTGTTTGATTAACGATATTTTTCCGAATAATTTTCATTTTTTATTTCCTCATTTTTTACAATAAGTAATTTTGTGTTTCGATTATTTATCATTTTCTGAAATTGTTCTTTCGATTAATTTCCATTTAAACCATTCGTAATTCAAATAAATGTTTTCTGTATAATTATTTTCATACAATTTTTCCGATACGTATTCTATTGTAGGTCATCGAAAGTCAAGTGTCAAATTTTTACTTACAAGAATCAGGGAGATTAATTTAAAGTCCTTGATCCTACTGTTTAGCCAGGATTTTGCTTATAACTCCGGTGAAATCTAAAATTACTTTTACATTTGCAATATGAAATTTCTTGCAAGTTTTGTTTTCTTTTAAGATCATCTAAGAATCTTTATATGCTGGGATATTAGAATGACACTTGCTGCAAAAAGAAAATTATCCCTCAAGATTATTATTACGTATAGGCAATTAGCTTTGACTCTCTCAAAACAAAACCACTTTGATATTTCAAATACAGATAATTCAAGTAATTATAATTTACTATAATTGTCATTTTGATTAATTTTCATTCAAACAATTTACAATTCGAATAAATACTTTTAGAATAATTACTTTCGATTAATTATTTTCGAACAGTTTCATCTGTATAATTATTGCAATACATTTTTACTTAGCTAATTTATTTTGAAAACACAATTACTTAATTAAGACACTAGAATAAACATCCCGCTAAACATTTAGTTACAATGTTTCAAGAATTGGGATGGTAATCTTGTCAGGTCTATCCAATATATTTATCATCTAAGTAAAATTAAATTATGGCAGATTATAATTAAAATTCCTTAATTTTTTAGAAATCAATTTGTTAATTATGAGTTTCGAGCTATTTGGACAATGCATGTGTATTTATAAAAAAAATTAATATTAACCCAAGAACACTAACCATGGATATATAGTACCCAGCGCAAATGAAGCCATTTTAATTACGATTTATTAAATTTTCATTACATGATTTTCTTACCTAAATAATATGTTTGTCAGTTTCTATTAATGGTAACGCATAGTACAAATTTTGAAGGGCCTGCATATAAAATATTTCAAATAAAGATTTATATTTAATATTTTTATTTTTTAGATTTTCAAAATCGGGTTATGATATACCCATGGTTAGTAGTGGTGTAACTTTAATTGATAGTTAGTGTTTCAGGGTTAATTGACAGTAATGAGTAGTTTAAAAACGTGAAGGTGATATCAGTGGAATGTCTTGGACCAGAGAAACACAAATTCGAATAGAGTATCTCAAATCTAAGGGTAGTGCTTCAATTTCTCTAGCAAAAATTTGCGAAGTTGACACGTTAGCAATAGGAATAAGTAAATTTTAATTCGGAATGTCTTTTTAAACTGGTTGTCAACAAAGTTAAAAAATTAGTCGGCCTTACTATTTAACTCATAACTGGAATAGATAAAATTGATACATATCGTTTCCAAAAGATTTTGTGTGTAATAGAATACCGATTATACTATAGAGTCCAGTGGTTAGTAGATGAGTATTGACTTTGCATTTAAATTTCTGGAGGTTGTAGCCGTCAGGAAAGCAAGAATATGGGAGCGAGTTCCACAGGCAGGAAGTGCAAAAGAAGAAGCTGCAGAAGTAGAAGTGTCGTCTGCATTTGGCTAACCTGACTGTGAATGGGTGAGACCCAGTTGCTAGTCTGATTGCACCAGTAAACACCTGTTGAGGATGCACCAGTGACTTAAGTTCGTTGGAGCAGAAGCCATGAAAGTATTTATAGAACAGACAAAGGGAGGCCACATTTCAACGGTGGGGAAGTGGCTGCAGTCGAGCCGCCAGATCAGTATCTATCACATTACAGACTCTCTTTTGGAGCCTGTCAAGAACACTGAAGATAACGGCAGGAGCGCCTGACCATAAATGGCAGCAGTACTCCATGCACGGACGGATGGTTGACTTGTATATATGCAGGATGGATCCAGGCGGAAAAAACATCCTGGATCCACATAGTGACCCAACCTTCTTAGCAGTAGATTTAGCTATTGATTCAATATAGTGGTTCCATTTGAGGTCTGAGGACAGGGTAATTCCGAGGAGGCGTAGTGTATTGCTCTCAGGGAGAATCGCTTGGTCCATGCTTATGGGAGGCAGGAGAGGTTGCCTGTAATGGTTGACAGACAGCAGCTTGGTCTTAGACGAATTGAAGTTGACAAGCCACTTTTTGACCCAGTTCACCACAGAGTGTAGATCCCGTTCAAGGTCAGCAGCGAGATTATGTCTCTCCGCCGAGACAGGTTTCTTACTGGTTCGGGAGTATAATGTAGTATACATGCACACTCTATTTCGAAAGAGATGGTTGTAAATAAATACAATAACATATATCTTATTAGTATTATTTTTTGATAGCAGAAATAATGACTGTATTAATAGTAAAGGTAATGATAACATTATCTGTTCTTCTGCGAGAAAACATTCGGTATTCATTGATCGAGAAAATATTCTGAATATTTATCTAAGAATAGTTTGCTACAATTTAGGTGAATTTGTAGTAACAGCGAAGATTAGATCAAGGACACCTGATAAAGACATTTCTTTGTTGCTGAAGTGACCGTTTTATCTATTTCAATTATCGTCTGTTAGTTGTCTAAAGTCTGCATTTACTTTCTGGACAGGGGCTACTCCGATTCCTGTAGCAGTCCATTGTCGACGTCGGAAATCAAATCTTAGCTCTCCTTAAATCACGTATAGTAGGCTCCAAATACTCTATTTGGAATTTGGAGTGGCGAAAAACAAACACAGTTGCTTTAGTACTAATGAAAATATTTCATAAACATTTTTGAAATTATGATTTAAACAAGAGCTTATCACAGCGTCTGCTTTCTCTCTTAAAGCTTCATATATACTCAATAGATTAAATTTCGGTATATATTGACCGAAGAGGTTGTACTCATGCTCGGTGAAATTTTTATAATATTTCTGTTGAAAAGTTGTTTCAGGAAAACATGTTTCTAAAGTCCAGTAGGTGTTATCGCTTTTTTCTAATATTGATAGAGGTTTCATTCCTAACCTTATATTTGAATTGGTGTGGCACGTTTACATCTTACGTATGTCATTATTTTCTTTCCAAATCACATGTGATATTGTGATATCTTATTTTAGCTGTTGACGGGGTTAGTTTTATTTAGTACAATGTTTTGTGATTCTGTAACGCCAGCCACCAATGTAGGAATAAGTAGGTCCTTCGCCAAGGATCTCAGGGGTCGCACACTCAAATCTAATGTTAACCATTAATCTTAGATAGCGATTATATCATTCACCATGGAAAAGAATGCCAACAGACTAGATATTATTCACAACAAACTCTAAAATATAGAAATAATGTTACAAAAGTAATTATATATCTGTCAAAAACCAAAGATTAAATTTCGTAATTAATTTCTTATTTCTATTTAGAAGTGTCAATTTCATTTTCATTTTCATTTTCATTTTCAGATGGCACATTGTTGAAACATGAAGGAAACTATAGAAATTCTTAAAGAAGGCAGTAATTTTATTTTATTATTTTTAATCATTTCATGCCAAGCAAGGAAATAAAGCAACTAAGACGCAAGAGTGTTAGATAATATGAGAAAAAACAGTATTAGGGATAGAGAACAAATACTAATATAACGATTATCATTGTATTTATACTTATAGAATCGGTGTTTAGTGCAAATCAAAAAGCCAGAAACTGTTTCGCAAGAGATAATTATTTTATAATCATATCACCACAATCAAGACAGATTATTGCCATTGGTGCGCAGGAGGTTATATAGGAGGAAAGTTATGAGAAAGATGGACAGGTTCAGGAAGTGAGTAAGAGAAGGATAAGAATACTGATGAAATTAGTGGACGGAGAAAGGAGCATTAGAGGAAGCAAGTCAGCAAGATAGGAAATGACTATTGACTTTACACTTAAGTTCTTGGACATTGTAGCTGACGGGGAGTAAGTAAACGTAGAGGAATTGCACAGCCGGTACGTGAGAGAAAAAAAGCTACTAGAGTAAAAGTTGCATTTACATTTTATTGGTTTCACAGTATAAAGAGTGGTGTGGTACTATATCCTCACGATACCGGTTTGGCCGATGGTTTCCTGATTACCACATGTTCTAGACTGGTTGTTCTCTGATTCCTTCCACTCCCACGTTGTTTCTTAAGATCAGCGAAAGGGGGGATGGATACAATTCAGTCGATGGAGTGTTGAATTTGGCGTCGGAGTAGAAGAATAGTTGCCACACCATCAAAGACTGGAAGAAAAGCGTTTGTTATAAACAGTAAGAAACATTTATTTACACTGGTATATAATAATTTCTTATCAAGTTAAAACAAACACCGCGAAGTGAGGGGTGAATGTAGTTGACTGGCGGAAAAGTTTCCTTAACTCGAAGAAATCTTAACTGCAATTAGGCAGTGTCAATGATGGAGTATGCAGTGGAAACGGATTCGGTTCTGGGCAGCGAAAAATGACCGACTCGATTTTTCGCTCTGGGTATTTTCTATTTATGACCTCGAATCCCGAATAATTAGCTCCTGATTGGTCAGCTAATAGGGATCACCGGCCAATGGCAATCGTCGTAACAACTCCCCTGGGTTGTATCCGATTGGTTTAGATAATCAGCCAATTAGTCGCAGTCATTGGGGTGGGCTAACAAGAAGCAGGCCCTGTGGTTGGTTGATCAATTATTAATTACCTTGTGCCATACTTGCACTCAATCTCCGGGTGAAGCAACCCACCTGTTTGCCACGCTCAAAATATGTTTCTATTTTGAAATTGAAGTAATTTTTGACATGCCATTACACCTGCAGAGTGTTTTGCTTTAGTGAGAGTTTATAGGTCAGCCTTCCGCTTGGGTCTAGATAACTTTATACTTAATGACCTCGGTTTACTTCACATGGTTTTTAAACATGTTGAATATCCAGAATGAACTTATTGTCATAATGGTTTAATAAAATAATTATTATAATGATTTAATTAATTATTATTTAATTAATATTCATTTAATTAATTTTCATTTAATTAATTTCGCCACTCAACTGAATGAAAGTGTGATAGTGGGACCTACTTGATAATCCTGTTGCTAGAGTAAATTCATACATGGGGGGCACCAGTGAGCAAAGGTCATCGAATGCAAGAGGAAATAAAATAAAATGCTAGTATAGAACTTATTTGTACGTCTAGAAGAGCAAAGCAAGAAAAAATAACGAATCATCTGCTTCAAAATGACAAATATATATGGTTTCCAGAAAAAGAAAGATTCCAACATGAAAATTGGAAATTGTAGATACCGAAAATAAAGATATGCAAATGTGTAAATATCTAGCAGAAGATAGCAAATTCAAAATTCGAAGTCGAATTATGATAGCGAATATCGCCTTACTAAAACTAAGCAAACTATTATAAAACAGGGAAAATTCATTACACAGAAAAAAGTGTACAGAACTGCTATATAATATCAGTAAACATATATCACTTAAAGCTAGACATTCTAATCACAGAGAGAAAAGAAATTTAAAACAACAGAAATGTGATTCTACAGAAGAATGCTGAGATTGCTACGTCACTGAACACGTGAGCAACGCCAACGTTTGTGAAGTTGTTTTAATTAAATCACACCAATACGCTAAATGAGAAAGACACCGTTAAAATTTGTATTTCACATAATAAGAAAACAGCTTGGGAATTTAACACCCACAGGACATATTGAAAGCAATTGAAACAAAGAGAATCAGCACATCACCGAGATACTGTGCTTCTGAATTTGGATGATAAATCAGGAATAAAAGCATATGCAAGAAAGTAAACCTTACTAAGAGATACAAAAAAGTGGAAATCGGGAAGAGCCATGATTGTCAATGTCCTGAAAAAGAAGAATGTCTGGTCACAGTCTTAACCGTGGGTCATCCAGTTTTTTAGTTTCGAGTTTTCAGTTCTCTAGACTGGTTACCAACGAAGACCAGTGAGCATATTTCTACGCCGTTATTGTGATTTTATAAGCATAGCTTAGGTATGGCACAAGGCTTAAAATATAGGGTACTTCGTGAAGATCGAACTTACTTTTCAGGTGTAACCGTTCTAGAGAGACACTTTTTGCCTACATCGAAATGCCCAACTCTGCTGTTATGAACAGCAATATCTCGGCCTGAATTATAAATATTTTCGAGATCCCACAACAAATACTGCGTTGGTTGGTCTTGTATGTATTTTAACCACGGTAACACAGTTTGAATTTCTGAGATGCGTTATTGAGTTATCATTATTCACACTATTCATATCCGGTATATTCTCATCTTTGTGTTGTGATAAATTTTTTTCGGCCATCCTCAGGCGTATATCGATCTGTAAGAAATTTTAAACTGAACTGTTTTAAACAAAAGAGATTAGGATTGTTAACTGTCCATATCTAGGGATATCATCTAGTCATTTTGTGGTAGTACTTTTTTGGCTTTTTCACTGAGTTCAAGTTCACAATGCCCGACTCAATGATTTAACTTCCAATCACGATGTCAAAATTAGGAGATTATTCTAGAGTACAATACTTATTATACAGGACAATGTCCTAATTTAGAGTTATTTTCTTTTTACACCTTACTAATGTAAAATTTAATGGATGACTGTTAACAATGTAATATATGGGTAGACAATGTCATACATTCTTTTAAGCATCAGAATTTTAAATCTAAAAAAGTAACATCCACAACAACACTCCTTTTTAACACATCCCTCTCAGTGCAGCATAGACCATCGACTACCCTCCGTGAAAACACAATGTTCTCGGCTGGCTCGTTGACTTCGATCCGTCTGTAACTTGTCTTTTTTACAGGTAGGGGTGTTGAACATACGCAAACGCTTTTACCCTCCAGGTGATTTGGCGTTAGGAGATTTTCTTGCGGTAATTTTCCAAATCTTCCTGATTTCAGACTGGTTGCCAACCAATGATATAAAACATAGTCTGTCCTGCTATTTACCCATAGCTTGGGGTAGAAGAGATAGATTCATATCTTTGACGTAAGTGAATATTACGAATTCAACTAGAATTATAATTCGGCTTTTTGATTCTTCAGGTTGATCTTCATCACTCCACCATGCCTCCAAAACAAAAACTTATTCTCAATTAAAAGATACCATCATCAGCAACAATAACCTTTGCAGTATCTCAATCTTCATAAATATACAGTTAATCTCAATCTCAATAATTGAATTGTCATGGTTTGCAAACAGAATCGTCTTTTTAAATAAGAGGGAGAGGCAAGCAATAACCCTTATCAATAACATTATTAATATTCGGGCATCATCATTGTGTTTATTTTTTTTTGTTTTTTTTTTGTTATTACAAGGTTACGGCCGTTGTGCCCTCTTGCCTTTCTTAGGTATATATCAATCTGAGAAGTCTGAACCAATTGTTTAATCTACGGAAGCAGACTGTTCTCGTTCCACTGATAAGGTCTATCGATATTACCCAGTTCTTGTTTTTATTACTACAGTTCGTATGTTTTGTCTGAACGATGAATTGAACTTACCATGTCACTAAATTCACGCACACACGCACACACACATACGCACGCACACACACACTCACACACACACCTATTTAGTAGACTGCCATTTTTCGTAATACAAATTATTGTCCTACGGGATACTGGCTGGTCATGGGTTGAGCAGTGTTTTAATATCCGGCCGAAAAACACGAGAAATGTAAGTATCAGAGAAGCGAATATGTCTTCTCCCAGTTCCCGTGATTTCAGCAAGAAAAACCTCCACGTAGCGATGATAATTAGTCTGTCGACATGTTGACAACCATTCTGACTTTCCACTTCTTCTTTTCTCTTGCTCATGTTGTTGATTTATTGCCTGTAACACAGTGTTGTGTTTCCAACAGAGTATTTGTCAATAAAACGCTATAATCCAGAGATAATCCGCAAAACATACGATCTTTCCTTTAAGAACTTATTAGAAATTTTAATATTTTTCAAGTTATTACTGATCAAGTCTTTCTCAGTCATTTTTAAAAAGTGTGGGTTTTCTTATTTAAGTTCGCCAAAACAGCCAAGATCCACCCGTGATATTGAATAAGGTGATTGTAGATTTGAATGTAGAAGCTGGAAGTGCATCCTATGAGAGTATGTAGGATAGATATATGTTTACTTAAAACCGAAGTGTTTAAGATCGTAGGGTTCAGTGAAAGATCATCTTGGAAGTTTGCTTCACAAAATAACTGTCCGGAAGAAGAGGCTGCATGTTTCGAACATGGTAGGTGTCTCATTGGGAATGCTCGGCTAATGTTTTCCTCTAAAATGATTCTGAAGGATTTTATTATTCCCAAGGCATGCAGCTAAGAAATTTGGTTTATTGTTTCACATTTATGTCGTGGATCCGGTTAAGAGTCCAGCAAGAAATAATACAAACACCAAAATAGGAAATAGCGATATATATATATATATATATATATATATATATATATATATATTTATTAAACACAGCAAAATACAATTACGTAGAATTCTGTGAGTAGAACTAAGAAATAGAGGTTAGGTAGTAATACAATAACTGGGACTGTCAATAGTCGTACAGTAGCAGTCTCACTTACTCTCTGAGCTCTTTAATCTCTCTCACGATCTCTCTCTGAGCTCTCCACCTCTTATGAGGGGAATTATATATAGTTATAGGAAGAGTTCAATCCGTTATAATGGGTGGTGCCACCGTGACAATTTATATGTACTATTCATCAATGCTTTGAATGTTGCTGCTATATCGGGTCCTGTACTTCTGCTACACGTTTAGAAGCATATTCAATTTTATTGGTCGTGACATAGCATATCGGATTCAGTCACTTTCTCACCGCAGTAATATATCTTCCCTGTGTCTTTTCTATTATTATTTTCATGGTAATTGTTCTGATTATATTTACTCAATGGTACCTAAACAATTTGGATTTAAATGTAGTACTAGATTGGCGGTAAGGTCTCATCAATCTATACTTGAAATGGTTAGGTGCAAGTTTGAATTCTATGTTAACAGTTATTTACTAGCACTTATCACTTGCAGAAATTGAGTCCGACTCATTGATTTATTGTGAGCTTTGATCTTCAAAATTTTAAATTCAATGTATATCGTTATTATCATAGTTCTTGTTCTTTTATTGTACTTGTTTCATAGTGACTTAATTTACAAATTGCAATAAAAAATGAATGCGGAACATTTGTCACCATGATTTGATCTATTCGGACTAAGGAATGTAAGTTGTTAGGATATTTTACATAGTAACATCAATATCGTAATATAGGGTTAACAATGTTTCAGCTGTTGGGTAGCGGTTTCAGGGTGGAAAGTATTTCAACACGCAAAGTCTACGAATTCGTTACTGATCTAACTCAAATTTGGAAAAGATCATTCCTAAATTCAGATACTTCTCAACCGATTTTTTTATCAACATATAAATTCCTTTAGAGTTTACTCGACTCTTAATATTCTTGGTTTTTACATAGCTTATTTAGGTTTGTATTCATTGAACTCTGTTTTCTTGTTTCTTTCTTTCTAGTAGTCTTTGTCGTTAAATCGATCAGTTTGACCTTTTAAACCTATGATCTGAACTTTGAGTCATTTCGTTCAATTTGGAAATCAGGGTTATCCTTTTCCGTCTATTGTGCAAATACAGTTTACGTTAGGTTACATGTCCATTGAGAATAGAAAGCGAAAGGTAGATTCACTAAATTAGCATTTCTTAAAGAACCTTCATGAATGTCCTGTTTAATAGGTTGGTTGTGATAAAAAGGTATTTATCATTTTCCTGAGCGATAGATCGAGCGAGCAAGTGAGCGAGCGAGAGAGTCAGAGAGAGAGAGAGAGAGAGAGAGAGAGAGAGAGAGAGAAAGAAAAGCGAGGTGAAAGAGAAAAAGAGAAGAGAGGGAGAAGGTCAAGGATTTTCAGAAGAATTAAATAAACAGAAATACAATTATGAAAACCAAGATTTTCACCCTGAAATTTTTTATTCAGATAGAAATTGCATGAAAATTTAATATTCAGCTGTACATATTTAAGCTTCGTAGTTTTGCATTTTGAATCTGCTATTACAAATTTGATAAATTATCCATCTAAAAACGCGATTCAAAATATTTTTAATCATAATAAGACTGCTAAAATGATTTACAAACAATACAAATGGCAAAATTTTGATAGTCATGATTAAATATTTCCTTTTAAATAATCCTTTCTATTATAGTAAAGACCCCATTGTGCATCAACAAGTTTTTATACATTTCGTGATATATATATATATATATCCTTACGTTTTACGCTCATGAAGAGCGAAAGAGACAATAGTCAGCGTCGGTTCAGTTCATTAATAAAACAATAGCGAGGTAGCGACGGCTCAGTTAACTTTTTATTCCCAGTTATTAAACTTTACTAAGTTACGTGACACAAAAATGATCAGTTGACCGGTATTTCATTTGCACCATAATATTCTATTATCTCCACTGGACGATTGTTTATTCCATTTCTAGCTGGTTGTATTTAGACTGCAGTCACTTGCAATATCTTTCTCTCTCCGTCTCTCTTTATCTCTTTCTCTTTCTCTTTGTGCAGGGTATTTCTTGCTCTAATTCATCGCTGGTCCCGACTCCTTTCTAGCGGCAACCCCTAACTAATTTCTTTCTACGTTCTCATTTTAAACGGAGGTGGCGGGGGCAGAACTAATTTCGTTGACCACCCCAGTTTTATTAATAAGACACAAAACTGGGGTATTGAAGTTTGGTACGGGATTTCTATTTCCCCATCCTTATGTATGACTTATTATCTTGACATGTAAGTAATATTATTTAAACATTTAGATTTCCAATGGAGGGGGAGGAAACTTACGCCTTGTTATTTTCTCCCTGTTCTTATCAGCTGTCCTGGTAATCAGTAAACAGGAAATTCTGAAGGCCGTACTTGGACCTAGGGTCATATATCGTCAAATTTGACAATATTTTGACCAAGGTAACTAACTTTGATAAATTCGCTTACCTGTCGCAACAAATGAGTCCAAATCTGTGTTTTCGACTTTTGATCACGTCGGCTACTTTTCACGACAAAAATAATCGTAAACTCCAACTTTTTAAGAAATCTCTTCTTATCTTGAAAATCACCTAAAATTAATACCAGCTATCTGAAAGTAGGGTTACAATTGTGTATGTTGCCGTCATTTTAGACTATTTTGATGACATGGGTGCACTAGTATAAATACGAATGTTAAGAACGTATACAATTATTTTCATATGTTATGCAGAAATAGATTATCTCCTCACTTGGTAGCCATTTTTTGTGTGTGAAGACAAAATAAATTTTAGAATAAAACGTAGCATCCAATGAAATGTGTATGCACGGAAAATATTTAGGACATTTTTGTTAACTTGTGAAGCTTTTCATAGCCGAGCGACTAAAACAGGCTGGGTCAGAGTTTGGCAAATCCAAGATGGTATTTATTATAGCTACTATTTCAAACATATATGCCGAAAAGATTTAAGTAGATATACTGCATGTTCCTATGATGAAATAACCATTTTTTATTTTAGTTATAATCTAATACATGTTTTATAAAACATCGTACTTGAAAATCAACAGTTGCCACAAACCAAATGACATTGAGAGTTTTTTTGCTAAATATAAAACTATCCATAATCCTTTTTCGGATATCGGTTTGTCATTTATTTGTGTCTCGGGATGCATTCTATGTCGCCAATGTATATTCTTAGAATCTAAAAATATATTTTGGCTTTAAATAACATGCACAGGTTTGATAAGCCTTATAAACCGAAACGAACAATCAATCTACTGATTAAACAGAAGAAATTAAAAGAAAATAATTAGTAAAACTTGTAAACGTTTATTATCATCAAAATATATTCTATCAAACTGAAAACATTTCTAGGCTTAAAAAGAGTTAATAAGTCGTATAAAACGAATAAGTCACTCAGTTTACTGATTAAGAAGAATTAATTGAAAAAAAAGAAATAGTACGAATTATAAACCATTATTATCGCCAAAATGTATTCATATCGTCTATAAATCAATCAATTCACTGATTAAGCAAAGGAAATAAGAATACGTTTATTTTGGAGAATTGTATACGATTCTGAATGGATATTCACAGCAAGGAAATGCTGACAATATATAGATATAAGTTATTTTCTATTTCTTACTAATTGTCAAAAGATAGTTTTTACTTTCCAGTATCCTCATCCTCTCACATTCGTCATTTCTAATCTCTTTTCCGATATTTATACCTATTTCATTTACGAAACTAACCTAACCTTCCAGAAAGTATAAATGTCAATGACGCAATGTAAACAACAAAATCTATATACATTTTAAATGATCTATCTCTATTTCCGTGGAAACCGTTAAAATGAATTACTTTGCTTAGTTTCATCAGTTCCAACCTTAACTGCTATGATTCTGCTATTTGTGGAACAGATTTCTCTGCTTTGTGAAACCATCTCCGCTGCTTTGTGGAACCAATTCTGCTGCTTTGTGAAGAAGACTCCATTGCTTTGTGGAACTTACTCAGCCGCTCTTGGAACCAACTCCTCTGCTTTGAGAGAAGACAGAAAAAGCCAATTAATATTGCATGTATTTTTTTCTTCATGTGGCATGTCTTTTCAAGATTAGGCGATCATGGAATTCTACTAGGCTATGTCTCTTGTCGCTCTCAATACTTTTCTTTTAGTATCTCTAAGCTCCGTTCCACTATTCATTTGATCAGACCTAACAAGTACGTCTCGCGCTGCTTTCCTCTTTTTTCACCTTCTGTTTATTCGACCTGTGAGTATTAAGTTCTCCAGGCTCTCATTTATCATTACGAATCTCAGAAACCTCATTTGTCTCTTTCTCGTATTTAGTATCTGTTTTGTTCTCGTCTGCATCCTTTCCAACAGTTCGACGTTCCACATGTGCTCGGTTCATGGTATCCTCAGCATCCTGCTGCGAAAAGATTCTCCTTCATCTCTGATAAAATCATCCAGCATTTACTTCCATCCAGCATTTACTTCCATTTACTTCCATATCACATAGTAAGCCAACACACTTTCCTTTGTTTCAAATGAGATTATCTGAAACGCGTCTTTGGCCATGCCAATGCGTCTTTGATCTCCATGTCATATTTTCCATCCTCTGTCAAAATCATTTCCTCGTATTTGCATTTTTTACTTGTTGAATTTTAGATTCGAGATATGAAATTGGCATATTGAGAACCTGTTTATGCTGATGAACATACATTCAGTTTTTTTGAGGTTTATGATCAGTCCTTACTTTTATTTATTTATTTTTTTGTTCCTTCTGTAGAAGTTCCTGCATTTTCCTTTCCGTGTCTGTGATCAGCACCGTGTCATCCGCGTATCTGATATTGTTGAGATTATTACCGTCAATGCCGAATCCTGACAAGGCTTTTTTTATCTCTCATAAGTGTTTTGCTGTACAGGTTAAAAAGTTCCGGTGAGAAAACACATCGTTGTCTTAAGCCTCTTTCTATTTTTGCATTACTGCCGAGTTCACTTCCTCTTCGTACACAAGCGGTTTATCGCCAATATAGATCGTGATTATTCTTTTCCAAAAATGTCGAGGTTGTCTAGTACTTCTATCAATTTCTTGTGCCGTACTTTGTCGAACGACCATGCGTAGTATACAAAGCACAGATAAAGGTTTTCTGCATTTGTATTGTTCGTTCAGGTAGCATTCTGGACAAGAATATCGCATTCATTGTTCCGTAATTTTAACGAATTCGCATTGTCCCTGTCTTATATCTGGTTCGATACTGCTGTGTGATCTGTTGATCAGAATCCAGATAATAAGTTTTGTTATGTGACTTCTTAAACTAATTGCTCATACTTTTTGCACCTGGCTTCTTAGGTAGCGTCTTTAAGATTGATCTGCTTAGGTTCTCCGGTATATTGCCGCTACTGTAAACTTCTTTTATTATCTCTGTTAGTCAGTCGACGCCAAAGCCTTCTAGGGACATCAACATCTCTATGTCTGGTCCCGCTGCATTGTTTCTCTTCAATTTGGCCATTGCCGATTCCACTTCATCATTTTATATTTCTGATCTATCCGTATTTTTGTGCATTGATGGTTGCTCTCTCTTGTGGTGGAAGTGATTTCCGATATACTAGTCCCAGACCTTAAGTATGTTTTTATTTTTATAGTATTAGTGTGCCATCTTTTTCTTTAATACATCCTGTTGCTGACCATATCCTCTGCCTTGTCAGTTATTTTATTTTTTATGCATGACTACATTATTACTTAATCTCTCTACTTTGGCGCATTTGTCGTTGAGCCATCTTTCTTTCGCCTGTTTACATTTGCTTCGTATTTCCTTGTGTAGTGTCTTATATTCCGTTCCATATCTTGGCATCGTTTCACGAATCACTTCGGTGATCCACTCGTTTTTTTCTTTGGCGTTTTTTTCCTTAAGAATTTTGTCGTTCGCCGATCACTACAGTCGCCCTGAGTGCATCCTATTTCGAGTTTGTTCTTCGTATATCGTTTTCACGGTCTCCGTATACATTTCCTGCAGATTCAGATCGTTCATGTGTCTATTGTACTGCAGTCTTAGGGCTGATTTCTTTAATCTCCTTAGTTTTATCCTTAGTTTGCATACGACTGGCAGCTGGTCACTTCCGTAGTTCTCACTTGGAAAAGATTCGCAGTAAAGGACTGCGTTTCTCAATCTCTTTTTGATAGTAATGTAATCAACTGGGTTTTTTAGTTTCCCCTCCAAGACTTCTCCATGTTCCTTGTCTTCTTGTGTGCTCTTGGAATCAGGTGTTGGTTATTATCTGGTCATTCACTGTGCACCATTGGACCTATTTCTCATCACGGCTATTACGGTGCCCTAGTCCGAAGTTTTGACTGTTTCACCTTCGCTTCCTTGGCCAATTTTGGCATTCAGATCTCTCATAATAATTCTGACTTCTTGTGATTTGTACTGCGTCTCGAAATAATCTAGCATGTACTAAAATGACTCGATTTCTTCTTTTGTATTTTGTGATGTCGGTGCATATACCAACATTACCGATATATGGTGGGGTCTTTCCTTTCATTTTAATTACTGGAATTCTGTCATATATCTGGCAGTATCCCATGACGCATTTTCTTAAATCTTTATCTAGTATAACACCGATTCCTTTTTGATTATATGCAACTCCTCCGTATATAATTCTGTGTTCATCACTGATAAAATCTCCGTTGTTTGGCCACCTCGTTTCACATATGCCTAAAATATTTATATTCAATCTAGAAATTTCCTACTTCACGTTTTCCAGCTGTATGCAGTTGTTTCTAAAATTCCATGTTCCAAGAATTATTTTCTGTTTGTTGCGAACAGACACAGGATAACGGTCCGGGGACACCTGTCGCTCATGACTTTCTATTACGGGCGAGAGATAAATCCAGAAGAACTTTCTCGCCTTTACGCTGTTAATGCTAACAGTCGGAAAATGAAGGTCCGGCGAAACCTGTAGCGCATGCCGTCCCTTACCGGGTTAGGATCAATGTCTTTAGGCTTAACCTTCTTCACGCCGTCAGAGTTCGCAATATTGTTGTGAAAGTCCATGAATATAAGCGGGAGGAATAGTTGAGTGGTTACCAATTGTCTTCTTCACGACGTTTTATCGACACGCCAACTCTAGTTAGCTGGCTGTTAACTCTGCAAGAGTTCATCCGCCCTTTGTAGGATACACTGTGAGTCCTACAGGTATGCTAACACCCTGGGAAAAAAAAAGAAAAACATACAAACCTAAATTTCTTTTTTTTCTTTTCTTGACGGGTAAGAAACAGAAAAATTTTAACAAATATTAAGTATTATACTTTATATATATCCTAATAGCCAAATTGATAGCGGAAGATATCGGATAACTCACAAAATGTAATAAAAGATGGCATGTGCGAGAATTATAATACTCGATGGATAAAAAAAAGGCTTATTGATGAGGCAAATACACTTCAATTTTAGGATATTGCCAGTAAGCGTAATATACCTTGAATAAAAATATTATTCAAGAAAAATAAAATATTAAAATAACCATTCTATCTGGGCAATACAGACGACCTAAAAACAAAAGTGGAGAAAAGAATCTGTGATTTTACTTAACCTGAGAAGAGAATTGGTCTGCCCATATGTCTCTAAGAGAGATGGGGTGGTAAAACAGATTTGACACAGAGTCAGTAAATTTTTTCAAAGAACAAATAAATAAATAAAAATTAAAGAAAAAACAAAATATTCTGAAGATTGTATAGACAAAAGATTTAATACGCCATAGATAAAGAGAGGCCTACAGACGAGGCAAATGCACTTAAAATTTAGGACATTGCCAGTAAACATAATTTTAATTCATTTGATTAATTACCTTGAATAAACACATTATTCAAGAAAAATAAAATATTAAAATTACTTTTTTAAATGGGCAACACAGAAGACCTAAAGAATAGAAGTAGAGAAAAGTTTTGCGATTTTACCTATCGCACGAGGGAAATCGGTCTGACAGTATGTTAACCACAAAGAGAAATGGGGTGGTATATAAGTATTTGAATTCTATGGAAAGTGTTAAAACGTACTTCCTTGCTTAGTTTCATCGTCTACAACCACGATTATGTAACCCTCTAGGGCCATTCGTATCATATTTGATACAGTATGAAAACAAGCCTTGAAAGAAATATTTTCCTGAAAATTTTTCTAAGAGAAATATTTTATAAATTTCAAATGAAAGCAGTACTGACTGCTCAGTCAATGAATACCAAATGTTTCTTTATAGGGAAATACCAAATGTTTCCTTATAGGGAAATACTGTATCAAATATGATACGAATGGCCCTAGAGGGTTAAATCTTAAAACTGTTTAAGTCTAGGTTTAACTGATATCTTTTAAATATATCCTAATAAACTGTACCTGTTACACACTAACTTAATACTACGAGTCGTTGCTGGGTCTTGTACAGGCTGTATATCGTTGTAAAAAACTCGAATCGATATTTGCAATGTTTTAGTAAATACATGAATAGACAAAGTGGCAAATAGACAGTTTTTTTTTTTTTATAAGCGTTTCACCCCGAGCAAGGCATGTCACTGCCACTACTGCGCAGGGGGCTACGTAGAGTGGAGAAAGGCTGATTAAATATAGGAAATGTCAGAGGCTGGGTGATAGGCGGGTAAGGATACTGAGAATGAGGGTTGGGTAGATGAGAGTGTTCTGAGAATAGTTGGGAGTTAGTGTGATAGGAGGTGTCTATTAACCCTACATTTAAACACCTGGAGATTGTAACTCTCGGGAAAGCGGACTTGTGGAAGGGAGTTCCACAGGCGGGAAGCGCGAGAGAAGTTTAAAGAGATTTTGCACAAAAATATTCAAATTAAACACGCTTTCAAAGTATTGGCTTTTATTTAGACCAGAAAACTATTTTATGGCGTCAGTAGTCCGTATATCACTATTATTGACACATCATTTTCAAGAATTATATTTTCATCACTTTTCAATTACTATGTAAGACATAAAAAAATGATGTCATCCTGGTCAGTAAATATTTGGGTTAACGCTTGGGAAATTCAGGTGCAGAAAACATAGATTTGCTGTTGATATAACGCATTTGAGGCAAAACCACATTAAAACACTAGTTCAATTGCGATTACTGAAATTGCCCAACATCGAGAAAGGCCCAGAAAATTGGTTGGAGACCGCTTGGAAATACATGGTGATGTGAAAATAAATATACAGAAAATATAAGCCTTGAAGGAAAATAACATTGAAAAATCAGTTCAAGAATGAATCATTAATTATCCAAATGAAAACAGAAGTGTAGTCTTTGAGAAGCTCGAAAGATTCAAAGACATTTCAATCTTCTGTTTACGGGTAATGTAATCTATAGCTTTGGAACCACTAGTCTCCCGGTTAGACTAATTTTGAAATAAGAAGATAAAAAATGATCTCTGTTTCTTCGCCGTATTCTTTGCAACAATTTTACTGGGAAAACAATAAATTGTAAACGCAAATTCTACTCCAACAGCTTCTTTTCTCGCACTTCCTGCCTGTGGAATTCTCTTCCGCATACTTGCTTTCCTGACAGTTACAATTTCCAAGAATTTAAATGTAAAGTCAATAGTCGTCTCCTGTCTCACTAACTTAAATCCTCTTTCTCGTGTTTTTCTACATCCACCCCACTCTCATCAGAATTCTCTTTCCTCTCCTACTCTCTTCCAGACACCCCCTGCAACCTCTCACTCCTCATAACATTTCTCCTATGTAAACCCCTGCACAACAGTGGCAGTAAATGCCTTGCTTGGGGCGACACGATTATAAAAAATATCCGCTAAAAAAATGAGTTCAGGTAATATAACTAAATTGAAAGAACGTCGAGATTGGGCATTAACTTTATGGATGACCATTTTAGAATATCAGATTATGTAAACTTACAAATGCTGGTGATATAACTGGGCTTGAAGCAAATAATATTGAAACACCAGTACAAGAAACATCTACGAAGTTAAGTTCGAGCCTGGTCACTACCTGAATGAATTAACGCTTGGGAATATAAAGTGTAAAATTAGGAGTGCATGTGATACAATCGGATTGAGGAAAAATCCCAATAAATCATCAGTTCAAGTATGATTACAGAATTTAATCAACGACAAAACATGTCAGTTACTTGGAGGGTGACCGTAAGTGATTCCAGATGTCACAAGATTAGATTTGCTGTTGATATAAGGGTCTTGATTCAAAATTGAAACATCATTTCAAGACACATCTGTTCTTTGATGGGTCACCGATTAAGAATATTAATTACTGTACGCTTGGTATTGCATATGATATAAGGAGCATGAGACTATATCCCATGGAAACTCCAGTTCAAGTACGATCACCTAATTTAAGCAATGACAAATCTAGTCAGTATATATGTGTGCCCGCTTGGTAATATCAGCTGTTGTAAGCTTAGATATGCAGATAATGGGCTTGAGGCAAAATCATATTTACGCTGTGGTTCAATTAAAATTACCGAAATTATTTTCAGATAATTCAGGAATGCTGCTTAAGGAATGAGAAATCGGTAAGCAGAGTTCGAATCCCAGTCGATTACATTTTATCCCATTACGCACAAAATACCCTTGGGAAAAATATTAATCCATCTCTTGTTCACTCAGCAATTGGGTTCTATAGCCTTGGTTGGCAACCAGTCTACCACATACTGAAGGAAAAAAAGAGAAATGATTACCTAACCTTGTATTACGTGTGGAAATGAACTGACTGAAGGTTGGATATCTGAATAGTTCAATGTGTAACAATACACAATTGGAAATTTCAATGTCGATTTGGGTATACTGACTTTCACCTAAAGCATGTGAAAACAATTCTTCTTTCCTAGTTGGATATTAATTTGTTGAAATTTTACCAGTAAACAATCATTACCATCCCTCCAAATACTTTTTCCAATCTGGTAACATTTACAAGCTGTAATTGTTTGTAAACTGTAAAATAGCAAATACATTAATTTAAAAATATATAATAATAATATATATATAATTGATGTAACTCTCTTTGTATTTCTAATATGTCATAAAAAGATAAGAAATTCACAAAATTAATAAAATGGCTCTTATGCAAACTTTTATTTTCCTAGTGTGTACATTTATTTTATTATCTAGAACATGGAGAACTTCTAATTATTTTTTTAAGATTAATAATTACCGCTAACAGCAGGATAAGTTGTTTTCTCTTTTGTTGTTGTGCTCTTACCATTATTTGCACATTTTTGAAGAAGTAATTCGCTCTTTAATAATAAATCCTTATTTCATAGGATTTTTGTACTTCATTTTACATTGAAATGTTTTTCTTTTAGTACAAGATTGAACGTTTGGAAAAAAAGGAAAATCAGAAAAATACTTTAATGCAGATACTAAACTGTTATGTAATATTGGACCTTTTGTATGGAATAGAAGTCTAGACAATATCATCTCATATTTAAAGGGATCTTGAGACAACACAAAGTGAATTCAACAGAAAAATATGTAAAGCAACCCAGGCTAAACATGAGTGCAACGATAAAATTTTATAAAAAGTAGGGAAAAAGAATACTTAAACAGAACCAGAGAGAGACGATGGACGTTTCAATGAGATATAATAAGGAAAGATGACTTGCAGAATTTGATACACCTTGGATACACTGAAAGTAAACGGTTCAGTGTTTAACAAGCCTCTAAACTACCTAAGTAACATACCCACATACATTGCAAAGTGTACTGGAAATAATAACCTACCTTCTAAAATCTATATTTTCATATTAATACTGTATAGTTATTTTTTAAAGTTTTTTTCTTTTGTATAATCTTAAGTAACGCTTCGTATAAACAAGTTCTATTTGAGGTTTGAATGGAGTGTCAATACGAAAGCAAGAAATTTCATTGAGAATATAACTGTTCATTTTTACTGGAGAATAAACAAAGCGACTTTTATGACAATCAAACCAAGTTAGCTTATTTTGGGAAGTACTGAATGCTGCAGACCACTGACTCCTGCTTTAAGATGTGAGAATAAGTTCGCAGAAATCGTAGCATTGTCTAAATCTAGTATCTATTTAACTGATTCTGTTAACAGTTGAATAAGTACTCTCTGATTTTTTATAAAAAAAAGTAATGTTTTCTTTACAAAGCTTTATTAAGGAAAACGTCACTGACAGTATTGTATATCAATAGCTACTAGTTTTGACTTTTAATGCTGGCAGCATTTAAATTTGACGTCAGAAAAAGAACAGGTCTTTTGAGATTAATCATGAGTCGAGACATTTTCTTTGGCATCTTCAGAAGAATTAAAGTACTGCTCAACAAAGCCTTGTGCCATAGATCAGAAAAAGCGATACCTAGACAGCGATATTATGGGTAAATACGGCGGTGGGGTAAAACCTCTCATTTAAGCTTGTCCCAGTGGGTTTTCGACCTTTTTGCAACATCTTTGTCATGTTGCCGAATAATTTTTTTCGCGTCTCTGCTTGTATACCGACCGTTTCTCTTCAATACTCGTCTCAAACACATCGATTTTAATCAAAGGGGTTTTCCCACGATGGTTTGGGTAGATTGAGAAGCTCATAACAAATTACACCTATCGGACCCCACCAAATGCAGAGCAGAAGCTTCAAAATATTCGAAATATTCGGATTTGCCGCCGATGTTGATTCATAGCCGGGCTTACATGCAGGAATTTTTAGGTTTAGAGTTGTAGTAGTGTATCTCCTTTTCATCGTAGGTCATAATACGACGCAAAAAATCTTTTTGCCGTTGAAGCAGCTGGCCGCACGTGACAAGACGCCGTTTCATTTCAACTTGTACGGCACCTAATGTCTTTGCTTTTTAATCATATCTGTTTTCAAAAGATTCGGAACTGTTGTGTGATCAACTCATAATGAGTCCTTAACTTTAACTTGTACCTGAAACCAGACTTCATGAAGTAATGAGTCCAATTCTTTGTTTTCAATCTTTTTCCTTTAGCCAGATTGTTCTTTATCTTCAACATCAGAATCTATATTTTTAAATAGTCTAAACCAATCTCTGCTTGTTGTGTTCGACAGTGCATGGTCACTGTAAATCTTAACATGAATTCTCTGTGCAGATTCATATATATATATATATATATATATATATATATATATATATATATACGTAGGACAGCATGTGTATTTATTGATATATTTATTGATATATATATATATATATATATATATATATATATGCATATGCGTGTAATTGCATATATTTATTTATTCTACACACACACACGCATATATATATATATATATATAATGTCCGTGGTTTCTGTAGCAAAGTGTAGTATCGATGCCATACAGAAAGTCCCAAGACATCTTAGTTCTCTGCAAATATAATTTCAACTGTACAATTCACTCATCTGATTTCTCGATTCCTGGATGCCTTCTCCCCATTAGAAAGGACTGCAATGTTCATATACAAGACTTTGGCGTTTATGTCACCAGATATCGCCATCTTCCTAGGAAGTTCGCTTTGAAATATCCTGTTTACTCCTACATGTAGCTCACCGCTAAACTTAATACACTGACTCTTATTTCTCTACCTCTCCCATTCCTGTCTACTGCATTCTTGATAGCATTGGAGAAAATATAGACAAGGCTATTTCACTTCACCAATTAGCTCATGTATTTGCGTTCGCTGACTTTAATACATATCATGTCAAGTAGTTGGAAAACTCTGTCACTGAATTTGCAGGAGTCTAACCGTTGAACTTCTCGATCACTTAGTCTCTCAGGCAAGTGGTTGAATTCCCTACATCTTTCCTCAGTAATCACAATGAACAAGCTTCTCTTCTTACTTCTATCCTAGATTCATACCATGTTATGCAACTCTACCTTCTTGACAAACACTGATCATGCTGTGGTGAGCGTAAATGTCTCTACACCCCTTCATCCAGGGTCTCTTAGTAACAGAATACCTTACTGCCATGAACAAGCAAACTAGGACTTGTTACATGATTTCTTTTAACAAAAGTTCCTTGGAGAAACGTTTTTATTCTTCCTGTTCAAGACAGAATCTTGGAAATCTCCCCATAGTTGTAAGGCAACATCGATGCTTTTATCCCATTTAGGAAATTTCGACTTAAACTTCATTCATCTACTTTGATCTATTCTGCTTGCTCGACTGCCATATATATATATATATATATATATATATATATATATATATATATACTTAAGAGAGTCAAAAAGTACAAGGATGAGGAAAAAATTAAAAGAAATTGATAGGAATTGAATTTAAACTTTTGAAAATTGTGGTTATCAGAGAAGCAATCAAATCAAACTGAGATCTACAAAAGGGAAGTGCAAAATCTTTACTAAACCTTTCATGATCATTCAGTATCTCCCTGATTGTGGAATTACCTTTCAAATTACTTCCAATCTACCCACAAAAAACATTTTTTATCCATAGTTCACTGAACTTTTTATTAGTATATCTTGCCACAACCACTACCAAAAAGAAACTAAAGCTTCATATTTCTCTATATACAAGAATATAATTTTCTAACTCTTAAAACGTATATTCTCAGATGAAGGTGCCTTATAGAATGCACCAATACCCGACAGCTCTTATTTAGTAAAAAGAAACAATATTTATATTATAAACTCTAATAAAAAGACTATAAATACAATATTGGTCAGATTTGTATTGTGCATTTTCAAAAAGTAAATGCTTCGAACTTTGTAGAGTTATTCTACTAGTTCATACCCTTACTAATATATATATATATATATATATATATATATATATATATATATATAACGGGCACACACAGGGTGTATCAATAAGAATTTTATAAAATTTAGTGTTGGGCACCTGACACAAAAACATGGCTAAATGTCCATATAAAATATGGCCCAAAATACATCGTTGCATCTTTAGACAGCAAATGCTCAAAACGTTCTCCGCTTTTTTTTACAGAAGGATGCACCCGTGGGATCATTGACTAGCGGGCCTTTTAAATATTCTCATAAGGTATCAAATAGTTTTATCTGTAAAAAAAGGCAATAGAAAGAAATATCAGACCGGCATGATTCTCTTGCAGTAGTTGAACAAAAGGCTAAGTAACTTGCACAGGGAGAAAACAACCTATCTATTGTAACAACCTATCTATCTATCTATCTATCTATCTATCTATCTATCTATCTATTTTTTTTAATCATTTCACATCGGGCAAGGCGTAAATGCCACTGATGTGCAGGGGGTTACATAACTGAAAGAAAATTAATTACAGCAGGGAGAAGAGGATTACAAACCAATTAGAAAGAAGCAATAGAAAGATGAAAATGCAGGTGTAATGACAGTTGCAAGGGGTAGAGAAAGGGAAGGATATACGGGGTGGGGGATGGGCTAGAGTCAAGTGGTTAGTAGATGAGTATTGACATTGCATTTAAAATTCTGTATGTTGTAGCCGTCAGGTAAGCAAGAATATGGGAGCGAGTTCCACAGGCGGGAAGTGCGAGAGAAGAAGCTGCAGGAGTAGAATTGTCGTCTGCATTTTTCTAACCTAACTGTGAATGGGTGGGACACAGTTGCAATTCTGGTTGCACGAGTAAACACCTGTTGAGGAGGCACCAGTGACTTAAGCTCGTCTTAGCAGAAGCCATGATAGAACAGACAAAAAGAGACCACATTTCGTCGGTGGGGAAGTGACTGTAGTCGAGTTGTCAAGTCAGCACCTATCACGTTACTAACTCTCCTTTGGATCCTGTCGAGAACACTGAGGTGAGCGGCAGGGGCGCCTGACCATAAATGGCAGCAGTACTCCATGCAGGGTCGAATGGTAGACTTGTATAAATGCAGGATGGATTCAGGCGGAAAGAACGTCCTGGATCGACACAGTGACCCAACCTTATTAGCAGTTGATTTAGATATCGATTCGGTGTAGCGGTTCCATTTGAGATCCGGAGAGAGGGTAAGGCCGAGGAGGCGCAGTGTATTGCACTCAGGGAGAATCACTTGGTCCATGCTTATGGGAGGCAGGAGGGGTTGCCTGTGATGGTTGACAGACAGCAGCTTGGTCTTAGACGCATTGAAGTTGACAAGCCACTTCTTGCCCCAATTTACCACAGAGTGTAGATCCCGTTCAAGGTCAGATTATGCGAGATTATATCTGTCCGCCATGCCCGGTTTCTTACTGGTGGTGTCATCTGCGTAGATGCCTACTTGGGACTTGATCTCATCTGGGAGGTCGTGGATGAAAATAAGGAAGAGCGCCGGGCCCAGGATAGAGCCCTGGGGTACACCGGCACTCGTGCTGTATGACGAAGAGGCATGGCCATTCAAAACGACCTTCATTTTTCTCTTGTTTAAAAAGGACTGGATTAGGTCAAGCAGGCGTCCGGTAATGCCGTAATCCAGTAGCTTGCAAAGGAGGCAAGAGTGCCAGACCCTGTCAAAAGCCTTGGAGATGTCCAGAGCAACTGCATGAGCCTCGCCTGACTCATCGAGGGTCCGGAGCATGTACTCCGTAAAGGTTGTTAGCATATCGGCAGTGGACCTGACAAAGCGGAAGCCATATTGCTTGTCAGAGAAGAGCTTGTGGGCAGTAAGATGTTGAACTATTTCAGCATTGATTATGGCCTCGAACACGTTCCCGAATATCGGTAGAAGACTGATAGGGCGATAGTTGGATGGGTCCGAGGGTTCACCACAATTCTTAAAAACAGGAACGACTGAAGAGAAACTCCAGCATGCAGGAAAACATGAAGCAGATAGGCAGTAGTTAAACAGTTTAGAGAGGAAAGGGGAGAGTTCAGGGGCACACCTCTTAAGGACTATCACCGGGATTCCGTCGCCACCGCTCGCCTTGTGGGGGTGAAGTTTTGAAATGCCTCGGGATAATACCTTCGGGGTAATATGTACGTCGTGCAGTTTTGCCTCAGTTCTAACGGGGAAGTCGGGTGAGCATACTCCAGATGAGTCAAACGTGGAGTTGGATGAGAATCTGCGGGCAAAGCACCCAGCTTTGTCCGCAGATGATGTGAGAACCGCAAATTCATGGATTAAAAGAGTTATAGAGGATTTGCAGTTGTTAAGCACCCGTTTGCATATCCGCCAGTAGTCCTTGGAGCCGAACTTGCGGTCAGCTATGCGCTGTCGCATTCTCTCAGCGAACAACCGTTTGGCGTCATTCAGGATTCTCTTGCACTTATTGCGAGCAGACGTGAATAGACGCCTATTGTGATCAGATGACTGGCTCCTGAATTTTCGGAAGTAATAGTTCCTGTGGGCAATGGCGGCCGAACAGGCAGGAAAAACCACGTAGAGGAATGAGGTTTTAGGCAATAATTCCTTGTGGGCATGAAGGCATCAATGCCAGCTTTCACCCATGACGAGACCTCAAAGGCACATCATCAACTGGGAGACGTCGCAGAGGAAATCGCGAAATGCATCCCAGTCAGCTTTTTGGTAGCGGTAGGAAGTCCCAAAGGTAGGAGGCTCCTGAGGGGAATGAGAGTGAAAAGAAATACTGAGAGAGACAACAGCATGGTCGGTGTGACCGAGCGGACAAAGCTCCGAGTCTTGACGGGGGTCAGAGGCAGAGGTAAAACATATATCTAGTAGTGAGGAGTGTACGGAGGGAGTGCTTCGGAAGCGAGTGTGGAAGTCCACCACTCGCGTAAGTGATTGGGAAATATCGAGGTTCATGGCGTGGACGCCCGCTAGATCAGTAACAGAGTCTTTAAGCCACTCAGAGTGATGGGCGTTGAGATCACCGAAAACAAATATGTCAGCTAAAGAGAGCAGTCAGGAGAGGAGGGAGAACGGCACACAAAGAATAAGTAACTAACCGAACTACGGAGAGACAGGCGGCGACATACGTACTGGTGGGCAGCAGATTCAAGTGAAGTCACCCTAGCTATGGGGAGATGTTCGCTGACGTAGATTCCCAGCCCATGCATGTGGACAGTGGAATCCTTCCATAAGATGGGCAGGTAGCCAGGTATGGAGAGGTAAGTGGAGGGAATAGAAGAGTTGAGTTTAGTTTCGCAAAGTGCTAGGATGTCCGGGGATTTTCAAGAAGGAAAGCTTAGTACGAATGCCCCGGATATTAGTGAAGGAAAGGGCTTTAGGTGATTTGATTTTAGCTGGTTTAGGGTTGTTTCTGCTTTTGTTCATCATATGTTTTGTTTATAGTGAGAGACTTAGGGTAGAGGATACAGGCGGTCATTATCCCCGGTCTCTGCTGGGAGGGAAACTGGCTAGAGCTGCAACAAGGTGTGGCCTCAGGCTTGCCCACCGAAAGCGCTTGCAGGGACAGCTATCCATGCGCGGAATGGCACTACAAGAACGCCGATATTATACAACTGTTGATCAGAGCGTTATGGTCAGAGTTTGAATACAAGGTCTGACCATGTACGAAAATTAAAGATTTCACTGGGTTTAGGTGGGATTATCTGCCTCTAACTTTGGCATCGCTAGGAAAATAGATAGAACAACCTCAAGTCAATGGAACAATTTTTTAACCAAGCAGAGCATAAAGTCGAAAATGTTAGTAAGAGAAAACAAAAAAAACAAAAAAAACAACTACTAAAAAACAAGCCAAGAAAATTATTACAGACAGAACGGAGGAAGAAGAGAGTGGGAAAAAAAACAAAAAAAAAAACGATTTCTCATGCACTTACCTCGCAGAAAATAATCTCTGGAAATATGAGTATCTATCTATCTATCTATCTATCTATCTATCTAAAGTATATATATATATATATATATATATATATATATATATATATATATATATTCTGAGCATATACTCTTATATATTACGGACAATGAATGTCTATTATGTTTAATAATGAGCCGTTTTAAACATCGTATTTTGGCTTTAATTCCCGATGAAAATAACGAGAATAATTGTCAAACATTTGTATAATTTTTTATTATGCGGTTTCTAAGCTTACAGCTCACATGGGCCTTCTTCAGAGACGTTACAGTGACGTTAACATAAGAAAAATGATTTTATCTTGTGTTGAATGTCTATTATGTCACCGTTGCTATATAACGATGACATAACAGACATTCATTGTCTGTTATATTTAACAGTTTATGTTTAGGAAATTATCTACTGCCTCGATACACTATATATATATATATATATATATATATATATATATATATATATAAGTTGTATATGTCCTTACCATTCACCTAACCTGACAACGGTAGAAGTAAATGCATCTCTGATTTTTTTTAATATCTGAGTTAAATTAAACAATTTGATATTTCGCGTTGTGAGATGGGCGATAAATCGCTTCAGTATTCTTCAATCTCTTTCTCTCTCTTTATATATATATATATAAGTAAAAAAGTAAAACCAATGTTGATGCAATTACCATGTAACTTGACAAATTTATAATTACTGATGCGAATAAAATCTTGAAGAAAAAGAACTAAACTGAAAAGTAGAAATCAAAAAAGATCTCGAGATAAATCTACGTAATCAGTAATGTACTTAAAGCCTAGTTAGGCTTGTCAGGTATAGCATATATCATGGAAAACGTATTCCATTGAATAACATAAATATATTGCGTCTATTTATTGTTTTATAATAATTCTTTTTTATTTTGTAATTATCTTCTTGATGCTAAGTAGAAATTTATCAAGAAGGTGCCCTAACGTGTAATCAAAGGAAGAGGTCTATATACATTTGTGTGTGTAATTTTATTATCAAGGCGTTTATAATTTCTGTAATTTATTTTTGTTTTCCTTTATCATAATTATGTCCATCACTATTTTTCCCTAGACTTTGCATTGCTGAAGTTAGATTTCTATATTTTATTAGGAAACTAACTTATCTTGATTTATTTTTTTTATAAGAAAATGCCCAACTGAATTCGAATGAAAACAAATGTTTTCCCATTTATTTTTATTTGCCTTTCATATTGTTTGTTTTTTCTTATTCGTGAATTTCCATCTCCACTAAAATGTTTTCGCTTAAGGTACTGCAATTTTTTTTCTGTGCTCCACTGTGTATCTTTTGGTATTTTACTTTGTACTTCAGACACGTTTAATAGATTTTTAAATTTACTTTTTAGATTGCTTGCGGAAGAAAATGGTTTATATGAAGGAAAAATAGCACAATAATAGCAATGCATCTACTACAATCACAGACATTAAATTATAACTTTATTCTTTTTCATAATTGAAAACAATAATATTACTGTTTGATGGGAATCTTGAGAAAAAACTCTGCTCAACATATTTCTCCAAATCAATATAAGAATGGATGTGATGAAAATATCTTGGCCCAACACACTTCAAAAACATAGCAAATTCGTGTCATTTTCTAAAACAAGTGCAGAAAATATATTAAAATATTTTTGATAATTTTCAGGTAGCATTTAAATTTTATGGGAATATTAATGGTTATTGGCGTTGAAATTTGAATCTTTCAGCCGAGTTACTAAATTGGGAAGAAGTCTGTTACATTCATTTTCATTCAAATTACCTTGATACAAGTACAAAACCACACTTCCTTCATCTTCATCGAACAGGCTAAAATAACGTGAAAAAAGCATAAAGAAACCACTCCATTATTTCTTTCTAAGAAGGGGTACATATTCACCTAGTTTCTGGTTGGACATGTCATAGAAAAATAGAGAAATTCTTATTTTAAAATAGAGGTGATGTTTACATGATATTTTACTATTTTTGGATCATTTCACCCCAATCTCTAGTGCGCAGGATGTTGCAACGAGAGAAAGGACTATGTACAAAAGTCAGTGAAGATAAAAGATAAAAGATGTTATTGAAGGATATTGAAGATATCAATTGGCGTTGCATTTAAACCTCTCGAGTTTGTAGCTATCAGTGAAGCGAATAAACGGCCGAGGTTTTCACAGGCAGGACGTGCAAGAGAAGAAAAACTGTTGAACAAATGGCTGTTAATTTTAACTTTCTCAACGATAAAAATCGCTTGGACAGGGTACCAGAAACTAAAGCTAATCAGAGTAGATGCAGTATGAAGACATTTGTAGAAAAGACAGAGAGATACCAAATCACGTCGGTAAGAATGTAACGTGACTTCTATTAAATTGAAAGAAATACCATAAAAACGATATTATGGTGATAAGTCAGTATAAAAGAATCCACGCCCTACAAATAACTACTTTATACTGAAATATTAAACAAGCTTTAGAATACTTTTAATTAATTACAATATACATAGTTTTTAAAAAATCTGAAAGGCAAAATATGCGTAAGTAAGCGTCTTTATAGAAACTATAGAACAAGGTTCTGAAATAATTTATAGTTTTCCAGTTTATAGTGGGGGTTGCGTTTTAGTGAAGGGTAGTTGTATATTATTGCAGATTGACGGAATTTGGCCTCGTTGTAGATAGCCCACTATTAGTCATGAAATGATTATAAATCAAGAAAAGCAAATTGAATTGAAAAATAACATTTTATATATACACATATCAGTTTTTACAATTAAAGTAATACGTGAAGTATAGCTTAAGTCACTGATGCCTCCTCAACAGGTGTTTACCCGTGCAACCAGACTGGCAACTGGCTCCCACCCATTCACAGTCAGGTTAGCCAAATGCAGACGACAATTCTACTCCTGCAGCTTCCTCTCTCGCACTTCCCGCCTGTGGAACTCACTCCCGTATTCTTGCTTTCCTGACGGCTACAACCTCCAGAAATTTAAATGCAAAGTTAGTACTCATCTACTAACCCTCCCCTGTATAACCTTCACTTTCTCTCCACCTATGTATCTGTCATCGCACCTGCTTTCTCAGCTTTCTATTGTTCCTTTCTAACTAGCTTGTACTCCTCACTCTTTTCTAATTAATCTTTTTACATTTATGTTACCCCCTGCACATCAGTGGCGTTTCTGCCCTGCTCGGGGGGAAATGATTAAAAAAAAATAGGTCCAACGGACGTTAGAATGTTCATGGCAATAAAATGCTGAAAAGGGAATTAATGCTAAGGAATCTGAGAGCACTGTAAGTAAGGAATGTCTTTGATGTATCCGCTCCGTGGTTCAGTAAGTAGTTTTGAGACGAGAGGGAAGGGAGGCTAGCATAGTAAGCCGCTTGACTTGGTCAAGAAGGATATTGATTAAACTCCTCTCTCTCTCTCTCTCTCTCTCTCTCTCTCTCGAGTCAGCCCGTGTGGGTCTGTCTGTCTGGCAATGCTTTCTGTATCGGCTTTTTATATCTTCTTTTTGGATCGCAGCAGATCATTTGGGAATTCAAATCCGTATTTGATTCTGTGCTTCCCACCTTTGCACCCACGCAAGATTATGCTTTGTATCAGGTAGACAGGTCGTCAAGTGGTTTATTATGAACTGCTACCAACGGGCCAAACGGTCACTAGGATACTTATACTCGCAGCAACTAAAACGTGTGCAACCGGCATTGCGCTAGAAGGAGCCAGCACTGGTGAATCGCAAAGGTGTGCTTCTCCTCCATGACAACGCCAGGCCGCATGTCGCGCAAGTGGTCAGCGATACCATACAACAACTTTGGTGGGAGACTGTGCCATCCACCTAATTCACCTAATCTTGCGCCATCTGATTACCACTTCTTTCACTCCCTGGATAATCATCTTCGTGGGAAATCCTTCACCAATGAAGCAGACTTGCGCAAAGCCCTAACGGACTTCTCTGCGCCAAAACCTCCCGAGTTCTACCGTAAGGACATTGAGCTGCTGGAAACACATTGGTAGACGGTGCTAGATGCCTATGGCGATTACTTCGAAGACTAAATATAAGTTACACATAGTGTGAACCGTTTTCATTCTTTCCTTTAAAAACGGACTGAACGTTTATGGTTACTTTGTATAATCTGACATCGATTCATGAAACTGTTTCACAAACTTTATCGGTAGTAATAATTACCTACAGTGAAATACCAAAAGCGATCACTGAAGGTCTTACCTATCTCCTACTGAAAATAGGTGAAACAGATGAGCCAAATATTTTAGGTCAATAACATATCAATGAAAAACGATATTTTACCACGTCTGTCCTGACAAAATATATTTACTATTTTTTCGGTATAAAATTATTATTCTTTATCCGTGGAAATGGGTATATCAAGAAGGCTCAATAAGTTGCTCTTCTAGAGACTAGAATTTGCCAAGAGATGGAAGACAAAACATGTTTTCTAACGCATGTAAGAACAGTTAGAAGAGGGTTTTAAAATTAAAAAAGGTATTTTTTACCCTAATGTCATAAAAATTAAAGGTTTTTTCTTTTCACAATTACTTTAGGTTTACCATTGAGACAAGAGTATTAGATGTATCATCAGTATAAATACCGAGACGAGACGTCTAATGGTATTGTCAGAAAAAGAACAATCTACGGTCCGAAAATAGGTACCCAGCTTATATCCGCTTTTCTGTGGAAAAGCCGAAAATTGTGAGCATTCAAGACTATCTTCATTGTTCTATTTGACAGAATAAATTAAGTCAAATTTAAATTTTTACCACAAAAGCAATTACCCTAAGCCTGTGAAGATAACCGATGTGCCAAAGAGATACTTTCAAGAAAATCGGTGTGTAATGAATATCAGTTCTCAAATATGATAAAAAGATCGACCATGCAATCAAAAACAAAATAAGAACTATTCACTTAACATTATTTACATTGTTCAAACTGTTGTCCACCTCTTTATAGCCATCTTTACGACGCCTCGGTCGTTGTATTCTCCAGCCTTCTTCTTAATACTACATACCATTCCTTATTTCAATCGCAATGCTTTTATCCACTGGTCTATGTGTCTTTGGCTAATGTCCTCAAAAACAAATGGCCACGTGTTCTTGAATAAGTACATACAATCGTTAATTAGAACCAGTGACCTGATTCATTGAGTTGAGAGTTCAATATTTCTTACTTTCAATGCGTGGCAGCGTGTGACTTCTGGCTCTTCACTATTCTTTAACCCAAGCTATTTCCATACGGAGCATCTTCTGCTCCACCGCCAGCACCCTGGTTAAGAATTTCGCCGATACTCTCCGCATTCATCTGTCATTCATTAAAATGGAGTCCCCCTGATCCTCTACTAAATTCCCACTTTTGCTTGTAGATGGCTTTCATAAGATGCTGCCATGTTTGGAGCTGCTGCACCAGTACTTAATCTGGATTTTGCCCAGGACATCATCATCAAAACTAGCTGAATCTTCTGTATGTTGTGAGCATTAGTGTTACTAACTATTTTGAAATATTTGATTCAATATCTCTGATCAATGTGTTCCTCAATCGTATGTGAAAACGAAAATCCGACGAGCGAGCATTACACGTCCGTACTCTAAACGTAATACCCAACTGACAGGTAAAAATTGTATGTACGCACTAAAAGAATGATGTCAACTTTCAATCCAAATATTTTACCCATGGGGCATTAGTTATGGCGGAGAAAATAAACTCGTTTACTTGTTAAACGCACATTGTATATTGAAATTATTTTTCTGTTTGATATAAACTGTTTCGTGAGGTTCTCTTATAACGTAGTTTTTAGTTTTTTATCGCATTACCAAAAAAACATTTAGCCATCTACGTGCTACTAAGGTGGCATCAAGGCACCACTCTTTAACCGCCAAAATTGTTAAATTTAACAGTTTTTTCTACTCTAACATTTTCTTTTCTCGCACTTTCAGATTGTGGAATTTCTTTCCGTCTGCTTGATTCCCTGATATCGAGAATCTCTAAAAGATTAAAGGCATCGTCAATTGCCATCTTCTATATCCTTGATTTACATCTATGTCTTATCCTTTCTTAGACATCACCTGTACCTATTTTTTCTCTCACTCAAGACCCTGGTAGGGGTCATACTTTACTTAGGGTCAAATGATTATAAAATAATAATAAGTAAAATTTCTAAAAATTTGTACACGTAATAATGAGTGATACTAGACGCATCATCATTATCCTAAGAAAATACTAACGCTGATAATAATGGAGTTCTTTTAATCCACATGTCCTGTGCTATATTTTCTTAAATTGCGTTTCAATTATTTCGCTTGAAAACATAACACAAAGCAAATCAAGAAACAATTAGTTTTCCAGCGGTTTTCAAATAACACTCTATTTGAAAATTAAATCTTTTTGACGTATTTCCCTCTAGCTAACAATCTTTTGGCTAAAGTTTACTTTAATCAATCAATCGACTGTCTAAAAACGGAAGTTCCGAAAACAAACATCTCTAAACCATCAATGCTTAACGTATTAAGTCGTATTTTTTTCAATTTTCAAAAACTAAATGAAGCAGTTACTCTTACGATCGTTCATTGGCGACGAATTGCTTTTAAGCAAAGAGAATCAGGAAGATCTTGTACGTACACAGCAATAGATAAAACGCTTTTTTATTCAAACTTTTATAAAATCATTACTGAAGAGAGAAAAAAAAGATCTGAAAAAAATGTTACATCTGATGTATTCGCAATTCATAGCAACAAAGAACAATAGGCAGTCAATATAACTTTGACAAATAATTTAATATTAACATAAATGCATGTAACCAAAACTATAAATCAAAATAAACCCTTCTTTGGTGATACCACCAAAAATTGTGAGTAGTTTAACGGCGAAGACCTTAATAAAATGAATAAATGCGTTGCATTCTCACCTAGCTCTGAATCACAGGAAACGGCACTAAATGATGAAATCAATCTTTGTTTATACAATTAAAATGTTTTTTCTTTGTCCATTCACTTGAAATTATTAAACATTTCTATATCATTACACGTGATACCGAAAACAATTTATATATTAATTTGCAACATATTCGTTAAAATAATAATCAAATAAAATACATAGTACGTATTTTAGAAACACTGTATATTAAATAAAAATAACCAGTAATTAGGAAACAATATTTCTTAAAGAAAAGACATTCTAAAATGCTCCAACATTTTTAGGATCGTCCCCACTTTGAAATGACTCAATGGAATTTCAAACATAAAATATGCCTCGCTTATATTCTATATGTGATATTTTAAAATTTTAAATTTCACATCTTTATGAATCTATTACATTCAGTTCACGTTTTTACAGTTCTTTTTTTATTCTTCATAAAGTCGCAAGGAATCACAAAACTTAAAGAAAAATAAAATAATTCTAGTGTGACTTGAACACAATATAGAAAAGAAGGATTGAGTTTTATAAGCGCAGCTTAGTTCTGGCACAAAATCGAAAGTATGGAGGCACCCTGTGAGGATCAACATCCTTATTCAGTCGTAATAGCTCTAAAGGGACAAGCTTGCAAACCATTGCAACACGCCGAAGTTGTCCCATTGCCCAAGAAAGGGACATGATAATGATAAAAGATGTAATAAACCTACCATGCATAATAATAATGTAACGTGGTACATGTATGCGAGTTTTTCAATCTACTTCCGTTAAAACTGTGTAATACGAATATTTATCTATGTTTGCCTGAAAGAAACCTGATGGGAAAAATGTCTTTAACAATTTGTGCACACAGACCGATTCAATAGAAATAGGGTTCAATAATATGAAAATAATTTAAGGAATGTACATTTCTCGTTGGAACTGTTTACGAATCTATAGCTACTAGTCAGTTTTTTACGTGAAACGTAAACAGCTGTAGTTTTTAGAGTATATATTTTAAATATGGCCGAAAATTTACAAGTGAAAATATTGGAAATAATGGTCCAAAAATGTTAATAGCTGTGCTATATTTACGGGATATAGAATGCAAAATCAATTGTCGTACATTAGATTTGACGAAGAATGTTGAGGGGATATTCAGTTATTAAACAGTTGGTCATTGATATTTTCTCAATAAAATATGCCTTTAAGTCAAAAACCGCAAAAACATATTACAGAAATATTGATTTGTACCACAGGGAAGAGCTTGTTTAAGAGTACAAAAAACTATCTATCTATCTATCTATCTATCTATCTATCTATCTAAGAATTAATTCGTAACTATATATCAATCTATGTATCTATATAAAAAGTTATATATCTATCTATTTATCGAATTTGCATCAATATTTATCTATTGATTCATCTGTTTGTCGTAAATTATTCGTATCTATCTATCTATCTATCTATCTATCTATCTATCTATCTATCTATCTATCGAATTTGAATCAGTATTTATCAATCGATTCATCTATTTGCCGGAACCTGTTCGTATCTCTCTATCTATCTGTCTATGACTTTCCACATCAATCACAGTTGAAAACACCAAGTAGTGTGAAATATCTCCCTGATTTGGAAACTCTGCTACATGTCATTAAATGATATATACTTTCCTCACATTTCCGTGAAGAAGATCAAGGAATCAAAAAGAATATCCTAAGGCAAATGTAAATAAAATGTAGATTCATACTTCGAAGCAGAAATAGTTAGACTGAATTTTCTTCCAGACATAATGAGAAAGAACTTCCCTCAGAATTCAAATTCCCTCAGAATTTGAAATTGGTATAGTAGCTAATATGCGTCATTTATAGTTATATCATTTTCAATATCTTTTAAGGTTAGGAAATGCGACAAACTTAGAAGGTATCAACTTGACATTTACGTGTATCTATAATGATTTCCTACAGAATTTCTCCCAGAGAATCTTGCAGAAGAATTTTATTCCACAGTTGTTGAAAATATTTTCGTGAGTGAATATCCAATTTAAAAAAAAAAGTTTTTGCTAATAACAGTAATAACTTCTACTGTGACCTACTAATATTGTAAATCTGATGCCTCGAGAGGCATTATAAAACGTGTATATACCATTGGCTTTTTTTAAAAAAAGAAGCCTTCCTAATTTTTGTATTAGTATAATTTTCTCTTAGTCTGACATATTTTCGGAAAATGCAGTTTTCCCTTATTATAGGAATTATACCCTCATCAACTTACATTTTAGTTAGTTTAATTTAACCGTAAGTTTAATAATATTTCTTTTCTAGAACTTCTCTTTTGTAGATTCCCTTTCAATACCATGCTTTGTAGCCAAATTTAATGTTCAAAATATTAACTGCAATGACAGTCGCTATTAGCTGTCATGATTGCTCTTGGTTTTTTCCAACTCCTTTTTTCTTTTCTTTTTTTTTATAAGCGTTTCACCCCGAGCAAGGCATGTCACTGCCACTACTGTGCAGTGGGCTACATAGAGAGGAGAAAGGATGATTAAATATAGGAAATGTCAGAGGGTGGGTGATAGGCGGGTAGGGATACCGAGAATGGTTAAATATAGGAAATGTCAGAGGCTGGGTGATAGGCGGGTAAGGATACCGAGAATGAGGGTTGGGTAGATGAGAGTGTTCTGAGAATAATTGGGAGTTAGTGTGATAGGAGGTGTCTATTGACCCAACATTTAAACACCTGGAGATTGTAGCTGTCAGGAAAGCATACTTGTGGAAGGGAGTTCCACAGGCGGGAAGCGCGAGAAAAGAAGCTGTTGGAGTAGAATTTACGGTTACATCTTATTTGTTTAACTGTAAAAGGGTGGGACCTAGTTTCTAATCTAGTATCTCGTGTAAATTCGTGCTTAGGCGGCACCAGTGATCTAAGCTCATCGGAGCAGAAGCCATGAAAATACTTGTAGAAGAGGCACAGGGAAGCCACATCATGCCGGTGAGAGAGTGGTTGCAGCCGGTCTGCCAAGTCAGTATCAACCACGTTACAGATCCTACTTTGTATTTTGTCAAGAAGCCCAAGGAAAGCAGCAGGGGCACCCGGCCAGATCTGACAGCAATATTCAATACACGGGCGGATGGTAGATTTGTATATGTGCAGAATATATTCAGGTAGGAAAAACTTCCGGGCCTTGCACAGAGAGCCGACATTCATAGCAGCAGATTTGGCAATGGATTCGATATAGTCATTCCATTTGAGGTCCGCCGAAAGTGTAAGGCCATGGAGGCGTCGTATTTTACTCTCTGGGAGGCTAGCCTGTCCCATGCAAATGGGCGATTGTCTATTGTGGTTAGTAGATAACACTACGGATTGGAGGTCCTTTTCAAGTACGGCAGCGCGGTTTACTTTGTCGTCCACACCTGGTTTTTGATCGATGCGAGAGTAGATTGTTGTGTCATCGGCATACATGCCAACTTGGGATCTAATGGCGTCGGGTAGATCATTAATGTAGATCAGAAAGAGCGTGGGACCTAGGATAGAACCTTGAGGGAAGCCCGCGTTCGTATGTTAGTTTCGGGAGGCATGCCCATTTAATACCACCTTCAATGTGCGGTTAGAGAGGAATGGCTGGATGAGGTCAAACAGATGTCCAGTTATCCCGTAGCTCCGCAGTTTTTACTAATGATTCAGTTTTCTGATATTTCTATATCCAGTCATCCCTTGTGTCTTCGCAGCTTTATTACCTTGCTTTGGGTGAGCTGGTTTAATAGAAAGAGAGAAGCGTGGAGAATGACTAAAAAGAAAAAAAAACATAAACACTGTAGTTACTAATTTTTTCATTTTACTATAAAAGAATACAAACATATCTCATTCTAAAGTATTTTTTAAAGAAATGCAGAGTTGCAACACAACTTTTGCCTGTAGTGTATACACATTCTTTTGTTAGGTGCCTGCATGAAATTTAATTGCTGAAATAAATTTCACAGCTGAAATTACACTCTTTGATTCTTTGTCTTTTTATCTATGGTTTTGCTCTCTTTAAAGTGGGATCTTCGGAAAAATAACTCAATACTTTCCACGTTGTTCTTATTTTATTATTTTTTATTTAAGAGATCGTAAACCTTAGTAGAAGTTACGACCAAGAATTACACCATTTAATTTCCTTAATACGGAGTTATTGCATTCTGTCGCCTTTGTCTGTTTGTTATTTGTCTGTTTGTATTTGGTCACTACCCACTGGATAGATTCAGATGAAATTTTCAGAGAGGATAAACCTCATGACTACCACGAAATGATTAGATTCTAAGTTCAATCCGGTATGGGATAAAGACATTTTCTGATTTGTTACCTAAAAAAAACAAAATACTGAATTACCTCACCTAGATTCCTTTACGTCATGAAATATTCCGAGCGTACTATTTTTTTGAACAGTCCAATAATAATCGTCAAAGGCACCCCGAATTACGTGCTCACCACATGAGCGGAAGCCAGATGTACATGCAGCACGAGAACAATTGAGTTAAACTGAACCCGTAATTCAAGACAAAAATAATTGTTCCCCACCCCCAGACGGATAGTCATCTGGGTTCTTCTCGGACCGAAAGAAAGAGAGTTCGAGAAAGTGAACGACTAACTCATGCAGTCGATGCACTCTGACTGTCAATAAAAACTCCGGATTATTTATGACCACCCCATGTGGGCAGAAGCCAAAGGTAGACGTGGCACATAGCGAATTAACATAGGTAACCGCACCCGTAATCTCGGACAAAAATTGTTGTGTTCTTTTTACTAGACTATATTCTAATTTCAGTGGAGTCGCCTCTAGGTTCCTCTCCGCATGAAGGCAGATATTACGAAAAAGTGAACGGCTGTCGCACGCAGTTGATCTAATCAGACTGTCATAGTCATTCCGAATTATTTACGTCCTCCACACCTGGGTAGAAGTCCGACGTAAATGCAGCACCTGGCTAATTAACGTGGGTACAATCGAGGTCTTAAGCAGGTACAAAAATTCTTGTTTGCTTTTTCTCAGCAGTGACACTACTGTTCAGCGGTGGTATTTATTTTCTTCTCTGCCCAAAGGCAGTGGGTCTCACAAAAGTTAACGAACGCCGCACGCAATCGTTCTACTTCATGACTTCCATTAACGTCCATTTATTTAAGTGTTTCACATTTTCTGACACCTCCTATAACCTGTCACACTTTCTCATAACTTTCCTCTTACGTAGCCCCCTGCAAAACAGTGGCAGTAAAATGCCTTAATTGGGGTGATATGATTGTAAAAATAATCTATTACAGTTGCAATATGAGTCGACTTTTTTCGGTGCCCCATACACTCGGCGATGAGTCACATCAGAGCTAAGCTTAGAAAATCACCATTTCTTGACAGAACATAAGACACTTCAATGTGGTATAATTTTTAGCAAGCTTATCACGCCAGCAAGAAAAGCTTGCTAAATATGATAGTGAGGTTGATCCTCACTGGGTACTCTATACTTTTTGTCTTTTACAATATCTAATCCATGCTTCACCCTTCATTTTAGGAATGCAGCGGTTCTGTTCATATTTGATATTTAGCACTCAAATCCTACAATGTAACTCGATAATCGGTAAGCAGCACGCTCATCTTTATCGTTGATATAAATTTGATGAAATTGAAACTGTGGTCGGATTAGGTTTGCTTACAGATTATTCAGCGAATATTGCTCGTAAAGATCATTAGCAATGTCTAAAATTCACATAAACTTCAGAGAACATGCAACGGCCTGGAGCTAGCAAAACCGGGCACGTTTGGCTCGCCTGAATAGTAAAACGAGATCTAATGACGCCGACATTGTGAGCTTCAGTAGGGCTATATTTCAATTTCTTCCGACGACCATAAGCCTCGTATAAAAGACCGGATTTTGTTACGAAATGCCAATAGCATATCGATAGAATAAATGACCCGTACCACGCTCAGTTCGATATATAGATCTAGGCGTTATACCTGGAATACCTCTATCTTAGTTGAAAAAGTAAATATTGGCCAACTCTGAGAAAAATTCTATAGATATTCCTCCGCAGCTTATACGTATATTGCAATTTTTTAATTATCTCACCTCAAGCAAATCATTTACTTCAACTGTTGCGCAGGGGGTTACATAGGAGAACGCTAGATAATGAGGTGTTAGTTATAGGAAACGTCAGGAGGAGGGTAATAAACTGATGAGGATACCGAGTGTGTGAGTGGAGTAGATGGAAAAAGAGCTTGTGAGAATGGATGCGAGTTAGTGTGATAAGAGATGTCTATTGACCTTACATTTAAATCCCTGGAGATTGTAGCTGTCGGGGAAGCAAGTAAATGGAGGGGAATTTCACAGGTGAGAAGTGTGTGAAAAGAAGGTGTTAGAGTAGATATTACGGTTACACTTTATCAGTTTCACTGTAAAAGGGTGGGACCTAGTTGCTAATTTTGTGAGTGTGTGAGGCCAATGAGGCATAGTGTTTTGCTGTCAGGAAGGCTAGCCTTTTCCATGCTAATGGGGGAAGCGATGAACAAAATATTACTCATAGCATCGATACATCTAGATGAGTGAACTTTTTATCACTTCACGCTGAACAAAGTAAAATAAACCTAAGATGCAAAAAGCTACCAGTAGTGAAACAGACTGAAAATATTTTAGAAGAAACCGGAAACCCAGTCCCTAAAAATTAATAAAATTATTTTCTCTATCTTTACAGAAAACCGAGGAGGGCTCTAAACCTGGTCATAGGCGAAACTATCAACTTCTATTGAAGAGGAGAAAAACAAATTATTTATAAAGTACCAGAGTTCAGTTAGAGGATTTAAAAGAATATAAATGAAGTAGAGTTTCAAAGAACAGGAAATCATTCCAATACAGTAAACATGTGATAAGCATGAACTTCTTTTCAAAAGACAATAGTGGAATTTAAAGGCGATAGGCGAACATATCAGCTCCATATTAGGATGTCGACAAAATGCCAAACAGCATCTGCGACGTAATCGTTCCTGTCCTGGAATCTGGGCTAGAGTCACTTTCTCACCGATTTAATTTAGATGCACTGTCTTTTCTACAAATATTCTTATAGCAAGTACTCCGTTGAGCATTTTCCCCCTGGTGTCCCGTCCATATTAATTTAGGTATACTACTTGATTTACTAACTTTTAACCGATGAGAGGTTACATTTAACTGCTAAAATGTTTTACTCGAACAGATTCTTTTCTCGCACTTCCTAACTGTGGAATGCACTTCGGTTTACATAGTTTCCTGAGAGCTACAATCTCCTAAAATTTAGATGCAACGTCAACTGTCATCTTCTTTCTTCTTGAATCCTGGTCATCTTTTACCCTTTCAATATTTCTTGTACGCAGTCTCTTCTCTCACTTTAATTATCGGCTTATT
The DNA here is from genome assembly GCA_037127315.1 of Ascarosepion bandense. Taxonomy (NCBI): domain Eukaryota; kingdom Metazoa; phylum Mollusca; class Cephalopoda; order Sepiida; family Sepiidae; genus Ascarosepion; species Ascarosepion bandense. Next base: position 8,356,403 of record JBBBDQ010000222.1, on the reverse strand, counting down.
GTAAAATGATTAAAATGAAAAAAATAAAAAAATAAAAAATGAAACGGAAATAAAATTTATGGGTGCATATGAAATATTATGTGAATGTAAAATGCACAATAAAGATCTGCTTGTCTAAGACACACAACATATGAAACTATAACACTCTACCTAACATCAAGATCGCGTTGGGAACTTCTTAGGTATTCAGTTGCACACTACAACTACTTCAGTTTGGGATTAATTAAAACGGGCATACAATAGAGTTAATTGCTTCTCTGTCGTATAAGTAGATTGGCAGTTTAGCCAGGTCTCACTCGGGTAGTTTAAGGAATAGTAAAAATAAAAAGCATTTGATGAATTTACATACCAAATACTTACACAACGTCCACCCTCGTCACTTTTATAGATACAGATAACAATGTAGAATGTCGCTACTGGATTAGGGTGCGAGGACCAGTGGCAACGTATATAGATATAGATGAAATAAAATGGGCTGATCGATTTTATATTATAACCAATACATAAACTTATCCCTCTCTTTGTGGGGTGATAATATATATTTTTCTACCCCTAATTTTGCCTTTCTAAAAACATTCAAGGTGTCGTAAGCGTTCTAAAATTTTGATCTACATCTGAGCGCAACTCGTGTCGAGCTAGACCCAAAATGCAGAGGCAAATAATTACACAACACCACACTTGTCACTTTTATAGATATAGATTATACAATTAAACTATAAAACATAGCGTAATTTTTAAGCAAAATATTGATTACAGATGTGAAATTCCGTTATATTTATCTTACCCGTATATTTAAAAAAAATATTTGTCGATAAATAATATTTATATCATTTATATATATATATATATATATATATATATGTTGAAACAAAAATCGCGAACCAGAGGAATAATTTATTTAAAGTATAATTACACATGAACCGTCTATTTACGACTTATTTAAATGTTATATCTGCTGTTCAAAATGTCCTGCTATTTTCGAAACACATTTCAATCGTCTGCCTGAATGATACATTAACACGTCTGAGATTTTCCTTTTACATTTTACTACATTCATATTTAATTCTTTAAGTTCCCCAATATTTTATGGCTGCGTTTGATAAACAACTGATTTAAAAAAAGGTGAAGTGTGGTGACCTATGAAAACAATTTGGACATTTAAAACATGATTATTTATTTAACCCCTATGGTGCCCGATTTTGCCTCACCTTCTATAATACGCTGTATCTTAAGTAGTTTCCGTTTTCTGGAACCGATTATAATAGAGGTATCAACTTAAGTAACTGCTCCTTAAATATATTATAACAAGTAATAAGGTTACATAAGACAAACTCAACCCAATTAGTGATGACTTTGTAAGGGTGAAAATTAATAGCCTAACTGAAATGCTAAGTCCAATTAAAAAAATGAATTGTTTTGCACGTGCTGGTATCATCGAGAGTTATTTAATTTAGAGATCGTAAAACGTAATAAAATATTTGTTCGTAGAGTAGCAGTAACGTGTCTTTAAATGATTGTTCGTAAGTGGCATTACTCTCCTCATTAAGAAAATTTTGTTATTCATGATGAAAATGTAAGGCGCCATATAATATGAATCTTATTCTTTATGTACTGTATACCTTCATGTTGTAGCCACTAACATCTCTCCACAATTTCCTGTTTTTGTATCTCTTATTATGTTTACCTTTTTTCTCCCATACCTTATTCCTATTTAATCAAGTATGTTAAGCGTGGTCTTCCTCTGTCTATTCTGTCCCCTATCTGTTCAGCGAGTATCAGATGTTCCAAGCTATCCTTTCTCAGTATATACCCTAGAAACCGAAATTATCTCTCCTTGATGTTAAGTACTATTTTTCTTTTTGTTTCCATATTCTCAGAACTTCGTCTTTACTGTTGGTATATTCAGCATAATTCTGTAGAAGCACATTTCTGTTTCTTCAATCTCCTCATCCTATTTGAGATTGTCCAGCACTCACTGCTTCTCGCTATATAGGAAAATAGCACAAAAGCTTTGTACGAGTTTCTTTGTATACTGCTACGTGATGTCAGTTCTTCAATACGGCTGTGAATGCTGGACAATATCATCGAAAATGAGGACAAAACTGGAAGCGGCCGAAATGTGGTTCTACAGAAGGATGCTACGGGTATCGTGGACTGAGCATACAAGCAACGACGAGGTGTTAGAAAGAATGGCAACAAAAAGGAAATTGATGCTGAGCATCAGGAAGAGACTACTGAAGTTCCTGGGACATGCAATGAGGAAGGAGAGCCTGGAGAACCTGATACTGACTAGACAGATAGAAGGAATGAGAGACAGAGGAAGGCAGCGGATAACATATTTGATCAGGTAGAAGACGGAACGGGGGTTGCCAGGTGCAACAGGAGCAAACATACTATGAGCCACAAGGGATAGGGAGACGTGGAGAGCCATGATCGCCTACGTCCTGAAGGGACAGGGCACATAGAAGAAGAAGAAGAATGATAATGTCTCAGTACTCTGCTTAGATTTTGGAATGATTTTTTGGGGATGTTCCCATATACCTTTGGATTTCAGCGCCATCCTTTGTGAAATCTGTTAAAATACTTCCCAGATATTTAAATTACTACAATAGTTTGATCTCGCAATCTCCGATTTGCAGTTCGCACTTTGAGATCAACATTTCGCAAAGAACCATGCATTACGTCTTCTTGGTGGTGTTGTTTACACCATTAATCTCGCTTTCTCTCACTACGTTCTGTAGATTTTCTAAATTTCTTTCTGTGTCATCTAGGAAGACTGTGTTATCTGCATAACTTATGCCGTTAAGAATGTTGTTACCAATATTAAATCCTGGTGCTACATCTAGTTTTCTCCGAATAACCTCGCTGTATAGCTTGAATATATCCGGTCACATATCACAGCCTCGTCTTACAACGCTTCACTATATTCACCTGACATTGCATAGAATAATGGTTACTTTTTTGATAGTATTTATAACGAAATCATCAAATAATGAACAACGCAAACCAGAACAACATAAGTTTTAAGCGAATAAAATTAATGTATTAAAAACTAAATTACTGAATATTTATCTTTAGATAAGTTATTTGAAAAGGCATTGTAGAAAAATATTATTTTGATTTTAATCATTTTAAGTAAATCTATGATTTTTCAATAGTAAATAGTCATATAAAATAATACATACATACATATATATATATATATATATATATATATATTATTTATTCATAAATTATAACATGGATATGTTACAATATCACTACAAAAGTAGCTATTCTGTTTCGACACTTTTGTGTCTTGTCAAATGATGTGATAGTTCTTAAAAATATTATTCCAACAATACTTATATATATATATATATATATATATATAAACACACATACATATATATTTATTTAAATAGCTATCTTAGTTCCAAATATTCGGTGTCTTCAGGTGTTTTATATATAAGTTTTTTCGAACGCATAACACGAACTTCTAGAACGCATAACCAAAAGTTTAAAACAGGAAGATCTGGTTAAGACTCACACGAAAAAATATTTTAAACACTTGATTCTAACCAATAACTGGTTAATAATTATATACATTCGTCATCCACATACAAGTCTGTTTCGCTGTATCACAGCTCATGTGTGGCTAGACACATCTACTTGCTTTTGGCCGGGATCGAAACTCCGATTTTGTGTCAGTCGGAGTCGCTACTCCCTAAGCCATAGGCGCATGGAAAATGAGAAAGGAAATTTTTAATGCTTAATTTTTAAGCAGTGTATACACACGCCAGTCATTGAAGGAACTCAGTGGAGTGCGTGTATATGTGTATATATGTATGTGTATGTGGGTGTATGCCCGTATAGGTATGTGTATGTATGTGTGTATGTGAATATATATATGTTTACATATATATGTATGTGTATGTGTATATATATATATATATATATATATATATATATATACTAACAAAATAGCAAGATCGCCAAGACCTACCGCGGTTTCGCACAACGGCTCGTCAGCTGACGAGCCGTTGTGCGAACCGCTAGGTCTTGGCGATCTTGCTATTTTGTTAGTGTGTTTGCTCTGCGTTACTGCCTTCTAGTTAAATACTTTTCGGTTGTGTGTATCGAGCACTTTTCTTTTCTGGTTGTTTGTTCCGTTAGAGGGTTTTTTTCTTTTTACTGGGAGGAACCGTATGTATTGTCGGTCCCACGCAGTTTTCTTTTTTTTCCCCCTCTTTGCCCAAAGCTTTATAGCCGAGGACAATAACGGATTTAGATTCTGCTGGTCATTCATGGTCTTAAAAAGTCCCTTCTATAAAATTTTGAGATTAGAATACACGCAGAGTCGGTTTAATAATTATTATTATTATTATTATTATTATTATTATTATTATATATATAAATATATATATATATATGTATATGTATGTATTTCTATGTGTATATATATATGTGTATAGATGTGTGGATGTGTGTGTACCCGTATATATATACGTGCATGTATGTGTGTATGTATTATAACCACTATACATGTATCCGTGTGTATACTTATGCGTACTCCAGTTAGGGCCCCGGTGGTCCAACATGAGTCTGCCTGTATATGTATCCCGTCTCAGTGAGGTGTGATGTTTTCTATTGACTCGTTGACCTGGCTGAAGAATATCAATTTTATTACTATTGGCTTATCTATCTAGTTCATCGGACGATGTTTAAATATCACTGCCGTCGTGTGTGTATATATGTCTCTGTGTGTGTAGACATATATCTTCATATATTATTATTATATCATTATAACTTTAGCATAATTTTAGATTAATTAATAATAATGATCCCACTTCAATCAAACCTTAATAACAGTACCCACCAAAATTAATCTTAAGCCTGCCCACATACTTTCCAAATTAGAAGTTGCTTTACCCTGATTGGTCCACAGTGTATATACAATAATGCTTCCCTGATTAAAGGGGTCATGCCCGTTTTCAACCTTTTAAACCATTAATTTCTGAATAATCGCATCACTTGACAAGATACAAAGGTGTCAAAACAAAACGGCTACTTTTGTAGTGATATTATAACATATCCATGCTATAATTTATGAATAAATAATATATATATATATATATATATATATATATATATATATATTATTTATATATATTAAGAGTAGATTGCACCGTATCAGAAAATAATGTTTTGATGTTGGTTAGACTGTGAAGTGTCATTTCAGTTTGAACTGCGCAATAATAATAATATTTATGAATATTATTTCATTACTCAGAAAAATATATCTATAATGGATAAACAATATGTTAACTTTTTTTTAATGAAGTATTGTTTTTTTTACGTTTATTACAATTTTCCAACATTTCCAGGTTTACATTCACATCATTTGCATTCACATCGACAGATTTAGTTTATTTTCTTTCACAGTACAATTCTTCCAGTAGGATTTCAGGGACAATTAGAAGACAGTTTTATTGTATGAGGTAGCGTATATGAATAGAACCGGAAGAGAATTATTAACTCTAGAATTGAACTGGTTAATACTGGAGTAATACTTGAGAGAGGTGAATACTTCACGGGAAGGAGCTGAGCAAACTTCTAGCCGATGGAATATGGAGAGAATGTGGATGATTTGCTTCTAGGTAAGTGACATGGCGGAACCTATCTTTGATGGTTAGTCCTGGTGGAACCAAGGAATGTAGTCCGTCAGTGAAAGTATCGATAAAATAGTGAAAAATTCGCAAACATCCTGCCTGTGTGAAAAAGGTGATATAATGGAAATACTACTTCCTCGACAAGAATTTGAAGAAAATGTTTAAATCTATCAAGTCTAGAATGATGGTAAACAGATCACTGCTGGAGTGGTAAAAAGAGACGATCATTTTAATTGCCTCTTTCGCGAGGTTTCATATAAAAATTCCATTTGTGGTAGGGTGTAAATATGAGGATCAATATTCATTCAAGTCACGGAGACTCCTCGATTGGACATCCCTTTATCGTGACAAACGGTATTTCTGGGCCTGATCTCTAGTGATAAAATATAACCAGTGTGACTTTCGAGACATTGGAAGTAACTGGCAAATTTTGTCTCCAACGAGTAATTAGTGTTAATCTGGAAGACAGGTCAGCTGCAAGTCTTTGATCGTCAAGAGTTATAAGTAATCTTAGTATATCTTAAACTGTAGACATGTTACTCCAGTTTTGCGCTCATTGTAGATCTACTTGCACATTTCTTTCTCGTTCAAATTCTAAATAACCCTCATGTTCCTGGTGTAGGGAGCATCGGTTATGCTTGCAAAATAGTTTTGTGCTAATCATAATTGAGCCCACCAAATTTGAAAGAATCAGAATCTTGAACGAAAGATAACAATGTCTCGTTTGTATTATTAATTGTAAATTTATTTACTGAGAAAAATGATATAAATTTTCTTGTTTGAAAGATCTGCATAATGATTTTTCTTTTGAATGCATGTTTAAGAGTTTAGTTTTCTTAAAATAAGACCAACTTGATTGTGAAGAATAACAAATCTGGTTTTGCTGGGAGTGTGTACACGTATAAGTAGTGAAAAAGTTTCCCTGAGTGTGAATGAAACAGAAATGATATCTTTGTTCCACTTTCATTTTTGTTGCCGACAGGTATTGAGGAAAAAGAAGAAACAATTACTGCATTGTGAAAAACAGTGTGAAATATGCCGGTAATCTGGTCTTGACATCAGTGACTTTCTCTGATATTCTTTCCTTCTTTGTTGACCGTACATGAAGAAGAAGAGAGTAAGAAATCTCGTGTCAGCTGGAAGTGGCGTCCGGTAGACAACCTGTGGGTCTCTGCCAATTTTCCTTTGCTCTTGATTGGCCAGTAAATGAGAGCTTCTATTTCTTTCTTTCTTTCTTTCTTTCTTTCTTTCTTTCTTTCTTTCTTTTGCAGACGTCAGCACATTGTAAATTTTAGTGAATTAACTATCTTATGAACGGATCTTTTCTACTGGTTAATATATAAATGTATAATTTTATAATTTTTCTATTGCCCCATGAAAATGTATAAGTATGTCGAAGTACAGATTATCTGTGCAATCAAATCTTACGAAATCCGACACTGGTTTATCTTTCTCAACTGATTAACGCAATTCACGTTCGGGAAATCTGGTACAAAGTTTGTAGAATTTTCACATTTCTACATTAATTTGTTCCAAATATATATGCTACAGAATTTATGTATGTTTTAGTATGACCCAAATGGTTTACGAAAACATCACTGGGAAGCTACTATTGTATTAATAAATTCAGCTTATTTCGATTTACATTAAAAGTGCCACTCCTGACCAACTGGCCTCAATTTTAACTTATTTTTCATTTGTTTATAATTATATCAAACCTACATAATTAATAAAAATTAGGTATAATTGTCAAACACTGTTATATATATATCAAAGCATCAGTGATATGTATTTGTATAATTGGAATCTAGAAATATATCATGAGAAAAACCAGATTGAGAAAGAAATGTTGGTTTATAATTAAGCAAAAAGCAGAAAAGAAAAAAAAGAAAGCTAAATTGCCATAGAAAGAAAATACGTCAAGTAGAAGAAGAAATACAAAAGGAAGTGGAGGAAAGAAGTAAAGGCAAGTCGAGTAAGAAAAAAAGGAAGAACGAAAGAAAATCATTTGAAGAAAGAATGAAATATATCTAAGTATCGGTGCAAATAAAGAAGGCAAAAAGAAGAGGAAAGAAAGAAAAGCAAGTAGAGGTGGAAAGAAGAAAACAGAAAGAATGAATTCTAATCATATGGAGAAAAATCGTATAATTGAAAAAATAAAGACTGAACATGCTAAAAAGAAAACGACGATAATATATAAATCATGGATTAGATTGAAAGAAAGACAGAAAGAAAGAAAGAACGAACAAAGCAAAGAAAGGAACAAAGAAAGGTAAAGATTTGAAAGAAAGAAAGAAAGATTTGTAAGCAGTTAAGATAGAAGAAAATCCAAAAAAGGAACAAAGAAACACAATTGGATCAAAATGAAACAACGAATGGCAAGCAGGTGAAAAAATAAAACAAATCCGACAGTTAAAGGAAGAAACACAAACCAAAAACGGAAAAAAAACGAGGGAAATGCTGGTAACGAAGAGAAAAAGAAATAAAAAGAAATTGGAAAAAGAAAAAAGAAAGAAAGGGTTGAATATGCAATCTTCTCCTGTCCGCCATTTTCTCTTGTCAGAAACAGACAAACATATACGTTGTTTAAAAGAAATAAACGTGCCAACGCCTTAAGCATCTATTCACCTTTCAGTTTGTAAATTGCTTTCTTAGCTGAATGTTAAAATATTTAAGTAATATTTTCATTTACTTGTTCACATAGTCCACAGGAGGAAGAAGTTATCCTACATTACCTAAAAGACGTTGAATGGTCTCTATTGCATAAGCTACCTTGCGGGTGTCTTCATTTTCCTCTCAGCTTAAATGCATGCCTTTTACAGGGCCCGGATCTACTAGAAGGTGACTCTATATTTCCTTTACACAATTGTACAATTGTACATGAAGTAATGTTATAAGAGGATCTCAAGTATTTATGCTATTTGAAACTAACTTGCTAAAAGAACATTTCCTGCTCACTTACTGTCTGTCCAACTAGTACTTATATTTATTGGGATATAACTGCAAAGTGAGAATTTCTCCAAATGTTTTAACTGTGTACGTACAATAATATACAGACTGAATCAAAGGAAGTACTCAAATTATTGGAAGTCCTTAACTTACTTTTTTTATCTTTCAAATGATTGATTTTCTTAGTTAATTTTGTTTTTATTTTTGTTTTGCGGTTTGATTAATTATTTTCACCGAGTAAATGTTAAAATAAAGAAGTCTTTTATTGATTTCCATCATCTTGTCCACAAAATACAAATCACAAACAATCGACTGACAGCCATATAAACATCCAGAGGCGTTAGTTTTCACTCAACATATATGCATTCTTACACACACTAAATACCCATAAGTTTTCCGCAGTTCTTTATAAAAAGTCCTAAAAAGAAAACTATATGACATTAACAAAAGCTAATCAAATTTCAAATTCCCCAACGATGTCGTTAGTGAACAACAAAAAATTAACCTTTACGAAATTTAGAAGAAAGTAACGCAAGACTACACGCTGGTGTAAACAAAAGTAAGGACACCATAAACTTTGCCGCAGACTATTAAAAACTTTCAGCTTTCTAAAGAATATCAAGATGTAAAGCAATTAATTTAGTCTACCTCGCATACACCACTTTGGATTTTGTTTGAGAAGGCCGAAATTACTTAAACAGACAACACACGACATTCACTCAGTTTGTCTACAATTTTGGTCATGAAACTTATTATTCAAAAATTAGCAAAAAGAAAAATACATTCTTGGTTCGTTGAAATAAAAGTCAATCAGCCAGTTAAGTGCAGTACGTGATACACACTTGGGCAATCATATCTCGAAATAGACAAAACTGACTGGGCAGAAGATTATCCCGCAGTAGGTTGCCATTTCTTTCTGTGGTAGACTGGTTGACAGTCAAGGTTATAAAACCCAACCTGTTCTATTATTTAGCACATAATTTGAGATAAGAGACGAAAAATACATATCCTAGGGGTATTACTGCATAAGTGAATGCAAGGAATTCAAATGAAATTCGAACTCGGCTACACGATTTCTCGTTCCGAGCAAATAAAATTAACTTTCGAAAAACCAAAAACAAAAAACACTTGCTGCAATTGACCATTTGTATCGCGGATGCTTCTCTAATAACCAATTCCTGGTCAGGCACATTTGCGTTTGTTCAACGTCCACATGGTCCAACTGTGGCATATATAGCAACTATGCTGAGAGGATCTCACTTGCATTTCCTGGGAGAGAGTGAGTATTCTAGTGTGATCAAGACTATGAATAAGGCATAATCACTTAAACTCTCAGTCACGATAACTTGCCATTTCGTGCTAGACCAAGTATTCACGCCCCCCAAATAGTACTTTTTAGCTAAATTCAACATGTATCACAGTTTTCAAATAATTCCCAAATGTTCAGCACATAAAACATTATTAATAAGCGAGAACATTAAAAAAAAGTATACAAGAAGACAGTCGATAACGACTGACATTACACTTACATTTTTGAAGATCAAAGTTAGCTGGAAACCATGAAGCCTGAAGAAATTTCCACGACTGAGAAATCTCAGAAACTAAAATATTAACATAGAATTTTCGGTTGCATCTAGAGAATTCTACTGTTTATTTATCACACCCTACCGCTAATCTAGCAGTGTGTTCAGATTCATAAATTATGAATGCCTTAGCGATGTTCCTATGAATAGTTAACATGAATGTATATACAGGCGTCCATAAAGTTCGTGTGCACTTTAAAAACTTTATAATTTTATTTGTATTTGCTATAGATACAATATATAAAAAGAATTAGAAAGTAGTACACCTAAAATTTTTAAGCTTTCATTGATTTTTTTTAAGTTTCCACATGTCCTCCATCATTAGCAATACAAAGAGTAATACGATTTTGCATGTTACGGAAATCATTTGCCAACAGATTTATAATAATGCCTCAAATCACATTAGTTATTTTAGCTTTCAAATCTTCTAATGAACTAGAATTGGTTGCCTACACAATTTGTTTCACACGTCCCCATAAAAACATTACTGGAGTCAAATCTGGCAAACGTGGAGGCCAATAAAATCCTCCACCCCTTCCGATCCATCTGTTTATTTATCTAAAAATTGTTGGAAATTTTGTGGTAAAGAATTATTCAATAGCTATACTTAGAACTATGTTCAGTAAACTTTATAACAACTTTTAAAGTTTGTGTCTATCACAAATACAAATAAAGTTATGACATTTTTTATAGACACGAGGTATATAGAAAGGTGAAAAGGACGCTACAACATAACGGTGGATAAGCAAATGAAGCCGTGAGGCCATGTCAGAACAAATAAGATTGCAGATACTTTAGTGGATTTTTATCAATAATTTCTAATTAGTTGATTTTCTAAGTGCCGCTTAGTTGTGGCACAAGGCCGAAAGTATGGGTTACCTAGAGAGGATCGAATTCGCTACTCAGTTTTAATACGTTCCAGCGAGACAAGCTTGCTGACCATTATACTACGTCAACGTGCCCATGAAGAATTTCTAACTAGACTGCAAGAGCATAGGCCCATATGCGACAGCAATAATACTGGATGGAAGAATGGTAGATTCTCCATAGGAAAATCACCAGACGTCATACAGGGAACCAGCATTTTTAGCAGCATACTTTGCTGGATAGTCAGTATAATGTTTCTTCTTCATATCAGCCGAAAATGTTAGCTCGAGAAGGAGCAACGAATTACTCTTCTGGAGGCTAGCGTCAGCCATCATGATGGTAGACAGAAATTTACTTTCAGATTATTATGATGAGGTTTCGTTTTGGAGCTGTTGAAATAAACCGTAACAACGTAAATTTTACCATTATATGGTTAAACACACTTTTTAGTCGTAATATAAAAGGCATCGGAAGAATTTTCTTCAGTTTCACAAGCATTTACACTATTCCCTTACGCCCCAAAATATTTTCAACAAAAACAATGTTAAGGTACGATATAATTGCGTTAGGAACACTGATAATTATATATCAGAACATGAGAATATGATATTCAATAAACACATGTCTAACTTAAAATTAATAGCAACACTGCTATAAATAATCAGTTAAATGCCATACCTGATACACGCTTTTGGTGATCATGTCTCTTTCGAGACATGAATGACTGGGCAGAAGATTATCCGACAGTAGATTGCCATTGCTTTCTGCAGTAGATTAGTTGTCAGCTAAGGATATAGAACTGAATCTCTCCTATTATTTAACCCATAACCGGAGGTTAGGGACAGATTAATACATTTCCCAAGAATATTTGTACGTAAGTGAATTCCTAAATACCCTTGGTAAAACGTACTATAAATATTAGTAACTCTATAAAAATAATTAATAATAAAAATTAAGATCTGCCCCATAAACGACCAGTACATGGCTGAAAATATAATTTACGGAGCTAGCATCTATTGTGATGATGGTGTTAAATCTTATTCAGGGTCAACTGAAAAACAGAGAAAAAAGCCGTTGTTTCATTCATCAAATGACTCTAAGCAATAATAAATATATTGAAATCACTACACTTTCAAAATATTTCTGGCAATTAAAAAACAAAAAGACACAATTATTATCTGGGACATCATCGCAAAAATCAAATCTTATAAAGGAAAATAAAATAGATATAACTTATTCTTTTAGAAAAGAAAACACAGTATATCTTAAAACAGTTGAATAAAATTAATTTACTAAAAAGAAATGATTTGGTTTAATGCAAACAAATTATAAATATCTGCTCATATACGTTAACACGGATTAATATAGATTCTTTCATACAGATATTTTCACATCATCATCATCCTTATTATTCTTATTATTATTATTATTATTATTATTATTAATTTTTTTTCTCTAAATTAAAGCAACAAGTAATTCCCCTTGACATATTAATTTTCTAAGCACAGCTTACATGTGGCACAGGGCAAAAAGTAAGGGGTGCCAAGTGAGGATCGAACTCACTACTTAGTTGTAATAGGTCCTAGCGAGACAAGTTTGCTAAACATTACACCAGATCGAGGCGTCCTCTCACTTGACACATATTCACAAAACGTACACCCCCGACCGTAAATATTTTGCAAGAATTAATTAATATTTTGAGATTTTACTTTCCACTAAGCTGTATTTTAAATTAAATTATATAAGTAAAATCTTAAAAAACGGAGAAGCAAAAATTCAAATCCCCAATGGTTAGGTTCCTAATATGCACATGATGATTGCGTACTTCATGAAACACTGAGTCTATTTTTATTATCAGTGTATTTTAACGATAAACAATAGAGGATTAACCGGAATTCAAAGAGAGGAAAAATAAACAATAATGCCAGAATTTAAACTACCACATTCATTAAAAACATTTCTAAACAAACATGTAAATATGCTATTTTTATTACCAGAAATTGAACAATTTCATATCAGCGTCTGATAGAAAGCCTTATTCTTCCTAAAAATTCCCGAGTGAGGGAAAAAACGACGTAATCAAAGAATTAATCAAATTTGAAAAGATAGGGGTTCCATATGACCGAAAATTCTTTTTTAAAAATAAAAATTTCCAAAAGTTATTAAACGCTGAAGTAAATAAATATAAAAACACAAAAAATCCGTATTAAAGGAGGCAAATCTACCAACATATATGAAATAAACCCAAAAGTATACGAAAAACAGATTAATGAAGAAATCACCAACTCTTGCAAAAATGCTCCGGATTCCTCTATTAAAAAATATTAACAAGAAAGCTAAAATTATTACACAAACCCTAGATTTAAGCAAAATATACAAATGTTTTAACGGTAAGTTAGCGTTCCTAACAATAAAAAAAACACAAAGAAGAGTTTCCTAATAGCCGGTTCATACACCCAACCGAAACTGAATGGGTAAGTTAAGCTATCAAATATGAAAAAAAATATTTGACGTTCTGAGAATTGCTACTTAAGCAAACCAGTGGAAAAACACATGTGATTGTATTTCCTGCTTTACAAAAAATCAAAACAAAACAAATATACCTTCATTAAATATGACATTAAAATTTTTATCAATCAATATCTGAAAAAGGTTTATTGGAAGCGGTAAAGTTCGCTAGACGGTACATAGATATACTATCCAAACATATAGATATAATTCTACCTTGCCAAATATCCATACTATTCCACAATGGTAAAACATGGATTAAAAAATCAAGTAACGGCACATTTGATGTACCCGAAGGCTCGTTTGACAAAGCCGAAATTTCAGAATTGATGGGAATGTGCATCTTAAGTAAAATGAACGAAATTATCCACATAGCAATAAAGGATTAATGACAGCACCGGGCAACAAAAGAGAAAATTATAGAATAATTAATATGCTTTACAAATGCTTTAAAGATCTAGATTTTGAAATAGTAGTTGAAACTTATAAGAAGGTAGTACAGTATACAAATGTAGTATAAACTGGCAGTGTTTCTCCATATATGAAAACAAACGCAACTTAAAAGTAAGTAAACACAAGATCTATCCATCCCACAAGCAAAATCAAGTACATCTATAAATGAACAGAGCACAGGCTATCAAATAAATTGGCAAAAAATGAATATATGATGAAAAGAATAAAAATGATGAAGATGCCTTTAAAAAATCTGGCCATGAGAATATTTTCGAATACAAGCCCAACGAAGCAGAATAAATTTTTATAAAACAATGATAGAAATTGAAATATCTGGTTCAACCTACCATTTTACTTACAAGTAAAAACCAAAATAAGACAATTATTCTTTAGCTAATGGATAATCACTTTCCAAAATGCTCAGAAATAAACAAAATTCACAATAAGAATTCCGCCAAACTGAGTTATAGCTGTACTAGTAATTTAGAAAATTACACAGAAAAACAAAACGCCAGAAACCTAAATAACAACGTACAAAACAACAGCATTAACAAAGAATGTTACTGTAACGATACAAATACATTCCCACTTAACGGACTTTCAAAAGCACAAGACATGAATGGTCAAAGGAAAACACATTTAGGATCTAAAAAAGATAGATTAAAGTCTGAGGAATAACCATAAGTTTACATTTAAACTGGAAAAGTTAAAAAATTGTACGGAACTTGCTAGCCATATGTAGAAATTTAAATTAAAGTATGGAAAAAACCCCGATATAACTTAGATCATGGTAAAAACAGCCAAACCTTACAGTGGTGGTAAAATATGCAGATTAGGTCAAGAGGCAAAATTAGCTATTATGTTGTTCCCAGACGGAAATGAAGTTACTAAAAGAAAGAAAAGAAATTATGTAAAAGTTAAACTATACAATCATGGATGAAAGTGTTCTAAGACCTTTAAATAACTTCTCCTAATTTTAAAAATTGTATTTTCATAAAATATCACTGTTACAAGAGCGTCTTAAAAATGGTAAAACCATTTATTTTAAATTGCTTGAAGACACAGAATGGAAAAAAAAAGTCACAAAATGAATCGTTTCTAAATAAGAAGTACTCAAAATGTTTACAATATAATTGTATTGAAACATTTTTAATACAACAGTGTACTGGCTTAATTTAATTTTGACAAAAAATTACTAATCATCTGTATATATATATTAGCAAATATATATATATATATATTACTAAATATATATATATATATATATATTATATAATATATATACATACATATATATATATATATATATATATATATATGTATACATGTATATATATATATATATATGGATATATAGAGAGAGGTAATTAGTAAATATTTTTGTCAAAATTAAATTAAACCAGTACACAATTGTATTAAAAGTTTTCAATACAATTTATTGAATTGAAAACTTTTTGATACAATTGTGTACTGGTTTAATTTAATTTTGACAAAAATTTACCGATTACCTATATATATATTTATCATCGTACGTCTAAAGCACGATTTGACGTTTCATTCAATACGCAATCGTCAGGTGCATATTATATATTTACCGTTTATGGATTTGAATTTTTTATAGTAGTGTTATTATAGGTAGTTATAAATTATAAATCGGAGCTGTCAGTTTGTTTTTTCATTTATTAAATGTATAGTTTTAATTTGGTTTGTACCAAAAACCAAAAATGAACATAAAATCATACGAATTAAAAAAAATTGGGGAGCCCCTTTAACGTATGCTATAATGTTATAACTTTTGTTTATTTAATTTATTTTATTATAATTTAGTTATTATTGGTTACATCAATTTCTTATTCCATTATAACATTTAGTTTTTGAGCTGATGTTCCAGATAATGACTTGGTTTTTGGAGAAGGCAGTGATATTATTGTATTTATTATGATTTAAAATCAATTTATTGTTATATAATTTAATTTTCCATTTATCCTCAGTTGAACCAAAGTAATATTTAACATGTAGATAATTTTCGTCCAAGTCTTTCCATGGTAGAAGCAAAAAAGCAGTGACAGACCCCCAAATCTTAACTGTTAGAGAAGGATTGAATGCTTAATAATACTTTTTCCAAGTAGGGCTCGGAAACGCTTTTGAAGTCTATCAAAACTAGAAAGTGATGACTAAGCAGCTCACGTCCAAATATGATAACAGTATTCTAATTTCGATCTGATCTGTTTTTTTTAGTCGCAAAGGAAGAGTCATGTACTTGCTGGAATCTTACGTTGCCTTCAGTAAAGTTTCTTATTTTTGAGTAGGTTATCAAAATCACTGTGGTTATTCTGTGTTAACTGTATTTATATATTTTGATTGAATTTGTTTGAATGAGGAGTTATCATTCTTTACACTAATTTCCACGATTTTGGAATTTTCTTTACTGCTTACTGCGCATTTGCATTCACTGAAAACAAAGAGGCAGCAACTGAACATTACTAAATAAGAACATTGTGATATCTCTTTGGGCAGTTGGTGACATAGTGATTGTTGGTTCACTCTCTAGGTAGGGCATTGTGTGCTTAGCGAGAAATATCTGAGCAGTAATAAAATGTTATCTCTAAACATGAGCAGTGGAAGGAAAACAATCTACCCTGTAGATTAAATAATGTGTCCAGATTCTGAATTCTATAAGAGTTACTAAGTTCTTATTGTTATTTGTGTTCAGTTGTTCTTAAGTTTCCACGGAGACCCAGTACACACAGCCAACTTGTGTGTTTGATCTCAGTGAAACGAGTCTACCCTGTAGATTTAATAAAGTATCCGACTCAGAATTTCTGTACATTATGCAGATCGATATACATGAGTAGGACAGGGGTACACAACAGATTGTGATTAAAACAACAAAGATGTCAACAATAGTATGAATATAAATAGTTTAATAACGCTTGGTCATGGCTAACTATTGTGTCAGGTTTTATGAATTTGTATCGTCTAAGTTAAACGAAATTCGATCAAAAACGAAAGAAATAATTTAAATGCATAAATATTTAATAAAATGAAAAGATACCCTCTCACGATCAATAGAAAATATTCTATCAAATTAGTATTTGTTTAGTTCATAATATTCTGACATAAATAATCGTGTTCAGATTGACGAGGTCTTGTCTGTAAGTTCAATAATACAGCAATGCAATAAATTGAAGAATATTCAGTTCAACTCAAAGACTAAAGGCCAGTTTGCAATTGATTTAATAATTTTAATTAAAGTCTTAATTATTTTCTCCGTTAGTTTTAATTGATGCATAAACGATTATTTCATTTCTGTACAGAATTATTACCAGCCGACATCGTAACATTCACTTATGCGTAAATACCCTTGAGAAATGTATGAATCCATCTCTGTACGAAGACCTGCATGTGGGAAAAACATAATTTTTATTTGAAAAAAACTCATAAAGTAATTTTCACACGCAACATTTATGGATTAATCTTATAATCAAAATATATGTTTCGGCTTCAAGTAAGCACAAAAGGCTGGTAAGCAGTAAAATAAAAATAAATAGATCAAAATTTAAATTAAAGCCCAAAATATAAAATAATATAAACATGTTGTACTTGGGAAAATGTGATTTGCCCAAATAACCACTTCACTAGTACATCGACTTTTATAATTTATGCGCAGCATTAGAAAGACTTTGAAATCCCATCAACTTACACATGAGATAGCTAGGTGCAATCGCAAGTTTTATGCTCACATCTTTTTCATTGTTTGTGAAACTTCCTTCCAGTTCCATGTTTTCCAACCATCTTTAAACTTCAAAAAATTAATGCAATACCAATGACTAACTACTAACCTCCTGAGTAATCTTTCCTATTTCGACTCATTATTAATGTTTCAATTTCTAATTCCTCTACATCCTGTGACATTTATGTTTTAGTGACGTTAATGACCCTCATGATACCATTTTTTTTAAAGTGCTACATTTCTAGTTGTATTAAAAGACCTTCTTACCTCTGAAATTGGTTTACGAATAATCTTGCGTTTTATAAACTGAAGATATGAATAATATATATATAGAAATCTACCAACAATTTATTAGTTGTGCGTGTGGGTGAATATGTTGTAGAAAGAATTTAAAAGTTCTACACTGATCTAGCCATTTAAAAATGTAGATATACTATAGTAGAATGTTGAAGATACCATGGATCGAACATGTGGGCAACGTCCAGGTTTTGGAGAGGATGGAAACAAAAAGTAAATTGATACTTAACATCAGGAAAAGACAGCTGAAGTTTCTGGGATATATAATGAGAAAATAGGGCTTGAAGAATCTGATACTCACGGGATGTATAGAGGGAAGGAGACACAGAGGAAAGCGATGAGTGACATACTTAATAGTATTGATAAGATCGATGGCGAAATGAGGTTAAGAGAGAGATACCCGTAGAAAAATTGAAGAGCGACAAGGGATAGGAGTAAGTGTAGGTCAATAATCGCCTAAGTCTTTAAGGACACAGCTCATAAACAAGAAGAATGTTGAATTAAATAAATATCTTACTGGAAATATATTTTTTCAAGGTTTCCAAATAATTTCTTCATAATAGGAGTATTATAATAACCAGTAATAAAGAAAAACATGGTTTTATATGAGGTAACAGAAGGAGGGATGTTAAAATCATTAAGATATAAGAAGATGTGGAAGGCCATGATCGCCAATGTCTTAAAAGAAAACTGCACATCAAATAAGAATATTTATCAGTGACACAGAGGATAGAGCTGATGACAACATTCTGTTTGTTCCAGGCATTGAATTCAATTATGAAATGTCCAATCTGTTTCCACGCGTGAAATCAATGTATATTTTGTAAGTTTTGAACATGTGTTTAGCACAATACTTCTTATTTTATGGAAACTTTTCTTTTTAGGGTACGGGCGATATTGGTCTTCTATTAGATTCTCTCATTTTGACGCTTAGTAAAATTTGTCTTCTTCATATCCTTTCCAGAAATCATTATTAAAAATATAATCCGCCATCCAGTGTGGCTGAGTTGGTTACAGTACGTCCAATTTAACGACGGTTTCTCCTACAAATATAGAAGTAGGTTCCTCTATTACAAGAAGACGCATTTCATTTGAGTAATATATCTAGAATATTCATGCCCGTAGAAGATATTAAATATTTTTAAAATCAAAATGTGAGTGTGCAATGGAAATAACATTTAAAATGATCAAAATATATCTGATTGATAAACAAAACTGATTATTTCTCTTGATTAGGGGAAAGACGTGACAAATGGGAACAAATGTTTTCGTCATTGAGGACTTCATCTAACTAAGTTTATGTTAACGTTGATGCAACTACGCATGCGCAAGAAGACATCTACGCAGATGACACCACAATATACTCCCGCACCAGTAAGAAACCTGTCGTGTCGCACAGATATAATCTCGCTGCTGACCTTGAATGGGATCTACACTCTATGGTGAATTGGGGCAAGAAGTGGCTTGTCAACTTCAATGCGTCTAAGACCAAGCTGTTGTCTGTCAACCATTACAGGCAACCTCTCCTGCCTTCCATAAGCATGGACCAAGCAATTGTCCCTGAGAGCAACACACTACGCCCCCTCGGCCTTACCCTCTCCTCAGATGTCAAATGGAACTACTATATTGAATACATAGCTAAATCTACTGCTAAGAAGGTTGGGTCACTATGTCGATCCAGGATGTTTTTCTCCGCCTGAATCCCTCCCTATATATATACAAGACAAACATCCGTCCGTGCATGGAGTACTGCTGCCATTTATCGTCAGACGCCCCTGCTGTTCTCCTCAGTGTTCTCGATAGGCTCCAAAGGAGCGTCTGTAATGTGATAGGTTCTGATCTGGCGGCTCGACTGCAGTCACTTCCCCACCATCGAAATGTGGCCTCCCTTTGTCTGTTCTATAAATACTTTCATGGTTTCTGTTCGAACGAACTTAAGTCACTGGTACCTCCTCAACAGGTGTTTACTCGTGCACCTAGATTGGCAACTGGGTCTCACCCATTCACAGTCAGGTTAGCCAAATGCAGACGACAATTCTACTCCTTCAGCTTCTTCTCTCGCACTTCCAGACTATGGAACTCGCTCCCATATTCTTGATTTCCTGACGGCTACAACCTCCAGAAATTTAAATGCAATGTCAATACTCATCTATTAACCACTGGACTCTAGCTCTCTCCCCAGCCCCGTATATCTTTGCGTTTCTCTCTACCCATGTATCTGTCATCGCACCTGCATTCAGATTTCTATTGCTTCTTTCTAACTAGTTTGTCCTCCTCACTCTTTTCTAATTAATCTTTTTACAGTTATGTAGCCCCGCCCGCTCCGCCCATCAGTGGCATTTCTGCCTTGCTCGGGGTGAAATGATTAAAAAAAACTAAGGAGAGACAGAGGAATTTTTAACATAAAATATATTTATATTTTTTCAATATGTTTTGGATATAATATAACGGAGCTTATTATTTTTTGTTTGGTTCGAAGCTTCATCACGTTTGCTATTGAATATCTCCCATTTTGATAATAGAGGATCTGGCCCAGTGGTTCGCAAACATTTTTGGCCATGAGACACCTAAGTATTTCTACATTATTTATAAAAATATTTTGTTACTATAATACATAAATATGCGTATAATATACAATACATATGTAATAACAGAAGTGCATATATAAACGGAGATATTTTTAAGCATGCATACTGCATACGCACCGTAATATTAACTTGCACACACTCATAATCTCACAAACAAACTAGAAAAATAACTGTTAATGACTCATCTTCAATTTTTCCCTTTCAAATTTCAAATTCCTCCACCTATGGGTCGTGCCCCACACGTTGAAAACATCTTACCTAGCGTTAAAGCAGTTTCGCAACATTTTCGATTTAGTAAATTGTTTTCTATTTTGTATTAAAATAACTCTTTTAAATCAGTCTCGTTAGTCTCGTTACGGTGGGTAACTATTGAAAGCAACTCGCTGTTTTGCCAAATATTTCTTTTGTTTACATATAACCCTTTTTTTTAATTACTTAAGTTTCTACGATGCATTCACCGTCTCAACTATTACAGGAGATAGAGTAAATTCTTTAAGTTTTTCGCTTAATATTTGGTTTTGTATTAATCATTTTATTGTTTTATACGAAGTTTTGACATATTTTATATTGAATTTAGATAAATTCTTTTCAACTATAACTGTAAGAGGGTTGTTGGAAGAAACGATATATTTTGATTATTTGGGTTTGTCAAGAAGAACAGCTTGTATATTTTGAAATATTTTTTATGAGCGTTTGTTTTGCATACGAAAAATCAGTGTATTGGATGGGTTTGAATGTATTTTCGATGTCTTTCACCTCTTCATTATTTACCCTGTCCGGACTCATTTTATTGCCATGTTTATGACAATGGCGTTGTTCTAAGCTTTGGCCTTCTACAGGTGACTGGATTTTTTTAAAGAAAATTCGTGCACTGATGTACCCAAAGACATTTGGCTCAGTGGATATAGGCGTTAGTATCTTCCTGTGACTTCACACAATGTGTTGTAAGTTCAATACCTGGCTACATCTGGTTAAAAATGTGATAAATAGATAGCATCCGGAAGTTGTATCGGGATAAAAATGATATTCTCCCGTGTTTGAAATAAGTGTTGCTAGAACTTAAAGAAGACCTGATTATACAGCATCAAAACATCGTAAAAATTGCAATAAATATGTGAACAACAATCCGAACAGTATAAATAATTCAAATACTACTCAGAACCGCTTCTCAGAAGTACAGATAAATAAAGAGTTCAGTTCAAAATTCCTAGCACCTGAAGTAGGCCAGAGCGTACAACGACCTAAACATCGTAAACATGGCAATAAAGATAAGGACAACAGCCTGAACAGTGTACTAGTTATAGAGTATATGTACATATATGCTATAGAGTGTATATTGGTATGTTGGTTGGTTTGATATACAGCCTCAGCTGTGTTGAAAGCCATATGTCTGGAAGTAAGACTGCTTTAAAAATGAGTATGTACATTTCCTTATTTGTGAAGATTTTCATCTCTCTAGAGAGTAAATTTGACATGAAATCAACGCCATTGAACTAATTAAAATGTTAAATAACTGGTGTGAATTAGGCAGGTAAGAAAGGCATTCAACCCTCGTGGGTAAGAAAGGCATTCAATCATCGTGAATAAGAAAGGTATTCAACCCTCACGGACTCACCAGACCGAAACCGAATAATTGCATCTGGTAAGGGAAGATTTAGTCCCAAATCGAGCAAGAAGAATTTTAAAATTCGGCTGAAAAAAAACTAAAAAAAACAAAAACAAAAGAAACAAACATAATTGTAAAGTATTTTTAAAATAAAGAAAATGATAAAACAATGTAATTTTAGTTACAGATAATATTGGTGTAAAATTTCTTTTTGAATAATTCAAGAATTCAAAAGGAAAGGCTCAATTCAGCAAAAATGTAGATCTACAGAAAGATAATGAGGATACTCTTGATCGATCACGTGAGCGATGATGAGGTGTTGGGGAGGATGGAAACGAGAAGTAAACTCATACTTAACATCAGGAAGAGGCAGCTGAACCCGTAATGAAGAAAAAAATCCTGGAGATTTTAATTCTCAAATGATGAATGAAGAGAGATAGTGGGAAGCAGCGCAATACCTATTTGATAGGCTTGAGCAATTGAATTGCGGGGATTTGTTTGAGAGAGATGCCAATAGAAAAATTATTGAGAGCGATGAGAGAGCCAAGTGAAACTTCATGATCGCCTACGTCCTAAAGGGACACGACACATGAAGAAGAAGGAAGAAGAAGAAGAATGCTGCTTGGATGCATAACATTATGGGTCCCGAGAGTGGCTCAGTTTCTCATTCAGAATTGGGATCAGCATCCTTGCTGAACTGTTTTGAAGAATAAGAAAAATATCACGAAGTTGAAATTGCAATATGACGATCACATATATTATATTAGAGAACAAATAACAAAATCGATGATGACAAATTAAGTTGTACGTGGCTGTAAAAACCGAGTGCAATCAGACCTTGCTCAAAATAAAATGATTTTACCCATAAAGGGATAACGAATGGAGAAATGTATCAATATATGATTTATTGCTACATTTCAAGTATATAAACTCCATATTTCTTTGGAGTAAATAAAGACGCAACAGCATGAAACAAAACACATAAAAAATTGTGGTAAGTATTTTTTATTATTCGACAAAGATTTTCAATGTTAAATATATGCAATAAATACATCAGAAAACTTCAGAAAATAAAATTAATAAATACTAATAATTCCAAATATATATATTTTTGCTCATTGATTAACAGAGATAAAGTAGAATTGTTTGTGGCTATTATATCAATAAACTGCAAGATGATATCAAACCAAAACATTAACTGAGATTATGTTCTTAAATAACGTCGTATTATTTACACCCTCATATGGATGTCATGCATGACAATTTCTGGGTACGAAGATAATAAATAGCCACCAGAAACGTCTCTGAACGGGAAATTGAAGAGTTTGAGTTCGAACCCCGACTTTAATGTTGTTTTTCTCCAGTTCCACCATGATTTAGATGTTAAAAAATTTAATAAAATTATCAACAATACATTTTATATAGCAAGAGTACCAATAATTATTACATTAAAATGACCAACAATACATTTTTAAAACAAACTGACAAACTATACAACCAACAATACATTCAATGGCAATATGACCAACACTATATTTTATCTGTAGTTGAAGTTATACAACTGCATTCGAAATATCTCAGGTTAAAGCAATAAAATTGTGCTCAAAATATTTGAGAATCGGCATTAAATAAACATAGAGCTTTATATGCTGCTAACAAAATCAACCAACAACCGCTACATTAAAAAATTATCCTATAAAATATTCTTAAATATTTTAAAGAAAGCAAACTGAATTCTAAAATATAACTTCAGCAAAACTACAACATAAAACGTATTAACACCAGCTCAGTTATTATATACACACGGGCATGTATATATATATATATATATATATATAGCAAAACAGAGTGTCATCTACCATGCATTTAATTGTTCAATTAAAATAACATATATCATATTATTATACTTCAAATCATACAAAAGAGGTTTTAAGTCTTTCAGTCTTAAAAATTTCTATATTATTCTTTTTAACCAATTTACATTTTAATCAATTCGCGAACCGATATTGCCACGTACACGCAGGGCGCTACACTGAGTGAAAATGGAAAGAGAATAATGTGCTAAGAACTGAAAACCTAAAAAGGCCATTCAGTTAAATGCCATACATGATACAGGGCTTAGGAGACCATATCTTTTTGAGACTTACCTGACCTGGCAAAAGATTTTCACGCAGTAGGTTGCTGTTACCTTCTACGGTGGTCTGGTTGCCGAAGGATTGTAGAATGCAATCTGACCCTCTATTTAACTTATAGCTTCAGGGAGAAGGGATGGATTAATACTTTTTCCAACGGTATTTGCGCATAAGTGAATGCAAGGAATTCAACTGGAATTCGAACTCGTCTCTCCAAGTTCTCTTTGCAAGCCGATATCCACAGCCACACAACGTAAAACTATATTGCTGTTCATATGAAAGGGAAGGATTGTTGACTCATTTTATTCATATCATACTCTGTAGTTCTTTATCTTGATGTGGTATTTAGTACTGATTGAACATTATTAAAAATAGATATAATATATGCCAGTAAAATATTAATGTTATACTCGATTATGAATTCATTCATATAACAGTTCAAAATGAAAACAAAGAACACATTTTCTAAAGCAATCGCAAGTTCTGGACTCTGGCCATGAAGATTCGACCTTAGCAAAACAAGATAAATTCAGAAGTAGCCCACCTGGCGAGGAAATTTATAAGGTTCGTTGAAGTTTACTCGAATAATTATTGATCCGATTTTAGTGTCTCAAAATGATATTGGATCGACAAAAGCACAAAAGACCAAAAGCAATTTCGTCTCTGACTGGTTTTTGTCCTCAACTTGGACGTCTAAAAGGCCAATATCGATTTCTAGATTTTGTGGGTGTTGGTTAGCTGAGAACTAAGTCGACCAAACTTCACCCTTGAACGTCTTTTGACAAATGATTCTTGGCAATGAGTCTTTTGTACATAAGAAATCGCGCGGTCGTCTCTTTCTTCACCTTTCCTCGTCGTTCCGCCAAGCACCGTAGCAACACAAATACCATTGTCACAAAACACCAAAAGGATTGGTACGTGGCCATATATTACAAGATATGAATATACTCTTACTTACATACAAAGCAAACTTAGTTACTTTCCTAATGAAGTACTTATTTATTTAATTCAGAGACAACATTCTACATACAAATTCGGGCTAAATAACGATTTACTAATAGAATGACTTTTTTGACATATGACTGTCATTTTCCGAACATACTACTTATCCTCAAAGCTTTCATAATAACATAACTTTATTGAGAGGAACGTGCACAGTATTGCCTTCCACAAAACTCAGAAAGTTTATTATTCATATTCGAATAGTAATAGCAACATTAGCTGTTTCCCTGTAAAAAAATATTTCGTTTTCCTTGAGTGAGCAACTAGTACCGATTTTAGTTTCAAACAGAGGACAGAAAGTAAGACACAAATTCGAAGGTGTATTGGGGAATGTATTAAGGATCGGCGGCTTAGCGAATCTGATGGTCACTGGGCGGATAGATGTGGTGTGAAATGTAAATATATTGAGTCCGTCGTTATTTTTTCTTAGTCTTTTATATTTTGCTCCTGTTGAACACGTTGATAAAAGTGGAACAATAGCTCAAAATTCACTGAATGTTACTAGTACGGACAAGCACTAGTTTGGATTATTTTCTCTAGTCAGGTAGTCAGGTACAGACTTGCCTCAGATCCATCCCTAGGAAAACGAACCAGTGTTCTACTAAACAACCCGATGAAGGAAGCTTACTTTCTACACACAAACAACACACTTCGGATTGGGATCAAACATATATCGGCAGTGTCATGGCTTAGCAATGGGCTCGCCATTATCACCATCACATATACATGGAATAGTTTGAAGAGAAGCCACTAGAATCCACACCTCTAACGCCAACTTTCTGGCTGAGATACGTTGATGACACCTACATATTCTGGTTACACCAAGAAGAGGTCCAGACGCGACTGGACCATGTGAACTCAATAAGAGCATCCATACAGTTCACTATGGAAAAAGAGGGTGACAACAAACTGGCATTCCTGGATAAGGTAATAACTCGAACTGGGTGGGGTTCAAGACATCCGTATACCGCAAACCATCATTCACAGGAAAATACCTCAACTTCAACTCCCACTACTTAGACAATGTAAAGAAATAGATCACCCGCTGCAATCAACATTGAGTAAAAGTCATAAGCGTCGACCCAGAGACATACGAACAAGCAATGGTCAGTATAAGCAGTACCCTACAATGAAACAATTATCCAGGGTACATGACAAAAACTCCAACAAACATGGAAGGAAAGGTGCATGAGAAAACAGTCTCGGTCTGTTTGCCATATGTGGAGAGGTTATCAGAGAAAATACAAAGGATCTGTGGTCCATATATCTTCAGGGCGATCTTCAGAAGTGGTTCTACATTTCGCAGATACCTTATCCGAGTAAGAAACTCAACAGAGAAGGACATGACTAAGGACCGTAAGCCGACAGTAATATGGTCTTTGGTTTTTGGTGTCAGAAACAATGAAACATATATAAAAGCGGTTTTTCCCGGATCACTGCACAGTAGAAGGAGCAGACAAAGCATGTGATTTTAAGGGAACACAAGGAAGACAACTCAAGCCATCACTTCCTCGTATGTTCGTGCTTCCCCTGACTACCACTCATCACAGAACGATCACTGAAAGGTATAAACAGAATAAGTTATTACTTTTTATTCTCGTGTCCGTCGTTATTTCAACCCGTTCGTCAATTTTATTTCAGGTTATAAATCATATGTCTCTAATATGCAAAAGAAATAATTATATGCAAGGGAGTTTCACAGATGGAATGTGCGGGAAAATTATTATAGTAGAAGTGGCGGTTATATTTGATTATTTTAACGCTAAAATGGTGTGACCTTCAGGCTAATCGTGTAGCCCGATTAAATTGATGTGGTTGGGGCACAAGGGAAAGAAGATCGTCACAGTAGAAGTCGTGAAGTTATTTGTAAAAAAAGGTTTCCCACGGTCTTCTATCATCGCATTCTGTATTTCAAGTCATTTCACGATGTGAGCGATAATAACTCTCCACAACTTCTTATGATTTTTAGCACCTTTCATCTTACCTGTAAGTTTCATGCATTAGTGATTTAATCACTGTTTTCTTTCTGTCTCTGTTGCCTTAAAATTCTCCAAGCACTATTTTCTCATTATGGTGAATTTCTAAGCGTAGCTTAAATGTGGCACAAGGCCAAAAGAGCGGAGCAACCAGTAAGACTCGATCACACTAATCGGATAGAGATAGCTTCTACCGCAGGGGTCGGCAACCCCCTGCCCTCGGGCCACATCCAGTCCGAGAAGGAGTTTTGTCATGACCTCAAATTTAAAACCTCAACACTAATTATCTTATTAATTTGCTGAGAAAGTGGCAAAGAAATTATCAGTTAGATTTCGTTGACTTGCAATGCCACGATTTTTAAAATAAAAATTTAATTTCAAATTCACTGCTGACTTCTTTAAGAAATATATTTTGGCAAGCGGAAAATATAAATGTTTATTGAATATTGCGAAAATGATGGCATCACTATTTGAAAGGATATATGCTAGAGAACAACCTTTTTACGAAAAAGAACTATATTAAAAATCGTTTAAGAACATAGTTGCGTGATGACCACTTGGATGAAGCTTATTTCTTGTCATCAACAAATACATCAACAGATGTGGAGAAGTTGTCGAACAATAAAGAGAAACACGTCTAATTTGCCATTTCTAACTGTATTGTGTTGTTTTAAGGAATTTGCATTTTTTCTGAGTGTGTTAGATGCTATCGTGTTAGTTTTGCAATAAAATACAGTTGTTTAAATAATATAACATTAACCTCATTGTTATTTGTTTTAAACGTCAGGACGATGGCGGACTTCCGGACGATACAATTCATTACATTACACTTGATAGCATGGCCCTCCTTCGAGACATTGCATGGCTGTCAGGCCCGCTCTCTCCAAATATTTGCCGACCCCTGTTCTAGCCCAACAAGCTTATTAGCCATTTTAACAAGCCGAGATTCCCATCTTTTCTCATTATATTTTCTAGAAATGTATTTTTCAAATTGAAAGAATAAATATAATTATATTTCTGATTTCATCAAAGCGTCGTAGTTACCCATATTTTCAGTCGATGGAATACTCAATATGCTTCTGTCGCAATTCTATTTAATCTCTGCGAATATTATCTATTAATAGCTGTCATATAAGGGGACATTTTCCTATTTCGTATTTATAATAATAAATATAAGGATAAATTCTAATTTTTTCAAAAACGCAATAGACAACATAATAAAAAAAGACACATTCAGTTTCAGTATCTTCATGCAACTTAAATTACTTGGTCAATGATATTATTGATTGCTTCCTACTTTAAAAAACGGTAATACCTCTTCACTCTTTCCTTGAAAAGATGTGAAGTTGTTTGCTGTTTTTTCTCTAAGATTTTGAATTTGCAGAAGTTTTTCTACAAACCTTCACCTCAAGTCTAGAGTGTACAAAATATTGATAATCTGTAACTAAAAATCAATCTAAATACTGGATAAATAGATGAACTTTGAAACTTTTAGTTATCAAATAGTTAGATTGATTTTTTCACAGAGTATCCCCCTTTTACAGGGTTATATAAAACCGGTTAATGTTTGTAGATTGAAAGAATTTTAGGAAAATAATATTAATTTACGGAAACAATTTCTGGTCATTAACTATAAGTGTGAGAAAAAGAAGTGGTATCATGCCTTTTCCAAAGATATTTTCGCGTAACTGAATGTAATGAAATTGGAATTGGAATTCATTAGTGATCACCAATTTCATGCTTTTATCCATTTCTCCATACAATCATCTAACCTTACAAAACTTGGTATTCCAAAGTGGCCACCCTTCTAAATACTGGTTAGATCAATGTTAACTTCCGTGATTGTACGAGAACTGGTGAACATAAACCTAATTATTTATAGTAAGATTTCTTATTGCTAAACAATTGCTTGCTTTTAATACTGTGACAGTGGGATCCTCCTACACATAAATTTGGCAAGTAAAAGCATTAGACTGAAATAGGATTAGATTGAATTTTTTTCGTTCTTGTATGACATTATATTCATTTTATAAACATTTTCTTTGTTTCTCCACCTAATCTTCTGTTCGTTTGATGCACACTTTAAATACGGCCGTTTTAATTCTCGGTCATTTTGAACAAAGGATGCATTACAACAGGTTGCAATGAAAATTGAGTCATTTGTCGTACCGGAACATTTATTCTCTTAACACGCCATCTTAAACATATAAAAATCTGCCATATGTCCGTGAATTGAATACTGTTGCTATACCTGATTCTGCTGCTATTCATATCGAGGTTCATGACAAAATACAAAGAAACATGTCATGTCATTTATCTTGACTTGGTATCTCGACTTCAGGCGCTTTCTCAAAGAAATGGTGCGGTTTCTCTCTATTTTCTTTATAAATATTCTCATGGTAACTGTTTTGACTAGCTTTTAACCCTGAAACCATGACCACATGATTTTAAGCGTGCTAAAATATTGGCATCTAGCTTCCACCTGTTTATTACTGAAATAATATAATTCAATTGTTCCTTTTCTCGAATTTCCCTCCAACAATTTAAAAGCTACATCAATCGCCAGTTTTTATCTTCTTCAATCCCGCTCATCTTATGTCCTTTCCTTAATCCTCCCTATACTCAGTCTTTTCTCACACTTTCACTCCCTGTAAACTCCTGCGTACTAGTGGCATTCCTGAATTGCTCAGGGTGAAATGATTAAAAGAATTTAAAAGTAACATCAATCGCCATCTTCTATTTCCTTAAAGCCCGTGTATTTTTTTCCTTTCCTCAATCTTCTCTATACTCAGTTTTTTCTCTCACTAACTTCCTGTAAATCTTCCTACTATGCTTGGGGTGAAATGATTAAATGAATTTTAGTTCAACAGGAATCGCTGTTTTCTATCTTCTTGAATCCCATTTATCGTTTGTCATTTCCTCACTCTTCTCTATACTCAGACTTTTGACTCACACTCACTCCCTGTACACCCCTGCGTAATAGTATCATTTACGCTTTGATTAGGGTTATAAATTTAAATTCAATATCAATCGCCATCTTTTTTCTTCTTGAATCTCGTTCATCTTCTGTCTTTTCCTTCATCGTATACTCAGTCTTTTCTCTCGCTTTCACTCCCTGTAACGCCCTGCGTACTAGTGGCATTCACACCTTGCTTGAGGTGAAGTGAAAAAATAAAAAAAAATGAAATAAATAATTGATTTGTTGATTTTGACGATTAACTCGAGAACACTAACCATGAGTATATAGTACCGAGCGCAAATGACACCCTTTCAATTATAATTTAATTAAATTTTCACTATCTGATTTTCTTACCTAAATAATGTTTTTCAGTTCGCATTAATGTTAACTCAAAGTAAAAATTTGAAGTGCCTGCATGTAAGATATTTTAACAAATATTTATGTTTAATATTTTTTTATATTTTCATAATCGAGTATGATATGCCCATAGTTAGTAGTGGTGTAACTTAACTGATAGCTAGTGTTCCAGTGTTAAGCAATTTTCCTAACATATTTTGGATTGTCACAATAGTTCTTATTTTGAAAAAAATATTGAGATGACAGTTATTTAGAATAAATTAGAATTGGCTATGTATAATAACTGCTATTTAATCTATAGCTGGGGATATGATAGATTTTTGCCTTTCTCGGATATATTTGCTCGTAAGAGAATGTAAGGCGATCGCCTTGAATTCAAAATCATTTTTCCGATTTCTCATGCTTATTATATTGCCACACCCATGGTGGGAATCGACAATAGGTAGCTTTTACCATTTTAGAAGCGGGGTCAAGTCCATAATATGATTATAGTGTCCAATGTATCCCTCACCTTTTAAAGATTTATCTCTAATTTGATTCTTCTGTTGACCAACTAATCCGTGTCATATGGCTGTCAACTAAACATCTGTGAGTCAATTTAAAAGCGAACCTATTCGCGAATATAATTGAATCGGACTACACTACAGTTTTCTAATATAAATATTCGCAGAAGCAGAATAATATGACTATTGGAATATTTTTTATGAAAATCTATGAGAAATATGTTCATTTTGAATTTATATAGGCTAAATTGATGTTTAATCTTTTACAAAATTATTAATTTTTATAATTAGAATGAAGCGATTTCGTTTATACTTTTCTTCTCGACTTTAATAGCTAAATTAACATTATTTGAGCTGTTGTGCTCATCATTATCTTTATATTCATGAGGTTTGGCTGTTGAACTCTGCAGCCTTTTTCAGATTATATATGTTGGAATTTAGAAGCAAACCCTTTATTTAGTCTACTAGGGATATATTGTTCTAGTTCCATATGTTATGCTTCTTCAAAAACTATATTCTCCACGTACGTATCTACACGTACTTATTTACACTATTTACGTTGACGTTTGTCCTTATTTTGTTGTTATATTCACAACCTTTCAAACATTGTATTCTTTGGAATTTTTCAGGTTTTTAGAATTTTGAACCAATTGTTCTAGTTACACGTGCTATGCTTTTTCAAGAAATCTCAGTTTCATTTATTTAACTTTAATAACTGTACTCTCCAAGGTTTTGTTCACCTCTGTCGTGGCCTGGTAATGAACCCACAATATCTTTGGGTCAATTCACTGGATTACCTCAACCAACAATTTTATCCACTGGGCGGTGAATTAAATAAATGTGTCAGTCCAAAATTCTAGTCAGCTGGAGAAAACTGAAATGTATACCTGCTGAAACATCATGAATGCAGCAACAAGGATGAGGACAACAACCTGAACAATATGAATAGCGTAAATAATTATAATACCACATCTAAGAAGTATAAATAGATGAAAACAGCTTTGGATTTTCACTCTTTAATAGGGGACATTTTATTGAATATGAGCATATATCATTAATTGATGGTGCAATGTACACTTTTGTCGACACCAGCATTATTTATTCAGGTTTCTGGTATAAATAATAATTTGGCAGGGTTTATTATGATAGTATTCAAAATATTGCGTTATTTCCTGGATAATTACACTGTAAATAGACTTGGGAAAGAACGCAAAATACATTCCTAATTCTTCGTGCCTAACTCTTGAAAAGAAAAAAATATGGCATAAGGCTTACAACCTCTTGAAACCTACGGATGAACCCATTTGCACGGAATGATTGTATCAAAGTACAGTTAAAAAAAGTAATGAATTAAAGGAACAAATAACTTCGTTATTTCGCTTTTTTTATTTTTGTAATCTTAAAATGTTGATATATAACTTTGACATTTATTGTGTTTAAGTGAAACTCATGTAAAATGGTTCAGCTTTCTGTACCACTCTAATAAGTACCAGACTTCTGCTATCCTCTTCCTTCACAAGCGACAGGGCAGACCAGAAATGGAGTAGTGTTCATTTTATTTTTATTTTGGGTGGGGGCAGCCCAGATCTATCACTCCAGGTGAGATAGAGTTCAAAAGCGTCTCAGACTCCATGTGGATGACGAATTATTGTCCTCACTCTAAACTCTAGCCCACAGACTGGATGTGGCGAGACTCTCGCTAATCTGTAGCTACGTACATAGAAAGTGCTCGGACGAAATACACTCCATGCTCCTGCCAAGGCAAAACTTCGCGGCAAGTACACGCCATGAAGCTTACATGATAGCAAATCACCCATACTTCCTCTGTATTCTATCGTTGAGAAGTAAGTTCCAATCTAGCAGCTTCATTCGTTGCTCTGCGGAACCGACTACCAAGTTGATGTTTTCCCTCTCAGTAGAATCTTAAGCTGTTCAAACACGGGTTACTCGTCATCTAACATTCTTATCTACACAAAGTCTTATAATGTAACCATCTCACTCAAGTGGTAAAGGTTTGACCTTATTGTAAAAGTCAGTCATACATGATACACACTTAGGCGATCATCTTTCGAAAAAGATATGACTGACTGAGCAGAAAATTTTCTCACAATAAGTTGTCATTAATATTTGCGGTAGACTTGCTGCCAACAAATACTATCAAACTCAATCTGCTCTGCTATTTAATCCATAGGGTGAGGGAGAAGAGACTCAACTGAAATTCGAACTTGGTTCTCTGATTTCGAGTTCCGAGCCGATACTCACTTCACCACAGCAAAGCATTATAGACTTGTTTAAAAAATTATTTTTTCCATTTTTATCGTTTTGATACTGACGTTTCATGTCGTTTAACGATAGATTTTGACGATATGTGTGTTTATTTACGAGAAGCGACATATAAATACATGAATTTGTGATTATATGTTTTCCTTAAATAGATATTATTTACTCCCCCGTTTTAATATTACTCTTACTCAGGTAATTACACATGACAGATGGTCATGATTTTGCCATTCATTTTATTCAAAACTGCTTTGATAAAATGAACTTCAGACAAGCACAATGAGAAATTAATATTCTCTCTATTAATTCATGTGATTAAATGTACCGCTGATGTTCAAATCTTTAATAAATCGAACAATCACATTATAATTGTTTATTGATTTATTTGTCACAGTCAAATAAAATGTATTAGCTGAAGTCGTTATTGTTAATGCATTTGCTTGAGGAAGTATTTTTAGAAAATTAATCTTCCGACGTACAAGAGAATATTTTAGTCCTATCTGAACTAGTCTTCTTTAAAGGTTATAATAAAACACATTGCACTGAGGAAATTATTAAAAACGATATCTTGTTCAAGTGCCGTGTTCGTACAGAGCTATTGTCGCTCTTCACACTTTTCCTTTGGATATCTCTCCTAAACTCCGCTCCGCCATCTACTTGCTGAAGCACATCAAGTATGTCTCTTGCTGCTTTCCCCTATCAGTTTGTCCCTCTATCATCCTTTAGAGTATTAGATTATCCAAGCTTTCTTTTCTTATTTATGTGTCCCAGAAACCACAGTTGTCTTTTCCTTATGACAAGTATTATTTTCATTTCGTTTGTATCCTCTCCAAAGCTCGCCGTTGCTCACATGTTTGGTCTATAGTATTCTCAGCATCCTTCTGTAGAACAGTATTTCTGTTGAAGCAACAGAAATGATTCAACTCTCTCCTAGTTCTTAAAGGAAATTGTCCTGTATTTGCTGCTTAATCGGAGAACAGGTTTCACATGACAGTCTACTACTTTTTTCTGTTTCCAACGGAATCTTTCAGTCTCTCAACACTCCGCTTATCTTTTGAAATGCGTCCTTGGCCACGACAATTCGCTGTCCTATGTCAGTATTGCACTTTCTATACTCTGTCATTAAAGTTAGTATAAATAAAATGTAGAATTCACACAATGAATTCTATCTAAATGTAACTGAGACAATTTTAATTTAGTCTATACATCCTCTTTCTTTTAATCATCTCACCCCAAGCAAAACATTCTACTGCCACTGTTACGAATAGAGTTACATAGGGGAAAGTAATGAGAAAGAGGGGTTAGTTATAGGAAATGTCAGAAGGAGGTCAATAGACGAATGAAGATACCGAGAATGTGGGTGGAGTAGATGAAAAAAAGAGCTTATGAGAATAGATGTGTGTTCGTGTGATAGGAGATGTCGATTGACCTTACATTTAAATTCCTGGAGATTGTAGCTATCGGGTAATCAAGTATATTGAAGGGAATTCCACAGGTGGTAAGTGCGTGAAAAGAAACTGTTAGAATAGAAATTGCCGTTACACTTTATCGGTTTCAATGTAAAAGGGTGGGACCTATTTGCTAATTTAGTAGGTTGTGTAAATTAATACCTAGGAGGCACCAGTGATCTAAGTTAATCGGAGCAGAAGCCGTGAAAGTGTTTATAGAAGAGGCACAGGGAAGACACGTCACGCCGGTGAATGAGCGACTGCAGCCGAGCTGCTAATTCGATATCGATCATATTGCAGATTCTCCGTTGGATTTTGTCAAGAACCCCGACGTTAATAGCAGGGTCACCCGACCAGATGTGGCAGCAGTATTCAATACACGAGAGGATGGTAGATTTATATATATGTGCAGGATGGACTCAGACGGTAAAAGCTTCCTGGTCCTGCACAGTGAACCAACCTTCCTTACATAAATTTAAAGATTGGTCTATGGGATGCAATAGGCATCATTTTTGTTAGACTATTATAAATACAGTTTATTGGTGTTTGCTTTTTAGATATTTCACACTTATACGACGCATAAGGTTACTGGTTTTAAGAAAATGAAGAAAAACATAATTAAGGTAAGGGCAAAATAACAGAAAATGATTTAAGAAGAGAGAATAAAAATTGTAGAAGTTAAAATTTGACTTTTTACTAACAACCGTAAGAGAGCTCTACAAACGAGAAGTGCAAGAGAAGAAACGTTAATCATAGAACTTGTGGCTAAACTTATGCATTCCATCTGTAAAATCTATCAATACAGTTGTTCTTCTTTTAATATGCCGTGTTAGTTGCGGACGCAGGCGATCATGGCCCTATACATCTTCCTGTTCCCTATAGCTCTTAAGTTTTATCTTTGTTATTATTACTCTCAAAGCCTATAACAACACGTATTTACTCAAGCTTATCAAGTATTTTACAAACTGCTTTTCTTTCTCTCACTTACCCTCAGTCTGTCTGAGTATCAGATTTTCTAAGCTTTCCTTCCTCATTACGTTCTCCATGAATTTCAACTGCCTCTTTCTGATGTTAAATAAAACTTTCCATGTTGTTTCAATTTTCTTTAAGACCCCGTTGTGTTCACTTCATGGTTACGTTAGCATTTTTCTATAGAACGATGTTTATGCTGCTTCAAGTTTCTTCTTCATCTTTTAAGAGGTTATCCCGCAGTCTCTGTTACACATGAAAGCAAATATCACGTAACAATTCGATACTTTTTTCTCTGTTTCCAAAGAAATTTTTCTGTCTCTTAATATTATACCAAGTTTTTAGAATGCATTCTTGCATTATACGTCATCGAATTTCAGTTTGTCCTCTGTCAGAATACTTGCCATATATTTAAATTTCTGTACATTTTGATTGTGGTATCCCTAATTTGTAGTTCATTCTTTGGCTTGTAGTTATACTTCGTTCTTCTTACTTTGTTAGCTTTTGAAGAAACTATTATAGTTTCCATTTAATGTATGCTAGTCAGTCAGTTGGGATATCATGTCTCGAAAGAGATATGACAGAATGGGCAGAAGATTATCCCACATCAGTTTGCCATTGCTGTCTGCTGTAGACTTGTTGCAAGACAAGGCTATAAAACCCAATCTGTCCTGTTATTTAACCCATAACTGGAGGGAAGAGACGAATTAATATCTTTCCCAACGGTATATGTGCATAAGTGAATTCAAGGAATTCAACTAGAATTCGAACTCGGCACTCCGATTTGTCGTTCTTAGTCGATATCAACTGCACCCCAACGTACATCCAAAATGCTAGTATGCTAGTTCTGCGCCTAAATTCATATAGTCTATGTAATAAAGGGCGAATTTCATCTGAACAATTATCACGTAAATAATTATAGGGACACTGTGTCATGTCGGTGAGTTCGTGACTGATACCGAGATGTCTGGTTTTTTAGTCGGTGCGCATTTTATTTTATTAATCTTTTTTTTTTAATCATTTCATCCCGAGCAAGGCAGAAACGCTACTGATGAGCGGAGGGCTACATGTAAAAAGATTAATTAGAGAAGAGTGAGGAGTACAAACTAGTTAGAAAGGAACAATAGAAAGCTGAGAATGCAGGTGCGATGACAGATACATAGTTGGAGAGAAAGGTAAGGATATACGTGGTT
Organism: Ascarosepion bandense; assembly: GCA_037127315.1. Taxonomy (NCBI): domain Eukaryota; kingdom Metazoa; phylum Mollusca; class Cephalopoda; order Sepiida; family Sepiidae; genus Ascarosepion; species Ascarosepion bandense. Next base: position 8,319,349 of record JBBBDQ010000222.1, on the reverse strand, counting down.
GGTGAGAGAGCTGGAGTCCAATGGTTATAGATGAGTATTGACATTGCATTTAATTTTCTGGAGGTTGTAGCCGTCAGGAAAGCAAGAATATGGGAGCGAGTTCCACAGGCGGGAAGTGTGAGAGAAGAAGATGCAGGAGTAGAATTGTCGTCTGCATTTGGCTAACCTGACTCTGAATGAGTGGGACTCAGTTGCCAGTCTGGTTGCACGAGTAAACACCTGTTGAGGGGGCACCAGTGACTTAAGTTCGTCCGAGCAGAAGCCATGAAAATATTTATAGAACAGACAAAGGGAGGCCACATTTCGACGGTGGGGAAGTGGCTGCAGTCGAGCCGCCAGATCAGTACCTATCACATTACAGACACTCCTTTGAAGCCTGTCGAGAACACTGAGGTCATAAAGTAATTGCGAATCGGTTAACGCATTATTTTTCTTGCAATTAATATAACTTCTTAATTTTTGTCTGGACTTTATACTACATTATTTAAATTTGTTCATTTCCTACGCCATTAATAAACGCGCGACAAACAAAATCATTAAAAAGACGAAATCATATAAAAGACAACATTATTAAAAATCTTCCTGTAAAAATATCAGAAGAGAATATATGCAATGACAGTAATTAAAGCTTATCGTCATGATTGAATGTGAAAAAATATCAGACAGTGTATATCTGTAAAAGTTTAAAATAAATAAAGTCAAAAGTAAAACTTATCTTCGTTTTTCTTTTGTCTTTCTGTATTTAAGAATAAATGTCTATCGGCATTATTTAGTATCAACGAATTTACAATGTACTTTTCATGTTTTTTAAAAATATGCAAATTCAAAATAATAGACAAGCTATATGGGACAGGCTAGCCTCCCAGAGAATAAAATACTACGCCTCCTTGGCCTTACACTCTCGGCGGACCTCAAATGGAATGACTATATTGAATCCATTGCCAAATCTGCTGCTATGAAAGTGGGCTCCCTGTACAGGGCCCGGAAATTTTCCCACCTAAATCTATTCTGCACATATACAAATCTACCATCCGCCCGTGTATTGAATATTGCTGCCATATCTGGTCGGGTGCCCCTGCTGCTCACCTTGGGATTCTTGACAAAATACAAAGGAGGATCTGTAACGTGGTTGATACTGACTTGGCAGACCGGCTGCAGCCGCTCTCTCACCGGCGTGATGTGGCTTCCCTGTGCCTCTTCTACAAGTACTTTCATGGCTTCTGCTCCGATGAGCTTAGATCACTGGTGCCGCCTAAGCACGAATTTACACGAGATACTAGATTAGCAACAAGGTCCCACCCTTTTACAGTTAAACAAATAAGATGTATCCGTAAATTCTACTCCAACAGTTTCTTTTCTCGCGCTTCCCGCCTGTGGAACTCCCTTCCACAACTCTGCTTTCCCGACAGCTACAATCTCCAGGTGTTTAAACGTAGGGTCAATAGACACCTCCTATCACACTAACTCCCATCTATTCTCAGAACACTCTCATCTACCCAACCCTCATTCTCAGTATCCTTACCCGCCTATCACCCACCCTCTGACATTTCCTATATTTAATCAGCCTTTCTCTACTCTACGTAGCCCGCTGCGCAGTAGTGGCAGTGACATGCCTTGCTCGGGGTGAAACGCTTATAAAAAAAAAATTAAAAAAATATTCATTGTTGTTGAATCACAAACGCAAGGATTTGGACGATTTATTAGATTCACTAGTTACAGTCAAATGTGTAATATTCCTTAGCGTCATACCAAACTCTATTGATTATTTAATGCCGAAATTTACATATTTTGTAAATCTAAATATTTTGTAAGTCATGTTATCCTGCCGAGTTCAGATCTGTTGAACAAAATTTCATATAGGGTTATTCTTAGTATGATTTATTTTACTATGTAACCCTATAATTTGTGTGGCTCTTAAGCCTTGTACAACGAAAAGAAATTTAGCTCTCTTTTCTCTTCCTGATTCTGATAATAAGTTTTCGTTTTTTTTTTTTGCTATTTTCCATAAAACTTCCTAATTGCTTATTTGCTCTCTTCACCTGAAGTCTCAGTATCCTTCTGCATAACCACATAACCTACTTGTGAATATACCAGCGTTCGCTGCCGTATAAAAGGATGGATATCCCACTGCAATCAAGTACACTTATTTACAACAATGAAATTAAAGGACTTTGAATAAACATTTTATCTAAACTTATTTATAAATAGAATTTTGTCTCTGTGTGTATTTGTCTCTGTGTGTGTCCGTTTCCTATAGACTCCGAAATGGCTGAACCGATTTCCTTAAAAATTTGCACAGTTGTACTATAAGCGTCTGTGTGTGTTCTTAGCAACGTTTTGTGTCGAGGTACCTCCGACAAATATCGAAAATCGATAATCGAAAAAATCGGGTTATAGAAGGAATGTTCCGATTTTAATCAAATTTGATACACTCATAGACAAAGACATGAAAAACGATATTCAGATGTTTCAAGGTTTCAGTTCTTACAATAGTGCAGAAAATCTATAATATATACATATTAAGATGTTTGTGTGTGTGTTTGCTTATCTGTTTGTATGTCCTTTATACAATTTTTATCCGATTCTCACCAAACTTCACACAAATATTCTTTTGGTTGAGTCTGAGCTCCAGGACTATAGATTAGTTTTAAAGCTTTCATTACACCCGAGCAACGCCGAACTATACTGCTATTAAATAATAAATTGACTGGTCTAATCAAAATAACATTTTGAATGAAGTCTGTTCCAAGTGTATCGACACTGGGGCTGTAAAAAGTTAAACTCAACCAATTTAAGTTTGGCATTTAATCTTATTCATCAGTAGGAATCCATGAATCCACACATACAATCCATCGTCGTTTCATTTTATAGAAACATCCAGGAATCTCCGTTTTGGCGATTGCAAGCTGTGGCCTACTTACATTGACTTGGATTTCAACGTTGTCATGAATATTCTTTTAAAATACAATTTTTGGAAAGAGGAAAAGTTAGAATGCGTATGAACTAGGTGAATATGATAAGTGGTGAACCCGGGGAATTTTTTCTTGGCTGAAATCTGCTATAAAAGCCATGGTCACTGATAGAAATTATGCGGTATGTTGAGAAAAAATGCTTTACTGAATTTCATTCTAAGCATTGTTCTAAACAACAGAAGTAAGCTAAGACGTCATACCTCTAACAGCAAATATTATCGAGGTATATATTCAACGTCAATCTGTACGAAACTGCTTCAATTATCGCTCTTTCGCTCCGTTACCAAGCTATTTTTTTGATAATTTTGGACACACTTCGTATATTACAATGTTCTAGCAAAGCGTATGCACGAAAAACAATGACTTCCGATATCAATGTTACTCAAGAATATATTATTCACTGAATATAGCAGTACGATTAAACGTCGTTGTTTTGCAATGGAAATCGACTCAGAATGAAAAATCAAAGAGCTAGTTTCGATTTCCAGTTAAAGTTACTGAATTCACTTACGTAAAAATACCTTGAGAAAAGTATGAGCACATCTCTTGTATCTCCAGCTGTGATTTGAATATCAGTACGGAATGAATTCTATAGCCTTGGCTGGCAACAACTGTTCCGCAGAAAAATGATGTGCAACTGCCACTAGAAGTAGATTTCTTAGCGTAGTTTACATGTAGCACAAGTATAAATATATGGAGAACGCAATGAGAATCCCATCACGATTTAGTCGTTATTGACCTAGCGATACAGGCTTACAAAGTATTACACCACGTTGAAGGGATTGAAACTCGCTATAAGTAGATATTTTGCAGAGAGTGGAAGATTAAATAATATTTAAGTATCATCTGTATATTTTTACTTTTAATAGTTTCCTTCATATTCTCCAGTTTACACGTCTCCTTTTTTTCATCATCTCACTCCAAGCCAGGCAATAAAGTCATTAACATGCAAGAGGTTACTGAATAAAAAAGAAAACCAAGAAAAAAAAAAACATTGTGTAGTAAAAAGAACAAAGAACTAATAAGACAATAGAGGACAATCAATATTTTATATACTTGAAGTACTGGATTTATCGATGTTAATATATTTATTAGCATTCATTCCAAATAATTACTTTAGAGTATAGTGCGTTCTTTTCTTACTCGAGTGGCATTTTTATATAAAAATTATGAAAGGATGAGCAAATCTAAAGACTAGAATAGACAGAAGAATAAAAAATACAAAATTAATAATGAAAACTTACCTATAAAAAAATAAGCAAACAATACATCTAAATGTAAAAAGATCAAGGTTCTACAGATTCTAATAGGCAAAAACCAAATTAATGTGACATCACTCAACAATGGTTATACGCTTCCGGGGAAAGTTTTTGCTTGACTTAAAAAGAACCTAACACAGAATCAGATTGGATTACGCATAATTTAGAACGGAAAGATAAAACCGAAAATATGGGCAGAAGAGGATTATAAATGTGTACTGAAAAAAACTGAACGACTAGAAATCTCCAGAAATCTATAAAATTCCTAAATCGTTGCTCTATTATCTAAATACAGCACACAAAAATAGCCGGAAACCCCATGAAATGTTGAATTAAGCTAGTAAAATTCGAGCAATGGTAGTAAAAATAACTACATTTCTTCTACCCAAATATAGTGACAAAACTCCCAAACAATTACGGATCAGTTACATGTCTTTCACTTACTTTCTGTTCACATCTATTCTAAAAAAAAGAAAAAAAAACAGATATATTCTGTCTCAGAATAAAATTGACATATTGCCTCTTAAACAAAAAGGATACAGACGTGTTTCTCACAAATGTAAACATCAATTGCATAATAATTTTTAGATTTTGGAAAACTGCTAGATTGCAAGAAAAATATCACTAATACCTTCATAGTTTATCGTAAAACATTCGACAGTGTAATTATTTCCTAGATCTTAAAATTTGTAAACATATACAAGGTATGAACAATCATCATTTTATCAGAAAATCTATGTCAATATGGAAAACAACACTCGCCTCAAACATAAAAATAGAATCTATATGTCTAGGGGGAAAAAGCATCAACAAAGCTATAATTTAAGATGATTCTTTGTCTCCCTTACTATTTTGTTCATTCCTAATAATATTAACAAGCAAATTTAACATGAACATGATATTTCAAAAGAAAATAGGTAATCTGTTTTACATGGATTATCAAAGTTGTATAATTAGAAAGACAGTGAGCTGGAAGGTTTCCTGAAAACAGTAAAACGATACAGTGAAGACATTGTAATGGAATTCGGTTTAAATAGATCTGCTAGAGACAAAATCTTTCCGAGAATCACTACAACAAACATCTTCGTTTAGCTATTAATTCCCTGGGGATAATAACCAAATATGTAGATCAAAAACAAGCTTATAAGTACTTAGCTGTAAATGAGGGTGACGAGATTCGCCATAAAAAATGAAATAACGCTAAAAGAGTTCTATAGAAATGTACGTTTGATATTAAGAACTGAAATCAACTCTCAGGATAATGGCCATTAATAGTCTTACTATTCAAACTGATTCAGTAAAATTTCAACACCTGATCTTGACTCTAAATGACAACAGTCGAATTGATTCTAAGAAACGAAATCATTCTACGTATAAATCAAAGAGGTATTATACAGCTGAAATTTTCATACATGACAACTATTGACTTACTAACATACATAAAAATTAAAGGAATATAATATAAATTAATCAGACAAAACGAAAACAGAAAAAATATTCAATCATGAAAGATATTCGGAAACGTTCATTCGGAACGTGATCATCATTTAGTAGATTCTTAAAAATAACAAACAGAATCAAGGAACAGACCGTTGTTCTGAAAAGAACATGAAAACGACAACCAAGGAAAGAGTTATTGAATATATGTAATAATGCTCACAGAATGAAGCTTTGCAGGGAAAAATCCAGACCGTGCTAATAAATAAAATGTCATCATCAATTTCATCAAACAATGGATGTCGATATGGAAAACAAACCTTTACCTCAATCATATAAATGAAACATATAAGTCTGGTGAAATAAACATCAAAAGAGGTATATTTCAAGATGTCTCTCTTACTATTTTGCATATAATTAATAGCATTAACCTGTCAACTTAACAAGACAGAATGTGGTTATAAAATAGCTCAAAAGAAAATAAGCCATCTATTTTACATGGATGACTTAAAGTTATATGCGAAGAATGATAATGAGCTGGAAGGTCTTCTGAAAACTGTAAAATGCTTCAGTGAAAACATTCGAATGAAATTCAATTTGAATAAATGTGCTAAAGCTACAGTTTTATGAGAATCACTACAACAAACATCCTCAATTAGGTTAGACCCTGCCGTAACAATATAGATTTAGAGCCAGACAAAGCTTATAAATACCTAGGTTTAAATGAGAGTGAAAAAAATCACCATAAATAAAATTGAAGAAAATAGAGCGTAAAGATAACTATAAAAGGCTACGACATATTAAAAACTGAATTGAATTCTCAGAAGAGAATTATGGCCATTAATAGACTTGCCATCGCAATGGTCTAATCTAGTTTCAACAACTTGAACTGGACTCTAAACATCATCAGACGAATCGATTCTAAAAAAGAAAGCTTCTGTCTAAGCATAAGATGCATCATCCAAAGGCTGATGTAGACCCTCTATAAACATCCCATAAAGAAGTTGTAAGAGGTCTTATTCAGCTAGGATTGTCATAGAAGTCAGCAACTATTGGCTTACTAACATACATAGAACCAACAAAGGACTGGATGATAAAATTAGTCAAGCAACATGAAGAAAGGAAGAAAAATATTCAATGATAAAAGAAGGCAGTAAATTCATACAAGTTTTAAATTTAGTTAGATTCTGTGGAGAAGCAATACTAAAGCCAAGAACCAATTATTTCTGCAGAAAATATGCAAAAGAAAGCCAAGGAAAAAGTTCTTGAACAGATGAAACAACCCTGGCAAGGCAAACCTCTGCATAGCTAATATCCAGAACGTACTAATAAACCCAATGTTGATAAGGTTAATACTCATCGATGGTTACGTGCATCTGGATTAATGTCTGAGACTGAAGGCTTTATTTTATCAGCGCAAGACCAATGTCTTTTCACAAGGAAATGTCAGGCAAATATTATACATAATATTGTGGATCCAAAATGCAGGTTTTGTTATAAATATCAAGAAACAATAGACTATATAATCTCAGGATTTTATGTACTTGCGCCAAATGAATAAACAAATCGTCACAATAGAGTGGGGCAATATTTACACTGGACGATGTGAAAATACTATAGAAAATATGCAAACACACGTATGAACATCAACCAGCACCGGTTACAGAGACCGAAGATATCACCATTTTATGAGTTTACACCATCTACACAGAGAAAATGAAGCAAATATGCCGATCATTATTGCTAAAAAGCAGAAAGAAAAAACTTGCCTATTAATTGATATGGCTTGTCCAGCGAATTGTAATATAACAAGCAAAGAATTCGAAAACCTGACAAAATATAAAGACCTGGAAACTGAAATAGAAAAATGTGGAATTTGAAAACAAGTATCGTGCCAGTCATAGTAGATGCACTTGGAATGATAAAAATGAATAAAAACAACATTTTGAAAGAATTTCTGGAAACCCCACTTTAAGAGATATACAAAAAATGTCTTGTTAATTACAGCCCACAAACTAAGGAGAACTTTGTCTATGTAACGCTAGGGAAGTTATGGGAGATAGAAAAAACAGGAATGGAGCCATAACAACACACCACCACCTGCCTTAGGTCTTCCTGCCGACTTGGTAGGTAGTGCGACCATAGCAAATATCGAAATATGATGAAAAATGAAATAAAAAAATAAATAATAATAATAATAATAATAATAATAATAATAATAATAATAATCTATTCAGCCATAAAACTTGAAGCAAATAAGCTGGACGTTATTGTTAAAAACCAAAAAGAAAAAAAAACTTGCTTAAAAAGCGGATTGTAACATAGCAACCAAGGAATTCGAACAATTGGCAAAATATACAGCTCTGAAAATTGAAATAGAAAAAATCTGGAAATTAAAAATACGTATTGTATCAGTGATAGTTGGTGTCAGTGGAATGATAAAAAAATGGAACAAAAAACACAATGAAAGAATCTCTAGATATCCCGCCTTAAGAGATATACAAAAAATGTCTTGCTAAGTACAGCCTACACACTAAGGAGAATTTTGTGTATGTAACGCTAGAGATGTTATGGAAGTTTAAAAAATGCATGAAATGGAGCCATAACAACATGCCACGACCTGCCTTAAGTTTTTCTGCAGACTTGAAAGGTAGTGCAACCATAGCAAGAATAGATTTATAATGAAAAATGAAATAATAATAATAATAATAATAATAATAATAATAATAATAATAAATATAACTACACTGGACAATATTCCCATGAAGTAAAAAGATATGTAAACAAACAATGTATGAACATCACCCAGCACCGGTTACTGAAATAGAAGATGTCACAATTCTATGAGATTTAACCAACTACACAGACAGAAAAATTGAAGCAATAGACCGGACATTATTGTCAAAAAACAAAAAGAAAAAAAACTTGCTTATTAATTGATATATCGCTTGTCCAGCGAATTGTAACAAAGCAACCAAGCATTTGAAAAAATATCAAATTTTAAAAGCAGGAAATATTAAAAAATGTGGAATTTGGCTACAACTATCGTAACCGTGATAACATGTGCACTGGAAATGATAAAAAAATGAAACAAAACAACACATTAAAGGAATCCCTGAAAACCCTATCTTAACAGATATGCAAAAAACTGACTTGTTAAATACAAGCGAAACACTAAGGAGAATTTTGTCTATGTAACGCTAAGGATGTTATGAGAGGTAGAAACAATATGAAATATACCTAAAACAACTAACAACAACCAGCCTTCCACACACTTGATTCGTAGTGTGACCATAGCAGAAATCAAACTATGATGAAAATGAAATTATAATGAAAAGAAAAACAAGTATATGACGACGATGAAGAAGATCATGATTAAAATAAATTAACAGACGAGACAGAAACGTAAAACCATAATACTTAGATGTAAAAATTGACGGAAAAAATATTTCTACTTCTACGAAAGACAATAGTTATACAGATAGTCTACGTCGATATGAAAGTCTGACATAGAAATCAAACTTACAGTATAAGATAGTAGAATGCCTAACTTGGAATTTTCGCACTTATTACACAAGGTATTTCTATTTTTTTCAGGCATATTGTCTATTGCATGATTACAGTATATATATATATATATATATATATATATATATATATTAAGTTTTACAGTTACTCTCA